>VZRV01005920.1:1677289-1861940 GCA_013398115.1 Falcunculus frontatus | reverse complement strand
CACCAAACCAAACAAATATGACCAGTAAAGCCTCCTGAATACACACAGAAAATAAACAAAAATCTTTCTTTCTCCATACGTCTGCATGCTGTTCAGGAATCCTACTGCCTCCTACATCACACATCAAAACAAAAACCAACCACCTCAGGGATAATAAATCTTATTTTTCCCTTTTTCTCCTGTTCTTACCCTCATAAAGGGAGACTCTATTTCCACATTTGTACTTGCATGCCAGCCCACTGATCATGACAGGAAAGCAAAATCAAATTAAATAACCCTGCCTTGTTCTGACAGGTATGACACAGTCTCTGTCCTTCTGATGAGCTTCATTAATTCGTCAATACTGATACAAGGGAAAGGAAATAAATTTCTGTGCAGTATCAAGGGGTTCATCTATAGCTACATACTGGTTCCCTGGCATCTTGGAGGATGCCACCTTAAATGAGAACAATCCTTGGCAACAATCGGTCAGGATCTGGGTTGTAATCTACACTGCTGACTCTCATGAGATTCAAAATAGAATCAGATATAAAAAAAACCCGACTCAATTATGAATTCCTCCCCCTAAAACATTTTAAACTCAAACACTGTATTCTCAAGTGCTGTTTCCCTGCATGACTCCCTTTATCAACTCATAGATTTTTCCCATTCACATATCTTGCTCTCACTGCAAAAACCACTATCATCTTTTCCAAAGTTTGCATTGTTCTTTCCCTTCTATATTCTCCCTGCTCATGCAATGCTGGACTTCTGTCTTTTAAAAAATGCTCTCTTCTGGTAATGCATGGCCCTTCACTCCAGGCTATTTAATTAGTGTTTAATTAGTGTTTAATTTATATTTGGATGCCCAATTCTCTTAACTCATACAGTATTTCCTAGGTTAACAGTAGAATCTTCACAATTTTTTCCTAAAATGGTACCCTAAATGTGTTCCATCTGCATTATTTTTCAAGCTCTTCACCTTTCTGCCCCTTTTAAGAAGAAAATATAAAATGGAATTCAGTAATTGAAACAACAATTCAATTCAGCGCTATGTTAATGTCAATGTTAAATGGTAATGACAGCAGTAACATAAATGAAGAGAAATGTATGCATACATTCTCCATATTGCAGTCAGTGTAGGAACAGACTGTAGCTGTCAACTTTGTGTTTAGTTTAAGAAAAGTGAGTAGTCAAACTTTTGTACTCCTTGATGTTGATAAAGATAGTATGGGTTTTAAAGTAATACTGAGGCCTCTTATCCTCCAAAGCCATGCTAAAAGCCAACAAATCAAACCTGCCAGCTATGGATACATGAAATTCCCTCTAATTCCCTCAACCTACTACATGTAGAAATCAATTACAGTTTTTTTTAAATCTTTGTGTATGTGTCTCTCTCTAATAATTTCTGCCAGGTGCACTGTGGTAAGCCAAAGAATAACGTTAAGCAATTTGCAAAACTGTTCTATGCAGCATTTGCTGAAGTAAAATTTCTCTTTTCTGTGTTTTTGACATCCCAGTGACTGCACTGCAGAATTGCTCTAACCACTGCACTTACAGGTGACAACATGCTGGTATCTTATTTAAATTCTGCAAGGGCACCATCTGCCCTGTTTTTGAGCTATGAGGCTGAAAGGCTCTTTATTCCAAGACAAACAGGAGGTGTTTTAGAGAAGAGGATGTAAATTTTGTGGGGGAGGAAGGAACATGGACTAGGTTTCATTTGCTTGAAAAATTCTATTGCACTGCAAAGAAATAAAGACTTCAAAGGAGTCTTGGTCAACCACTAAACCTCTTGTCCCAATGCTTAACCTCTACCAGCAGAGCTGCCACAATTTACATGGAGGTTCTTCCCAAACATAACTCTCAGCACAAAATGCTACCTTTAATAACTATTTTCTTTGTCAGTAACAGCAATGTATCAGACTTTTTATATGTCCACCTTCTCCCCTTACTCATCATCTCCTGAACAAGGCACTAGAGTTTTTAATACAAATATAGGTAAACTGGTACTGCAACATTCATTTCCATTGCCTGTTTACCCTTTCCTCCACAAACACATTCATCTATCTTTCACACTGCATTATGGGCAAACTAAAACAAAACCCTTCCAGGCTTGTCTGCAACGCCACTTCTCAGCACTCTTCTTTTCATCCTTTTCTAGGATCTACCATGACAGCTCCTGCAATGTCCTGATTGTAAATACATGGAGGGTTTACAGCAATTTCTATTGTTTATGTAGCGCTCAGACCTTTTCATTAAAAAGATAAAATCTGACAAGATGCAGCTGTTTACACAGCTGACTTATGAAAAGATTGTTTTCTCTGCCTTTTACTACATTAGCTCTCCACAGCATCTCCAAGTGTATCGCATACAACTCTTCCCATCTTAAACACTGAAAGATGTTCAGATTTCTGTCAGGATCCCCAGTGCACTGATAGGCCTCGGCCTTAACAAGCCTGACCAGCCCCACCTGGGGCTTCCACACAGCCCTCTTCCTGTGGGATCAGGAGCATTATTTAAACCCAGCCAACAGAACCTAGGGCTGTTAATTTTTGCCTGAGCTGAGCTGAGCTGAGCTGAGCTGAGCTGAGCTGAGCTGAGCTGAGCTGAGCTGAGCTGAGCTGAGCTGAGCTGAGCTACGCTACTGTTGGTTTCTGGCTGTGCCACAGCCATAGATTTTTGAGCTGAACGCCTGGGCTGGCTTGACCTTGTACCTGGTGAGTTTTTGTAATGTTCTCAACTCGGTTGGACTTGTCTGTGGGTCTGCCTTGCTCAGGCACAGTGGGCAGTGGGCCCTGGCCGTGGGGGACATGGCCCTGCCCTGCCCTGCCCTGCCCTGCCCTGCCCTGCCAGCTCTGTCCTCACCCTCTCCTCTCCCACCTCACCGGCCTTAAGCAGCAGCCAGCACTTAGTGCTGCCTGCCAGCCCCATAGCAAGGAATCCTACCCAAATCTTCTGTTGTGATTAAGATTTCTGGTCCCTATTTTAATATGGGTCACTAAAAATTATGAAATTACTTCCCAGGTAATGAGCTAGCAAAGCAGTTTGATTGCAGTGCTGAAATCAGACTTTCCCTGGAACTGACAAACCTTTTATGCTGTGTTTGCACACTGAGTGGAATAGCAGGCTCTATCAGAGGCACAACTCTAATATGAACAAAAAATAACACAGCTTTGGAAATCCAAAAAGAAAGGACCACATCCTTCATTCATATGACCTTAAAAGCTGCTACTGAAATGTTTTCTATTTAAAAATATATCTACAAATAGGAAAAGCTGTGAGCGCTCTGTTGTGTGAGCACTACATTTGTAAGTAAATCTTGAGCTGGTGGCACTGAACTGCACCGTCAATATCAGAGAAAAAACTGTCACTGTTTTCTTACATGGACTCAGTGCAGATGGATCACATTTCAGATAAATCATTCTTTTATTTTGTCCTGTGGCTTCATCCAAGCTACTCACAGCTTGAAGATTATCCTGTGCTGAACTTGCTAAATTTCTCACATTTGAATCTACTGGCTGCCAGAATTATATGTAAAACCAGTGTCCTGCACCACAAGGCAGTATGTGTCAGAGACAAATCTTCTGCTTCTTAACTAGGCATTTCAATAATGATGAGGTTCATTTGCAAAAACCATAAGACAATTTGAAGGCAGATATTCTACCTGAGAAATCTGTAAAATGTTCCAAGAGCAGGTATCTGACTACAATAGAACTGGAGCATATGCTGAAAAAACCCTGCAGACTACTGCTGCATTAGCCTTATCATTGGCTTTGTTTAAATTTTGATTATATTTTACTCCATCTTCTTGAAAAAGTTACAAATTACAGAAGCTGTGAATTCACTCATGCCTAGTGAAACTGTGAAGACTGTGGAAGTGTTGGGGGGGTCATTATTTCCAAGAGCTGATCCTTTCTCTATGTCTCAGGCTATTCTTCTATCTTGAAATAGATTCCTCACTCATTTATGTATTTGAATGTATCTTGCTTTTACTTTTGATGTATAGATAAACTCATTAGGATGACAAAAAAACCAAAAGAGGGATATCTGGGTTTGGGTTTTTTTGAGAAAAGAAAAACAAGTCACCTAACTCACATTTTAGTCATATTTTGCAAATGATTTTTCTATGAAACCTCAAGAGACTGGAGTTTTCCACAGTATATCTTTTTCTGCAGTTATTTTTGGCAATGGTTGATGCTTTTTGCTGTATAAAGGACAAGGAGGAGAAAAGCCTGGCTGGCCCCAAGTTCTTGGTGGGCTCTTTCAGAAGTACTCATTGTCACCTAGAATCATTTTTACTGTGAATTCTGGATTAAAATGTGAAGCCAGCTACAGACTGATTTAGGAGTAGCGCAAGTTTTGCAGCTGAAGAGTGGTAACATCTTATGCTTTATAATTTGCTTTAGGGTTTTTTTACAGAAAAGCAATAACACAAAATATTTTATTTTTTGAATTACACTACCACCATAGCTCTGATGCCTGAGAGAAAGTTTTGTAAATAAAGATTCGAAGGAAAATCCTTTAAACCTGGTTATTTCTGATTAATGTTACCATTGCTTCAAAAAATAAAATTCTAACCTCAGTCATCCAGACACTGAAGCCTTGCTCTCTCCATCAGCATTTCAAAAATTGTAATTTTTTACACAGTGAGAAACATTCTTTAAGAATGCCTTTCTTAAAGAAGCTCTGTTCCAGGATTTCAAAGCTGTGTTTCTGGGTCTAAACAAAGCATTAAATGTGAGAGGGAAGCAGCCAGTGCTGTTGCAGCTGGGAACTGCCATAAAGGTGCCCCTGTGGCAGCACTAGATTTTGATTTCATTGAAATATACAGAACTTACTGGCAACATCCAGCTGTCCTTTGCAAAGGCAGGTGTGGTGAGGGTGTTTTATGGGACTATTTAATTTTTTTTCCCAATTTTTTTTTCATTTAAATGATAAACTACAAGAGCACAGATGATGCTACATATCTTACTCATACACCCCTATTAAGTCCTGTTGCCAATCAATGGTATTTCAATAAGGATATATATTGCATCCCAAGTGAAATTAAGAACATGCCAAAAGAAAATCATTGTCAACTTTGAAATTCAAGGATTTTGGCAAATCTGACTCAGCAGAGAAAATGTCAAGCCTTTCTCTTTCATCTCTCCCTCTCACATTTTCACTTTAGCTAGTATTTTTTTAGAAATTTTTTTTCTAGGATTGTGCCAGTAACCTGTAGCAAAGCATTCCCCATGTTAGAAAGTTTGGAGCATATTGACAGTGATTAACACCCCAACAACAAAGACAGGAGAACTTCCCAAAGAAGATCACTGTACACCAGAATCACGTCCTTCTTCTTCTCCAGAAAACATCAGCATGATTTAT
The DNA here is from genome assembly GCA_013398115.1 of Falcunculus frontatus. Classification (NCBI taxonomy): domain Eukaryota; kingdom Metazoa; phylum Chordata; class Aves; order Passeriformes; genus Falcunculus; species Falcunculus frontatus. The sequence continues at coordinate 1,856,591 of VZRV01005920.1, read as the reverse complement.
AGAAACAAATTCTGGTTTAGAACTGGAATCTGGAGATTTTAAGCTGCACATTTTTATTGATTAAAAGAAGACTTAAATGTAAGCTGGTTGTGAAATAAAGTCACACCACTAACTGCAATACAGGACAAAAGTGAATTATGACAGTGGCTTGCACTGCCACTGGCAGCAGAATTTAGCTGAGATGTAACATGGATGCAAAGACACAGGAAAAAGAATGATAGCTCTAGGGACAAAAAACCCCGATGTTAGAGAATTTAAGAGACAGAAAAATTTACTGGGAAAAGTAAACAGTTTCCAAATTTGTGTGCCGTAAGCAGTAATGTAAAGGATCATGGTGACATAACTAAATCAGGAGTTTTGCATACTGAAGGTTTAGTGAGGTGTGGCTTCCAACTGATTTGTGTCTCAGCTGACTGCAGACTACAACTGAAGCTTTTTCTGCTCTCAGGGCATTTAATGTTCCCCTCTCCCACACCCCTTACCCTCCCAAGGCTGAGTTCTCTCTTACATAAGAATACAAAAGTTTTCATGCAGGATCAAAACTATGACTGTTATCTTTCTCTTCTCCTTATCTATCCAGCTTTTTCACAAACCTAGAAAAAGCTTAATAATCTTAGAGACAAGCCTCTGTTTATGTTTGGCTGAAAGATGCCAGTGCCTTCTGAGTGTATTAACTGAGGGCAGTCACTGAGACAAGACGGCATAGACTGGTTTTCCCTAGGCAATCAGGCTATTAAGGACAGTACTAAAGGGGCTGGAGAACTTCTTTTTGCCCCGCTATGTAAAGTGTTCTGTTTATTTTCAGTCACGTGCAGGACTAAGATGTTGGCATTATCCCATTGTTAGGGTTGGTTAATATATTTTTATGTGTCATCATCATCCAAGAGATTCTGAAGTCTACCTCCTATTTATTTAGGCAGTGAGTCTCAACACTCTTGGTCCAAGCTGCTGGCAGAACTTTTTCCTGGAGGCTAAATGGCATCTTTCCAAATTGGATGCCAGCAGAGATTTTGGCTATGCTTAGACCTGTGGGATTTACTTCTTTTTGTATTTCTAAGTCATTAAGCAACAGTAAAATCTTTATGATATCTAATGTATTGAATTTTATAACCATTGTTCTAGTAGTATGATGATAAGATTAGTTTATAATGTCTTTTAAATTTTGCTATCACGTGCTGTATTACCTTCCAATTTATGTGTCAACAATCACTAGGCTTTATACAGTGACAACAGGTCCTCTGTACATTCTGGGTGTGGGACCTTCCTACATCAGGACACAGCGTGTATTTTGATCCCAGTTACTACCATAAATACTATCAGAGAATATAGTACCTCCTATAGATTTTTTAAGCTTGTTTTCAAAGGTTGGAATAATGCAATCATATCTAAGACCAACTGAAATATCTCTGTACAAGGCAAGAAAGTTTTGATTTATAGCAACTTTATACAAAATTCAACAAATAATGCTAGGGAACACAGGTGACAAACAACTACATTTTCAATTCCAGAGTTCAAAAGCCAGCTAGTGAAAAAGCTTCTCATTTGCCTCTCCCCAGTGCCACTTGTGCAAGTCTGGAGCAGTTAAAATATTCTGCATTTGGAATTTGTCTGAAGTTACTTAAAAATGATTTAAAATTAACTATTTGAATTAACTATTTTACATATCTAAATCAGATATGTACTAAATAATAAACATGAAGCTTCCCTGCACTTAGGCCTATGCACTTCAGTGCAGAGACAGAACACACAGTTTGGAATCTCTGAACACTCAGCCATTAAAGTAAACAGGGGACACATTCAAAACTCAGTTCATTTGTCAACCTGACAGCAGATGGAAGATTTCTGCATGCGAAATATAGGAGCATCTGGCTATCAAGGATATTTAAGACCTTACCTATTGATCTCTTTCATCTGCTTAAATTAATTCAAGATGTTAAGATGCCAAAAAATGGTGATTAAAGATCCCATGCGTATAAAGTTCAAATCCCAATAAGCAGTAAGACGATAATACAACTACTACAGAACAAAACCAGCAGCAGAGCTCCCAAATAAGTGATTATAAACCTGGAAACACCAGAAACTTGACTGCCAGAAATGGAGGACAGTATGGCTTATTAACTGAGAGACACACACACACAGAAAATGCATTCTGTTATTTTGTCAAGAAGGACTTTAAGGAAAAAAAATCATTGCAAGGAAAGGTAAGGAACTATCAGAAGAGGAAAAACATGATTAAAACAAAAAAAGAGACAATATTGCTTACAAATATAGGCTAGATGTAACTTCTCTAACAAGGACCAAGAGGCTCTGCAAAATTCAAGTTGCACATATTAAATACCTGCAGCAGATTCCTTTAAGTTCAGAAATTTAGCAAGTAATTCATTTAAATAAGTAATGTTCAAGACCAGACTGAATGGGGCCCTGAGCAACCTGGTCTAGTGGAAGGTGCCCCTGCCTGTGGTCATGCAGTTGAAACTCAATTATCTTTAAGGTCCTTTCCAACCCAAACAATTCTGTTAGAAACTGGCGGGCTTCACAACCTAACAAATATGTATTGCTACATTAACTAGGTGACTTAGAGATAAAACCCTTATCTTACCATTATTTATTTTTAAGAGAGTGGGACAAAAGTCATGTCCCCAACACCACCTCCATTCTTCCAGAAACAACTGAACTATAGCAAGGGCACTATCTTTATCCTGTGCCTTTGATACCTTTTTGGTACTAGTAGGAATTTTGTGGCTTGAAAATTAGATGTAAATAGAACTAGCTATTATTCTATGTCAGGAGCAGAGAGATGACATTAGAGGAGAATCCATCCACGCTAGAAGCCAGACTAAATTAAGTCCTGACCTGTAACACACTGTGATGATATCAGAATCTGGCTCCGTACCAGCCAGTCTCAATGTCGACGCTGCAAACTAAATTCAACTATTAAAAAGTATATTTATCTACAGAAAAGAAGGAAAGCAATACACAATGGTTGCTTACATTGCTAAGTTTGTAGAAAAGTAATAAAGAATTATTTCAGTAGATGAAACACCATTAAGACTGAATAATACATAACTGTAAAAAAAACACCGAGAAAAGGCAGCAGCCTTTTCCAATCAAAGCTGTAATTCTGCCTGGTCTTTCTAAGGTCATGCAGGTGTCATTCCCACAATGAGACTTATTACTCATTTTAGGGCTCTGCCTGGATGCAGAGTGGGGACTGAGATAACAAGCTAAAACAGCAGAGGAAGAAGAGGAGGAAAGGTTCATTTTTGTTGTTGGGGGGTTTTTGAAAAAGCATTGACCAAGTGCTTCGGATCATTTTTCTAAAATCATTAAAAGTCTTACAGTATGATTGAGCAGCACTGCAAATGGGACACATAGTTTTAAATCTATTTATCAGATCACAACCATCCATGACAGATCTTGTTCCCCTTTCCCTGACTACAACTTCAATGGAGCAGACCAGGAAAGGTCTGTACTGATGAAAGTTATGTCACCATATTCTGTGCAATGTGTATTTCATTGTCATCAAATGTGAATGCAGCCGTCTCATATCATGGGGATTCATGGCTCAGAGAAAAACTTCAGAGGAGACAAAATCACAAGGAAAAACCTTCATCTGGAGATCATTTAGGCAAAGCTTGAAGCTTCAGAAGACCACAAAAGTCCAAGTGTGTGCTGAACATTGCATGTCTTTTTTTATAGCAGCTTCTACAGATGGGAAGATTATTATGAATTCCTCTAAGACTTCTCTTTTTCAACTAAATACCATCATAACTCTTTTTTTCACAGGCTAGTTCATAAAGAAAATATCAAAATTTGACAAAGAAAACAGAGAGAACCTGAGAGTTACTGATTAACAGAAAAGAAATAAGCTAAGAAATGTAAGAGAACCTTCTGGTTCCCCAACTCTTTACCCACTGACAGAAAAACACCAAACCAAAACAAATACACTTGTTCCTAAGGGTCATGAAATCTAAATTTATTTGTTTCTGAGCACAGGTCCGGTGATGATACATTAACTTAAAACTTCCTCAATGAAATTATCATACTTCATTCCAGCAATTTAAAAAATTAATCATTAAAATGTAATGCATAAATGAAAAATAGATTTCATCACTTCAACAAAGCTCTTGGTGAAAGAAAGAATTTATAAATAGGTTCTAAAAAGGATTATTTGACAACGAAGGAAAAATTAAGCAGTTTTACAAAGTTTATCTGCACTGAAGGTTGAAATGGCATGTGAGCATCCAGCATGGGAATGATGAATCTATAGCTCAGCCCTAGAATTACTGCCAACTCCAAAGGAAAATTTGAATAAAATAACCTAAGCTTCAGTTTCCTGCGTAAGAAAAGTCAAGGCACGGCTTCATCAAGTTAAAAAAAAAGGTCTGGACAAGAAGGTCTAAGAACACTGTCAAGACACAGGTAGCAGTAGACACCCAAACAGTATTTCTAAGAAAGGACGCTTTTATTCAGGAGGGCACTTGATTATATCTCTTTGGCCTGATCTATCCTCAACTTGTGAGGTCTTATCAATTTTCAGAAGCAAATCCTGTAGGATTTTTGCCAGACATTAAGTCATATGCTCTTAGCCCAAGTGTGCTGACAAGATTTTGGCGGTAATACTAACATTCACCTGAAAAGTCCTTGTGAAAAATGCAGTGAGCAACAATTCTGGTGACTTTGTGGAAGGACAGATCACCCACTATGTCACCAAGGTTATGGAGGATGATAAGCACACGAAGAGGAGAGAAAGATCATCACAATTTCTGGAAAAAGGATGTATTGAGTTCCCTTCCCCCTGCCCTCAGCATAAATTTGGAGATCTGCCCTGAAAACACAATGCCTTATCTACATCCAGAGAGACTAGAAGAACATACAGTCCGTGAAGGATCTACCCTTTGTGTGCCACTCCTGGTTCACTTAATTCAGGACTGATGTATGGTGGCAAAAATCACGGAATATGTACTTGTTCATTGCAGGCTGGATAGTTCTGATCTGAGTGGAACTGCAGACAAAGAATTCATAGCACTGGTTGATCATCTTGTTTTAGAAATGCTTTTCTTTCGGTGGCTGTACGCAAGATTATTTTATAAGGATTAGCATCTTTATTCTAAAGGGTTTAGATGTTACATCTGTAAAGGAAAGGCACATACAAACAGTACAAATCGGCATTCTGCTTGTGTTATCCTCTTGTGTGGATAACACACTGTTATCATCCTCTTGTGTGTTGACACTGGAAGGAGTTCAGTTATAGCAAAGTCCCTAGAAACAGTAGGTAGGATTTTATATACTTTTTCCATTTGGAGGAGTGAATACTTGCTTCTAATAGAGCAATAAATGACCTACTGCACCTGCAAAACAGAGCCTGTTTTCTTGAAGGAGGGAAGCTCCACTGTAGATGCCTGTTAGAACAAAAACTTCATTGGGAGGAGAAAACAAAAATGTGCCAACTGAATTGCTGCAAGGGAGAGGCAGCAGTTCTTTCCCACCAGGGATGTCAGTATGCAACAAGAATGAGTCATTATGATGCAGTTCTGTGATTCAGACAATTCAAAGCCACTCTGGGATGTCAGACCACCAACATATTTTTGCTGTGTGTGAATACATACAAAGATAAAACGTATTCACTAGCTCTTAATAACCTCCTATGTCTCTAACAAATTCCTCACAAGATTTTCGAGTTTTCTTTTCTGAATTTGTTACTGTAAATGTGGATTTAGACATCTTTTTCTCCTTAGTAAAATATCTGTATTTGTTTCAGGTCACTCTTTATCAGGAAACCTAGAGGTACTATACAGTGAAAAACAGCCTTAGGCGATTCAGACAGATATCCTAACAGTAGATAAGGACCAAAACCCAGAACTGTTTTGTTGTTAATAGTTTTTTTATTCATAAAGCTGCACAAGAAGAGCTCTTCCTCTGAGATAGAACATAAGTCTAAAGCAACTGCTTTTCTTTCAGGTGAACAGGTTGAGAACAGTATGAACGTTTTCCTTACCCTCCTGTTCAAATGATCATAATGCCCTGCAGCTTATTTTGTGGCAGAACAAAATTAACCTGTAGACATGGACTAATCCCTTACTATTTCCTAATCTATTTTCATTAATAACTGCTACAATCAGTCTTTGAACAGAATGGATGTATAAATAGATCAGCAGAGTTCAGGCACACAGTAGGTATAAAAAGTGCTTTGTCATCATATGCATTTCTAGTCTGCTCTCTTGTCATAACCCTTCCAGAATGTTCCTAAACCTACAGCATCAGAAAGAAGAAAGAATTTCCCACAGCCACAAAAGTAAGGCACAATTCTGCTGCTCAGAACAGTTGGAAAACCTATAGGAATTTATTTTCATGCTACTAGCCACAAGAAACCTGGAAGAGGATTGGAATATGATACCACTCATATCCTTTACCATAGGATCTGAAAGATTACACAGAAGTTATCAGTGAAAGTCAAAGCCTGATTTTACTGATACCAAGAGTTTTGCCTGTGGAAAGTAAGAGATTGTGAATGACACAAACAAATTTCCTAATGTTTGTGGAGTCTAATGATTAACTGCTGCAAGATGAATGAAAAATCACTTGAATGCTGGTAGTACACAGAAAATTTGTTAGACTTGAGGAATCCTTCGGACAACTTCAAGGACTGTAAAAGAATGGATTGACTTCTTCCAGCTCTCTGGAAGCCTGCTCAGAACACGTCAGAGTTTCTTCTTCGGGCAGTCAGGAGAAGTAAAGAGCTCAGCAGAAGCAGTCATGAAGGACAGGGAAATGAGTCATCCTAATCCACTGTAATGATCTCATCAATCCTTCATTGTGTCAAGTTATAAATATATAGTAAATATTGACAAGCGTTTTGAGGCAGGTTTTGAAAGAGAACATTTATCTTATTGTTGTTCTTGCCAGGACAGATAATCCTCAAAGAAGCTAGTAGTTTCAAAGATTTAGGGAGAAACTCATTATGAAGAATATGAGAAAACATTTCAGCGCAGATTTTTGGTTGCTGAAGGACATTGAGATCTACTGGTGTTTTCATTGTGAATACTCTTTCCATCTACTTCCCTCCACCATAATCCAGTTATTTATTTTACTAGAACCTTTTTCTTTGCAACTTCTAACATTTGCAGTCAGTTTTGCCTACCTCAAACTTTGGAGGACCAACAGCATCCACAGCGATGTCCCGTATTGTCCAAAATAACATTTGAAATTACCATAAAACATTAACTTTGCATAAATACTGCACAAGTGATTATCTAAAATTCACTAGAACAATTGGATTTCTGTCTTTTCCAGACACTTCCAGAATTTGAGGCCTCCTGCATTAACACTTGGTTCTCGTAAGTTCTATTCTTCTATTATTATAATTCTGCAAAGCTATGCTGAATTTTTACTTACACAAATTCAAACTGAGATGGCAAAAATACTTCTCTGACATACAGGGCACCACACTCCCAATCACTAAATACCTCCTCATGCAAAATACACATTTCAGAGAAGAGTAAAAAATACAGGAACAAACATTTTTGTCCCCATGTTTAAAAAAAAAAGAGAGAAATTGCACCTAGTTTGCTTAGAAGTCCAAGCTAAGGGACATTTTCTAAATAGAAAACATCAAACTTGGTATTTGTCCTCTTTGGCAAAGCTGTAAGTACCGGGAAGTTTTTAGGATAATACTCTTCTCATCAAGCAGAATGTTCCTTGTTATGCTCCTCTCATTACAAATTACCACAGAGTATTTAAGCCAATACCACTGTTAAAGTTAAATCCTTCATGCTAATTAGTTAGAAGAATTGTATTGGAAGGTACATTGTAACATCTAAGTTTGGTGACTATTCTGTAGATCTAAAACAATTCTGGGATCCAATCTGCATAAAATGCATTAGTGTCTAAGCATGTAACAACTGAGCTCATGTTTTTAAGAATCTAAGACAGAAAGATGAAGAGAACTGCTTGTTATATCCTTATAAAAATAGTCACAAACCCATATCTGGTATTTTCTGCCGATTCACATGGAATATCCTGTAATTAACATGACATCCCATATTTCATCCACAGAACTCACCAAATCTTACATATAAACCAGGAATGACCAGTGGTCCTTATCCCCTAAGGCATGCACCAAATCTTACTGAAGTCAAAAGTCACAGAGATGCCCCAAATTTTGAAAGCTCAACATAAAAAGCATCACTGTGAGTGATTTTCAAGCACAATTGGAGCTGACTACCCAAGAGCTTCACTGTTACCTGGTGAAAGACAATATATTAAGGATTCAGCTGGGATCTCCAGATAAGGAACTCATCACCCCTCCATTGTTAGCTGCCTGTCACCGTCAGTGTTTCTGATGAACCCACCAGTCTCATGCCAACACAGCCCCACAGGGATGTCCCAGCAGGAGCCACCATGACCTGGTTGTGACACAAACACATTCTGAGAGCCAGAACTATCCACTCTTTTATTCAATGTGAGGTAATCTCAAAAACATATTTCTGCTTACAGGTAACCATGCACACTCTGTGTTCAAAAATATAATCATGTTTGTGGGTGCACTGAAGAGATTAAAATTATCATGGAGCTTTAATAAAATATTCTATCTGTTTCAGCTAAAATTTCTGTTTGACATAGTGTGATTGAAATCAGTTTTGTTTGGCTTTCTTTCTCTGGACTAACAAAGAGAATCCAATTAATGAGAGCTATTTAATTTTTTTTTAATCTCATTTTAAATCCTGCTCTCCTTTTGAAGCTAACAAAGACAGAAAATGTGGCTTTATAAAAAAATCAGACATCATAAGATAATGATTCTGTATGAGCTCATATAAGAAGGCATTAAATACTTTGCAAACTTGGGCAGATATTACATGCTTATTTAATGAAAGATTAATTTCTGAATTCTTTTGTTGAAAGGTAAATTGAATTATTTCCACATAAGCTTTGGTTTCTTCATCTGAAAATTCACAGATGGTATGTAGTTGATGCAGAACAAATTTCTGCTAACCAGGTAATAATTAGTTTTTAAAAGTTCAGATGAGGCATGTTCTGATGTGACAAAAAAGGAGAAAAAAGAAGGAACAGAACAACCATTTGCAAAATGGTCAGCAAATATTTATTCATGGACATCAGGAATGACAATAGATTTTCTACTAAATGGCTAAATTTTAGAAAAACTAACCTATTAAGAGGGGGAAGACTGCACCTCAAATATTATAGCTGTATTTTACAGACAGCATATATTTACTGGAGACTTACTTCCTCTCTATCTAGTCATTTACTGATCCTGGATACCATACAAAAAGAGATATAGTAATATTTATAGATAGTATTTTCCAAATTATTAATGAAGATTAATATCAGCTTCTAGATGAGTTGCCACAATACCAGAGAAGAGCTGTCCTAGGTTATTTGCAACTGGCCATGTTCTTTATTGTACATTCCCAAAGAGTGGTTTGAATTGCTCTTTCTTTTCTTGTTGTGCAGTGTCCTACACTAACTCTCCCTGTTACTGCTTTAAAAAGTTTTAAGTAAAAGAAGAATTTCCTGGCCTCTATTATTTTAGCACATTTGAAGTGTAGCTTTTCTACCTTCGCTTCACTGACTGCCCGGTGATTGCATTCTTTGGGGTTTGGTGAAGCAAGAGAGTAAGTTGGCCAAGTGGTCAGAGAGACTCAAGGGATGCAGAGCTGCTTGGTGAGTGCAGTGAAGCAACTACGGTCCATGTCAAGCATCACGTCCGTCCCTGTGCCTGAGATATCCTGCTAGGAGGTTGTAACAGCTGTGTAATAATTGCCATTCTTCTGCCCTTGTCACCTCAAGACTGCAAGTCTAAGTTTATTCTGAAGTTGCAAATGTAACTGGAAAAGCAGCAGATATGCTGGGAGCCTTCTGAGGGACCCCAGCCTCCCTACAGTATGAGCCTGGTATTAGCAAAACTCAAGAACATAGTTTGAACATTTAGCTGATGTCTGTGGGGGCCACCAAGCTTCCAACGAGCTTGAAGTTTCTGATACTGTAACTATGATGATGTAACTGTTGCCTTTTTCCTAGTCTTAAAATTAAAAGGCAGACACGGTGAAGGAGAAAAGGAGTTTTTACCTCGGTATTTAACAAGGATCCTTAGTTGCACGACATCATCCAGGTGGAATGTGCTGAAATGCACACGTACGATAGATCGCGTATACAATTTATGAGGCCTTGCAAATTAGCATATCTATCAAAGGTTCCCCAATAAGAGGCTCGAATGAACCCCCCCCTTCCGAGGAGTCCCCCCCTGGATGGGCCTATCTTAGTTTACAGGATATGTTCTAGGGAAGACCTTGGTTTCTCAGGATAGCATAGGGCTTTCTGACCTCCAGCTGTGAGGCCTCCAGGATGTTTGGTCTCCTGGCTTAACGGAATATTGGGTCTCAGCTAAGATATCAGACTTAAGGAATTACAACTATGTGGGCTAAAAGCACTAAGGATACATAAAAGTTATATAGGAGGGTATATAAAAGAAGTATAAAAGGGGTATGAAAAAGGCAAAAAATCATCATGGCATCATAACCTTAAACACGATGAATCACAATGACCAACTGGTTAGCAGGATACAGCTTGACTGAACTTACAGGGCCAAAGCAAGAAAAACGGGTGGAATTCCCTAATACAAGCCTTGCATTTCCCCCCCTCTCACCAGGTGCATCAAATATGCTCCTTAGAATTGCAGAAGTTTGGTTGCACAATCCTGCAAATTTTCATCCTGGTATACCAATGAGCTGGTTTTTCCTCGACAATTTCTCCCCCTTTCCCACTCCTCAAATAGCAAATCAACTATTGCTCAAAACTGGCACACAACACAATTGCTTCTTTCCTCAGCAGTACTAGAGACCTGGCAAACAGAATTGAGGATCAGTTTAAAAATCAGGTAACAGCAGCTTTTACAAAAAGCAGCTCACTGTTAAAAATGTCATAATAGCAAATCTACGTCATTATTAATTACTTGAAGCTTACAAAATCTTTTTTTTTACAGTTAGCAGGTTTTTTTGGTAGTCCACAAGGAGATCATCTGCTTCAAAAAGCTTTAGGAAAAAACCTCTGCAACGGAAGATAAATACTGCATCAATACAGCAGCACAGGTATCTGGTAAGGTGATATTAAATGTGCTAGCTCAGATACAACAGTAGCACACTACATATGGATAATTTTCTTACACTCTCAGAAAAAAGTTAAAGATTAAGGTTATTCTCTGAAAACTCTTGTATCAGAAATTTTGATTATCTACTTCCTGCTTAGAAATAATAAGCAGCACTATGCTAAAATCTTGAATCTGCACTACACAGCCCTACAAAGACTTTCTTCCCCTTGAGCCATCTGGCAGAAGCTATCCTTAGATGCAAACAAAACATATTGATTGTTCTTTGAGAAATAAATGTATATTCTTCAAATAATTTAGGGAAGCAAACTTAAGAAGCAGATTTCAGTAAGTCTGTGGCAACTGACAAACATCCCAAACAATTTTTTTACATCAGCAGTAACAATCAGTCCAGTGCCAGGGAGGAGTGCACTGATTCCTGCCAGGGGCACTCCTGCCCATATACCTGCTGCAGCTTCTAGATGCTTCTAGATGCTCCCAGAACTGAACTGTAAGGGTAAAACCCCACACATTGGGGAAACAGGCAGAGGTGAGAAAGACAGCAAAATATTCCTTCTTTTTACTAAGGAATTGTATTTAACAACTATTTATTCACAGAAAATATTACTTCACTGGTTTTCCCAGAAAATAAAAAGCACAAAATCTCACAATAGGAATTTTAATTTTACTATTATCAACATCGTGTTTGGACAGGTGCTGAAATTAACACTGGGATAGACCAAAGCTCGGTCCTGACCTGCCTGCTCTGAGTGCTGGGCACCTCAGCCTGCACCTGCCCGGGATCCCAGAGTGTTCTCCACAGAGGACATATAGATATCTGAAGGGAGAGTGCCAAGAGGATGGAGCCAGGCTGTGTTCGGTGGTGCTGAGCAGTAGGACAAGAGTCAGCGGGCACAAACGGATGCACAAGAAGTTCCAGCTGAACATGAGGAAGAACTTCTTTACTGTGTGGGTGACTGAGCACTGGAACAGACTGACTAGAGAGACTGTGGAGTCTCCCCGACTGGCGCTATTCCAGAACCGTCTGGATGCAATCTTGTGCCATGTGCTCTGGGATGACCCTGCTCGAGCAGGGAGGTTGGACGATGGAAGTTGGACCAGCTGACCCACTGTGGCCCCTTCTAACCTGACCCCTTCGGTGATTTTCCACAGAGAATCGCTCAGACAGACTCCATATGGATACCTACGCGTGCCTGCGTCTGTCCCCGCCACCTCACAAGCTGTTGCCTGGGGGTGAGCGCCGGCCCCCGGGGCCCTCCCCGGCCGTACCCGGGCTCCCCTCACGCCATCGGCGGCACCCGGCGGGGCGGGGCCAGCGCGCTCTCCCGGCGTGCCCCGCGCCGCTGTCATGGCGGCTCCCTGTGGCCGCTGTCCGCACATGGGCTGAGGGCTCCCGCCGGCAGCGCGCGCGTCTGTGGGCGCGGGGGGTGGCGGCCGCGAGCGAGGCGGCGGTGGGGAGCGGGGCGGGCCCGGGCGGCGGGACCATGCTGGCCCTGGAGCGCGCCCTCCTCAGGGGCTTCCTCAGCGCCGCGGAGTCCCTGGAGTGGAAGCAGGGCGAAGTCGCGGCCGCAGGTGAGGGGAGGTCCCGGCCCGGCGCGGGGAAGGTGCCCGCTCGTTGTGCGTGTCCGGAGCCACCGCACCGAGCCGGGGCCGCGGCTGGCGGCTCGCTTCCCCCCCCGGCACCCTGTCTGCTCCTCGCCGAAGCCGCGGGGGAGGCCGTGGGCTTGTCAGGCTGGAGGAGCGGGAGCGGCACTGCCGGCAGGGCTGAGGCGACAGGAGCGGCCGGCGCTCCGCAGGGTTCCTTGGCCGCTCTCGGTGCGAGCGGTGGAGGCTGCGGCCGCAGCGGTGCCGGTGCCGGCAGACGCCCCGCCGCCCGCCTCATGCCGGCACTCGAGAGGCTCCTAAGCACCGGGCTCCCTCCGGCTGCCTCCCGCGTGAAAGGCCGCCTGCCTGCTGGAACTTGGCAGTGAGGTGAAACGCGCTCTTGGAGCAAAACGGGGGAAGGAAGAGTCTGGCACGAGCTGCCTGTTCTGTATTTATTCGTTATTCGGTCACGGTTCCCTGAGGGATCAATGGAAAATAGTCTCTTGAGGGGACTTGGTTAGACCCAGCTTTCCTGCTGGACAACGCAGCAGCTTTTAAAATGTAATCTTTGCCGTGTAAAGGTACTTCCATATTTCAGGCAGGCTAAAAATCCCGTTGTGCTCAAGTCATGTGCCATGTTGTAGCATATTGAAAATCTCATTTATCCTTACCTAAGCACTTACTGAATTTTGGAAAAGAACCGTATAGAGCTAATCAGCTCTTATTTCCTTATGTGACGTTTCATCTGACCTTAATCGTTGTACTGCCCAGGAATGATAGCTGATGTGACTGACATCTGTCACATCTGTCTTTTCAACAGGAGTTGTGCATGCTGTTTGTGATGTGGGGTTTTTCTGATTGCTTTTGTTGTCGGGTTGTTTTTTTAGCTTTGGTTTGTTTTGAGGTACTTAAAGTAGTGTGCCGCTATAAGATGCGGGGAAAACTTGTTGAGGAAGGGCATCTTGCAGTAGAGATAGAAAGTGTTGGGGTTTGTGATGATCTTAGTCATCATTTATATGGGCCCTTCCTATTGATGATCCTGAAATTGAAAAGCTGTGACCTTGAATTTGTATAGTGTCCTATAAAAAGCTACACACAGAATCAAAAGCAGATTTTATGTGCTTACACAGTTATGTTACTGGAAAGAGAAGAACCTCAATATTCTTCATTCATCATCACTTGTCCTCACAGCCCATAGTTATTCTACAAACTACAGCCTTGCCTGTCTGGGCAATTATAATCCAATATAAAGAAGTTGTCATTTGATGAAAGTCTCTCCAAAGCATAGACTGGAGAAAGTCTCTTGTTATTTCTCTTCTCTGTGAGGTTATGATGTCAGCAGCATTGCGGAACCACTGCTATTCTTTTGTATATGTCCTTCCAGGTACAGTTTAAAGTGTTTTTTAAATAATACACAGCACACATTATCTCTTATATCATTCTGTAGGTCATTGTGGAGAACAGAAGTAAACTTCGGTCAACAGTGTGGTGCAGAGACATTAGAATGAATCTCTGTCACCCATTCCTACAGAGTCGTCCATTGCTGTTAGTGAAGGTGGTTCTGCCCTCCGTGTTCCTGTATTTCTGAAATTTAAAATACTTGTTTAGCTGGGTGAGCTTAGGGTTGGTATTCAGATCACTTCTTTGCACAGCTGCTGCTTGTGTGGATCCATGGCTGTGCCAGTGTGAAATTGGCTACCTCAGCTACTGATGTTAGTGCAGCTACAGTAACATTTTAACAGGGAGCTGCAATTCCCAGTTGGAATCACAGATTCATAGTAAGGCACTTATCCTATACATTTCCTCATCTGCACCATTACCAACACCTGCATCATCTAATCAGAGACCAGTTAGTACTTCTGCATGAGTTGTAGCCACAGCTGCAGGGTAGGCAGATAATGGTTTTGCTCACGAATAGCAGGTTTTAAGATGGTCAGTTTGCTCTAACAGCTGCTGTATTGATTACGTGGTAGCATATCTGAAGATTGCTTCTGTGAATAAAGTTGTAGCCTTCGTCAAGAACTTGATGGGTCTGAAGCTTCTAAGAAATAAGTATATAGCATTTCTTGACTTCCCTTTGTCTTGAAATCAGGCTTAAGTCACGGATCTAAATCCATCTTAGTAGTTACTCCTAAAAATCTGCTCTATATGCAAGCTTTTCATTGAGATAATATAGTTACCATAGGAAATAATTCTTTTGTAAAGATAAAATCTCACTGCCCATTGTTTGTGAGTATTCTAAGCATGTAAATGAAGGACTGAGCAGTTTCTGCAGTTTTGCATAATACTTTATTCACTGAACTCTGCAAATACTGAATCATTTTTATTTGTTGCATTTCCCCTAGATTGGTTCTCCAGTCTGTGAAATTTTTGTCTTATCTATAGGATTTTACTGTTCATTTAAAATGTTTTGGAGGAAGAAAATCCTCTTGTTATAATTGAAGTATTTTGAAAGGCCATCCATTTATTTTTCCTGACATTTCAGTGCAAGTTTTTGTTTTACATTCATGTGGTCATTTGTGTTTCACTGTAATTTTAATACAAATTATTTTGAATGAAGTGACACCTGCTAGTGCTGCTCTTGAGTTTCAATGCAACTGCACTTTGCCTGCAATGTAAATGAAGATACATTCTTTAAAAGGGGAGTGGTATATATTTTTGGTTGAATAGGTGTAATAGGTCTTGAAAGACAAAATTGTTTCGAAGTTGACACTGATTTCTGTGTTGTTTTTTTTTTTTTTTTTCTCTTCCAGAAAGTGGATCATTATTGCAGTTGATGTTTGATGGGAAATACGAGGCAATATTTTCAAATTCAGCCATTCAGAATGTTTTCAATGCATCTTCTGTGACGGAAGAGAACATTGACACTTATTTGGAGAAACAGATTCTAGCATACCTGGATTGTTCTGCAGAGGTTAATAATGTTGAAAGGTGGAAATTATTATTTATTATATGGAAGATTAATAGAGGCCATGTTTGATTTTTACAGAAGGCACTTAAAAAAATGTATAGTTTGTGTAGGGCCTTCAAAATCCTTGTACTGACAGGAAAGCAGAAAACAAATTTCTTGGGTTATTCCCCCCACTCCCTGGGGCATGTATTCATTACTGTCCAGTGAAAGAAACAATGATGTTGTGATATAGGGGTTTATTGAAAACATTAGCTTTATTTACAGTGATTACCTCAGAAGCTGCTGGTATAAAGAAGCCACAAATGTAAATTCATGTTGCCATATATCATCAAAGAGTTAACAGTTTTTTCTCCGAAATGTTATATTACATTTATGTGGCTACTTGAAATACTACATAATGTTACTGTCCAAGCAACACCTGTATTTCTAAGTTTGACTTGTAATAAGGTTGTTCTACTCTTCTTAATGTAAAAACGAGTCAGGTGTTACTCATGGGTGCTGTTCATCAATTAATTATTTTCTTCCCAAGATTTTCTCTGATAGAGTCTCTCTTAATTGTACTGTATATGCAAATTTTTGCTGTTAAGGAGCCTGAATTTACTGTTTACAGTTTGCTGTGTAGAGGATGAACAGACTGAAATTTGACAGGCTAGGGATAGTAGAAGCAGAAAACTGTATGTGTGTTGTGTATATATATATATAGATAGATAGATAGATATTTTAAAAGGTGAAAAAGTTTTGCCAAAAGAAGAGTAAAAGATAAGAGATGATAAAAATTAAAAAAATAAAAGTAAGGGGGAGGCAATTGTTACCTGTTAGTGTTGGCAGAACAGAAATATGTGTGTTTTGGTATGACAGACATAAACCTAAGAGTTTTTGCTAAAATATCAGAGGAAAAAAATAGTTGGCATGTTTGAAAAACTGAGCTTTGTTTGTGATCATAGTGTGTCAAAAACTCATCTTCTAGTGTGGTACACAATACAATGCAGTCCTGCTTTCTGAGTTGGAGTGTTCAGAGGTTTTTCCTGTGTGTGTTTTTCACTGGGTGTTTCTTGTTTGGGAGGTTTTTTTTTTTCCTTACTTTGTTGTGCTATTACTGTTACATATTAGCTGGAGAAATTTTTCAATATTTCTGGATTCTGTCACCTTGCAGTAGTTCGAATAATGGGACAAGGAAAGAAAAATCAGTCAGGACTTGAAACAGACTCAATCCTGATCTTAATTACTGCTTCAAATATGTTTTGCTGCCATTATAAGCCATTCAGCTTCTTGAAGGTAATCATAATCTTTATCAGTGGAACTTTATATGTATCCTGTTCTAGTGCACTCCTACTGCAGACAGCAAAGGAATTTGTTCCTTGGCTGCTCACGCTCCAGCTCTTTGGTCTGAGGTTTTTCTTGTTCGCTCTGCAGCTCTGTGCTGCATTAGAAGCCCCCTTGCCAGAAGATATGGAGGCAGATCTGCAATATTTAGCCTTTCAGAAGCAGAGGGTTTTCTGCCCAAAATTACAGCCTGGAGTTTTATTCAAAATGAAAGCAAAGAGTCTTCAAAACCTATCAGTGTCTGCCAAGAAACAGTTTTGTTTGTAGCAGTCAAGTGAATTTTTCAAGCTCCATTAGTAATAATTTAAGAAGTTTTGGGGGCTGAGGGAAGTAAGTTGTAACTTTCTCTTCCAGGAAAACTTCTACTGAAGTTGCTTGTCTGAAAGACAGATAATTCCCTATTTTAGGTAGGCAGTGCACAGCACTTTGATCTGTACTGTCTTGATCTCCAATGGCTTTCTGAGTTAAAATGTGTTACATAGTTATTTTACCTACCTGCAGGCCTTGTGTCCTGTGAAGGTGTTATGGAAGGAACAAATGTAACTTTTGCATCCAAATGTAACTTTTTGCTCCAGACTTTGCATTGCTTGTGATGAAACTGGGAGTGTTTCTTTTCTATTATTTTATTGCCTAAAATGTAATTTTCTTTTTCCACTTCAAAGGAAGTTCAGCAAACCTCCTAAGTTCTAGCCCAGAAAATTCAGTAAGACACTGGTTTTCTTGTGACTTTCTGTAGATGGGATAAATTAAAATAATTTTTTTTTCTTGAACTGAAAGTTTTAATTCTGGAGATTTAAAAACACAGTAGGAGTTGAATTCAATCAGAAACAAAGTTGGATAATGTGAATCTTATTTTTGCACAATATAAACAGTGCGGAGTATGGTTTTGTAATAGTGTTAAAAGAACTCTTAAGGAGTTCTTTTTCTGAAGCTGAAACTGAGCAGCTTGAGGGCAAAACAGCTCAAAATTTGGATCTAGACTGTAATTTCTTTGGACATAGCCTGTAACTTTTTCCACTTTCAAATCCGTGGTTCTGTAAGGAAAATGATTTAACAGCATTTTAAAATTTGGTGCAACTTTTTGTATCCTTTTAACTGATTGTCTTCTTTTCCCTGCCCCAGACACATTTTCACTACGGCACTTTTAGCCATTATGGCTTAAATATTAGGCATTCCTTATAATAAATGTGTTGAATAGGAGATTTTTTCTTTTACTTTTTTTGTGCTGTTGCTACTCACTTCAGTGCTTAACAGCTATTTTCTATAGAAAATGTAGCTTCATGGCTGTATTTTAATCAGCAGAATTTGGAGGATGAAGCAATAGGATATGTGCTAACCGTGTAGAGGGGGAATGCCTTTTTTGGTTTTCCTTGAGCTCCATATGCAGGAGGTGCATTCCTTGCCTGACCTGCAGTTTGCTTCAAAAGACTGGAAGGAAATAGGGTGCAGGTTCCAAAACCTAAAGGAACAAGGAAATGAGCTCTACCACTGTTTCTTGTTGAGCATGTATTTACTACTTTTACTTTATTCAACGTATAAATGAATACCAAACTTGGCAAAAGAAATCTGTACAATAAAGCTTGTTATGATTTCCCACCCTGAACACTGAATGATATTTCTGGTATTTCTCATGGAACATCTGATGGTTGGTTAAAACTGGTGTGCTGTATGTAATGAAAAATGAAAATGAAGAAATTCTTGCTGTTTCTGCAGCTTGCTTTGATGTTTATGAATTGCAAAAATAGCAAAGTTAGACAGTGAATAGCTTTGGCTACTCTTCTGTAATTTCTGGCATCACTAAAAAGAATAGAAACCTGTAACCTCTTCAGCATAACCTGGCTATTGAATATTTTTTCTTTTATTTTGTTTGTAAATTCTAGATGATATGCACATCTCTTTTAAAAAAAAATACAAATGCATTGTTATTCTTTATTTTTGAGGAAGATTTGATACAGCAATATGAATATTAAGAGTATAAATAAGCATGTGATTCTGCATCATGAAGAACGATTAGACTCGGTGTAAACAATGTTAAAAAAAAAAGGCATCAAAACCCCCATTCGCATAGGGGAAGGAAAAACAAAATGAGTGGATACAGACATATATTTAAGGATAAACGCAAAATAAATTATGTAGATCACCATAGCAAGGGGAATATTTGCAGCAGTCTCTCTGTTGCTTTTCAGGCAGCACAGAAGAGCAGTTTTCAGGCAGCCTTTGGGAGGTGAGCATCTGCAGGTCTGCATTGTGAGTATGAAGGGCAGTCAGGGAGACTGAATTTTCTTGTAAAAAAGGATAGGGAATAGGCAAGGGAGGTCAGCATTTGCAGGGATTACAGCTTGAAATTGGTTTTCTGATACAGAGTGAGTGATAAGGAGACTGGGAGTTGGTCACAAATCTGAAAATGGGGAAAAAGAAATTTGGTGATGACAAATTGAACAGTGGAAAAACAGTATCCCAGCCAAAGTAATGGATTTGGTTATCACTTGTTCCGGAGGCGTTCCGTGTCTCTTCAAGCAAGTTTGCCTTCCAGATAGATATCAGTAATGTTAAAATAAATAAATAAAATGTTAGTAGCAGAAACAGTGTAAATGATAAAATAATGAAAATTATCTTCAAAAGACTATAGAGTATATGTATCAAGTCACGGTGCAGGGATGGTTGATTGTTCTGTGTTACTTTCCAGCAGCTTTGAGGCATAATTTACCATGGGAGAAAAATTAGGAAATATATACCAATGTGGCTATTATGTGTGTAATGGTGATAATTTAGTATACTGTAATTGTTAGTGCTTTGTGTTCTTGAGTTATTTGGAAGTTTAATGGTAATCTTGGATATATATTCATATTTCCTAGTAGATGGTTACTGGCTGAATAATGACAGCCAGTAAGAGTTACCTTGTCTTGTTTGAGAAGAACTCTTTATGCCAGTCCTCGTTCTAACTCCCCTGAAGGATGATTTTTGGTTTTGGGGTTTTTTTTTTCCTTTTCAATTAAATGTTCCCCACCCCTGCTTTCTTATTGTTCTACATCTTTTGTTGCGTTCTTGCCCACCAGCTGCTTGGTTGTGTGTGGCTTTTCTGTTTTACTTTAGTTTTTAAGGGGTTGTATAACATTTTATCCTTTTGTTTCAATTGGAGGGCTCTTCCATCTCTAAGTTTCTGTTTTACAGAACGAAAAGACTAGCTTTTTCTGTTTCATTTATGCTCCTTAACATACCAGTGTTAATATCAAAGCTGCACAATAAAAATGCTAACTTTTTGTAGTTAGGAGGCCTATTCTCTATGTGATAGGGCCCATGTCAATTAAGTCCTAAGTTATTAAGGTATCATCAAACAAAGCAGAGGTTTGAATATAAATCTTAAACGTCTACACCTGTTAAATGGACCATTAAATTCTGAGAGGTTGTGCCCTGCCTTCTCCAGACCACATAGATTATTTGTGTGCTAAAGAAATCATAGTAATGTAAAATGAGCTTAGTCTTGTAGATAAAGACAATTTTGCCATACCTGGTTTCAGAAATGAAACAAAGTCTCTTAATTTCATCTTTCAATAAATTTCTATTATTTAAAATAAAAACCATGATGAATTAGATATTATTTACTGCCAAAGTATCTGAACCAACTTGGAGGTAGTATTCTGAACTTTTTTGATTTCATTTAATTTTTTTGTCAGAGGGAGTGAAAATAAACAGCTATGTTGAAACAAAAATAAGCTCGCTCTTTTGGAACGTATGTTAATGCAATATTTTTTCTGTGAAGATGCTGAGATTTAGATGTATCATAAGAAAATATAACAACTATGCAGTAGGCAAATACTGGATTATCTGCATCCTTTGCTAATCTTCTGATCTCTGGTAGTTATACACAGCCTTAAATTGTGAAATATGTGAACTAACTCTGCCTCCAGAATGTTTGGCATTAATTACAACTTTTATAAGCAAACACGTTTCCAAGACTTTTAGTTTCCTATGTGCATTCTTGAATATTCCATTCATTGTATCTTCCTCACAGGAGAATGATTTTTGTTTTTTTCTTTAAAGCTGAGGGTTTTGAGCTAGCACAAGATTTAATCAACTCTTGTAGCCTTAAGTGAAAATATAATATGTTGCTAATTGCTGTTCTTATCTATATTGCAGGCAGAGGCTGATGTTTCTGCTTGGTGTGGGCAGTTTGCAGCTCTTTGTTCAAAGCAATTGGACTGGGCCTCCTGTTCAGTTAAAGCTTCAGGATTTTTTGCCACCTGCATTGTTACAGAAATTCCATGAGGTATGTTTGGATTTTAATAATCTGTCCTTTTATTGTCACTGCTTTTCGCAAGTAACCATAACACTTAGGTGTGTCAGAGAAGGCACACATGCAAGGTGGGGTGCTAGAATGAATTGCCTTAATCATCGATCCTCCTGGCTGCTATTGCAGCATCTTCAGTTATGTCAGCAGCGTCCTAAAAGTAGTTACTGTTTCTCTACTTAAGATATTTCCTGCTGGAAATGTTGGGTTTGGATGGGGAAGATATCTTTAATATAGGCGAGCATTTACTCAAAGGGCCTTTGCAATCAATAAATTTTTTTTGTGTTTATTTTGGGATACATTCTTAGCTGGATCAAAGAAAGATGTTTATAAATGGCTTGGAAATTTCCCCTCCTTAGGGAAAGGTAGAAGTTGCATATCTTGCAAATAGCAGGGTGTTTGGCAGATGCTAACAGTAGATTTGGATGCTCAGTATTGTAATAGACTCCTGAATGCCAAGTGAGTTGAGGTAATATTAGTACAAAAAGGCTAATTTAAATAGAGCTCTTGGAAGCAGAAGGGAATGTAGGAGATGCAACTGAGGACTGTCAGTTTTATTTATTTTGTCATAGTTTTATGTAGATTACTAATCAACATCCTAACTTCTTTTAGTGAGATGTGTGTATTGTTTCTCATGGCAGTATCACAGTCCACTCTCCTCACCTGTGGTTGAGCACAGCTTCTTAATTTTTCTCTTGGGGTTAAAGCTGTGGTAAAATAGTGACTGCTGCAGTGTGTCAGTGAAGAATGTAGCAATAGTCTCTGCTAATGCTAAATCTATACACGAGTTTGAATTTAGAATTTCACTAAGAATAAGGTATGGGCCATGAGCAATGTAAATGCTGTAAACTGTGAAATGAGGGAAGGTTTCAATATATGAAAAGTTTCATATAAAACTGTTGGCTCTGCTGCCTTATTGTGGCATGTTTTCCATAATTCATAAACTCCTGCCTTAGGTTCATTTGCAAGGTTGTATTTCTAAATAACTAATTTGGATACAGTATTGCTCCTGTTTTTTTAAATAGATGTTTATAAATTTGATTTATCTTTTAGGGCTGGCACAGTGTGTATATATAGGCTTACTTTTTGCTTGGTTTTTGATACTTGAAATTCAAATCTCATCTTCTGATGACTAAATAAGTAACAGTGGAAACCAAGTGTACCAAACCTTCTAGGGTGTGAAATGAGTTAGCAGAAGTTTTAAAGTGTGCTACCTCTGAGGGGAAAAGTAGTTCATTTTGCCTTTATAGATAGTAAAAATAATAAAACCTAATTTCATTCATTCTCTTTATAATTTGTTTATAATATTTACTATTATAATAATGAAATATTCTTAAAAATTTTGGGTTCTGTTTACTGAAGAGCTCTATATTCTGTGTTACTGTGTATGGACAGGTTGCAGTCTAACTCAGTCTGTAGCCCAAGATGATGCTCATAGGATTGCTGTTACTGACAGAGTTCAGAGGCCTGGAAAATACAGTGTTCATAATTTCTATTAACCATTTAATGGAATCATAAAATGGTTTGGCTTGGACGGGACTTTAAAGATCATCCAGTTCCAACCCCCCGGGGCATGGGCAGGGACACCTTCCACTAGAACAGGTTGTTCAGAGCTCCCTCCAACCGTGCCTTGAACACTTCCAGGGAAGGGGCATCCACAGCTTCTCTGGGTAACCTGTTCCAGTGCCACACCACCCTCACAGCAAAGAATTTCTTTGCCTAAACCTACTTCCTCTCAGTTTTAAGCCACTCCCCCTTGTCCTGTCACTACATGCCCTTGTAAATAGTCTCACTCCCTCTTTCTCGTAGGCACCCTTCAGGTGCTGGAAGGCCACAGTTAGGTCACCCCAAATCCTTCTTTTTTCCAGGCAGTTTTATGTAATGTCTGGAAGAATGAGATACTAATTCCCTGTTGAGTAAGGAAATACATGATCTCCTGTTTAGTTGCTGTTATATTTCTGCAGTGGCTGTGAATGCTTTGAAATATGTTTACTTATGCGGGGGTGGTATTGCAGAAACTAAACTGGCAAGAGATTATAAAGGAAAACAAACTTGAACATTCTTTATTTCTAATGAGTGCTCCATCAGACTTCCATATTGCTTCAAGGTTTAGCTATTTATGCATTCAGGGAGAAGTATACCTTTATTTCGATTACTGCTATTTGTATTGTCTTCTGACATGTTAATGTTTTTTTTTCCAAGAGCACTACGCACTTATGTGCTAAAATATAATATCTTCTTTATTAAAAGTCTTAATTCAAAAGGTTTTGAATGATGTTTTGAATTATCTTTATGTACTTTTCATTCCAAAGATTCTTAGTATATAAACACTCTGTAAAAATGAACATCTCAATAAAGTGACATTTCTGTGTTTCCTTTAATCCAGTTTTCCTCTCTTGCATATGCAGATATTCAGAAAAAGTGGGTTAAAAATGAAAGTCTTAACTTTCTCCATCTGTTGTAACCTTCTATATTCTGTCATCAAGACTGATACAATCCATTTTTAAACAGATCTTCCATTTTTCAGGTTTTCAAACTAAAATGATTTTTTCCCACATCAAGGTTAAAAAATTAGGTCTTCGTGCTTCTTTTAGCCTGCTCTAAGTAATGTCACTGAATTTCAGCATTACAATGTCTCATTTATTTCAGGAATATTTAAAAAACTGTTACTCCTTTTTTCAGAACACTTTATTGGATTAGTCTTTGTTTTCAGGGTATATGACTGCTGCCATTTCTGTCCTTGGAAAGTTTCACCTCTGGGTTGGTGACATAGTTTCATATCTGCTCCCAGATAACTTATTTTCTTACAAGTGCAGTAAGGCTGCGTGAGACTATAATTAGTTTTAGTAAAGAATAAATAAAATAGCCTCTTTAAGATGAGTTGCTATTAGGGGGCCTCTTGGATGTCTTCCATGAACGTGAATATGTGTATATTATTTCCCTTTCCTCACACTGATTCCAGCCTTCTCTCTAAATTATGGTTGCATTCATATACTCTATTAAGATTTAGTTTTATGTCCTGCAGATCTGGCTTGTGATTTTCAGAGTCCACACAAAAGCATTTTAGTTATTAGACGTATTTCACTCTTCTAAAATAACTGTGAGACTTTACCACACCAGTTAATAGTATGACTGATACTACGCTGAGTTTTTTTGAGTGAATGTGGTAAAGGAAGATTAAAAAGTACTGAATTCTGGTTAAAATGGATTAGCAGTTCTTGTTTTGAACTTGTTTGGGTTAGGCTAAAACATTATTAGTAAGCTCAGTGCTTATAATAAGTGGCTTATAATAATGGGCTCCTTGTGTCTTAAAAGAATTGTCACTGTCTCCTTGCATGTAAGGGAATAAAAGGTACAAACCTGTTGAAGTTGGAGCATATTTATTCTGCCTTAAGTTTCAAGGTTTCTATGTATTACCTCCTACAATTGAGCTTAGTATTTTCAGTGGATGAACTGGAAGAAAATGTGCAGTAGTACTAATAAAGACCAGTGATGATTAAGAATGTTGTGAAGACAAGCTGCTTGCTGCTTTATTTGTTGTCTGATTTCATATTCACAAGTAGAATATATCTGGTAACAGTAAGAAACTCCATCTGGAAGATCTCAATCTGTTAATTGGTAATACATGTAAATAACTGGTAGGAATCCTCCAAATGCAGACATCAACAGCTCCTGCTCTTCTTTTTGTAGCTTCCAGGCTGATCCCAAAGAATAAGTTTTGGAATGCATTTGAATATTTTTCTTCCTTATGTTTTTATTAGTACTTCTTTTATGCATTATTTGATCCTTTTCTGGAAGAGACGGAAATATTGCCACAGTTCTGTTGGCATCTATAGCCATGCTCATAATTAATATGAAAAACACCAGTGCACTGTGTAGCACTACTGTCTCAAATCCGGTGTGGTTCCTTGGTCTTGTTAATTTAATCTGTTGTGAATTCCTTTTTTCAGGCCCATATGCTTGGCTTCCATTAGCATGAACTAGCTAGGAAGAAAAAAGTCTGCTTGAGCAGCAAGATACAGGCTTTGAAAATTATGCGGATTTCTCCCTCTTGTGGGGAATGTAAGGATGGATGATAAAGGCTAAATACGGAGGCAGAGTCTTGTAAGCAAAGATAGTCTGCTAAAGTATCCTACAGTCTTGCCCTGCATTCCCTTGCTATGAATATAGAAAAGAAGGGGGAATCTTAATGCAGTCACTTGAAAAATACTCTCTTAATAGCGAAGCAAAGTCACCCTCATAGGGTATATGAATAAGAGTTTTCATAACCAAAGTACTTCTACACGTAGCACTCTCTGGCAAGACTTGCTTGCACTAGCTCACCTTGATTATCTTCAGTCTGGACCTCAGCTCTCCATAGGTTCCCTGTTGCTGATTTGGCTTGTAAAACTGTAGACAGCCTCCTCTGTAACCTTACCTCCTTTGCAGAAGGTTGTAGAGAAAAGCAGTTACAAACAAAAGCAGTACTTCCATTGCCTTAAAGTCTAAAGAGTGAATTCTGTTTTCAAGGAACAAACCCTTGGCAGGTAACCTCAGTACATCCTCTCTTAATCTGGAAGATACATCACCTTAGCTTTGCTAAATGACAAATTGTTGTGCGGTAGTCTTTGTATTTTTTAAAACATGAGAAGCCAAATATATATGGCTTAGTAGCCACATGCAGCAGCTTCCTGATTTGATAATTTGTTTGTCTCCACCCCACCTTCGCTTCCGTTTAATCAAGTCTTCCTGAGCCTTTAATCTGGCTTTGTCTACTTCTTTATATCTGCACTTACTTTTTTATATATAGGGGAAGGATCCCCAAGACAGAAAGAGCTGATGAAATGTTACAAAGGCCAGAGCAGTTCTCATTACAAAAGTAAAAGTGTGCTGAATGCTCACTTTGCTTCTAGTCACTATCATGAGCAAGAAAAGAACACTAATTCCCTAAACTAAAATTCTCATACACTCTCTTTTTAGAGCTATTGAATGTGAATGCAGAAGCTTTTTTCTGATTTTTATCATTACTCAGGTGATACCAGCTGTTCTGGGAAATACTTTTGAAATACTGTGAAAATTGTAATACGCAAGACTACTGTCCAGCTTGCAGTTGATTTAGAGCTTTAGTAGTAGTAACTTAAAAGTAGCCATTAAGTTACTGTTTGGAAGTTGAATACAGAAACAGCTGTGCTTCAGAGATTAAAAATTATGGATCTAGAGTGCATTGAGCTTTGTGTGTGTATTCAGTCACCAGATGGTCAAACAGAACCCCTTGCAGGTCCAGCAGAAACTGGATGACTATCCCAGTGATTTCTCTGCATATGTTCACGAAGTAATTATCTAGTATACGTTTCTGTGCTTTAAGAAAATTGCTCCTGAATAAAATAATTGTACTTTTTGATGTCAAGTTTGATGAAAAATAGAAAGACTCAGAAATCTAACCCAGGTTTACTAGGTCAGGAACATTACATTAGCAGGTCTTTGGTCGTGGCTGTTTTGAGATATGTGAAATTTTTGAGCTACAAGATAGGTTCAGCACATTATATGTTCAGGTGTTTAAACACAAGAACACAAGCTCAAAATTTCTTTTTGCTCTTAGCCAGTGTTCTAGGGATTTTGGTGGACTTTGATTCTTAACTTTGCAGTCCTTGAAGCTGTAACACTTAAACGTCTACCTCTTACTTGTAGCTGTTCTCTCATCTTTAAAGACTACCTCAGGGCGGTGAATGCTGCATGAATAATGCAGTCTTAGGGCATAAGCTGCAGAAATGAATGTTGGTTTAGACTTTCTCAGCTAAAGGTAAAGGATGTCTGCTTTTCTGTATGGGATTTGTTTCATGAAAAAGGACATGGATTTGTCAAAATAGAAGATAGCAGTTCTTTGGCTCTGAGACTTTTTGGCTTCTTTTCAAGGCTGTAATATGTCATCAACTTTCCCTTCTTCCTCCCTCATTCTTTGTTAATGTTACACTAGCAGGACTGGATTTTGTAGTGAAAGGACTTGAAATGTGAATTTGAGATTAATTTGTTACTACAATGCTTAAGCAAGTATAGATAACTAAAGCATTGCAAGGCTGTTTTTGAAAAAGGTTTTATAAAAAAATCTTTGCTTTCCCATTGAGTATTTTAAGTGTGGTCTACTTTGATTATAGAAAGAATCAAAAATGTGCAGATGGGGAAAAAGTTTACATTAAACTGAGAATTGTATTAAGTGTCCCACTGTGTCTGTGTGTATTTGAAAAATTAATCTTTAGAAGTACTGATTGATGACTTTCCCCTCTCAGAATCACGGATGTTGGTAAGGGTCTTCCTTTCTGAATGGCCAGAGGTGCGACAGATCTGTTATATTTCCAGTTAGCAGTTTCTTTCCTTTATTCTCAAGGGGTTTGTCAGACTGTTGTGGTCATCGTTTTCCACAGTGGGGTTGAAATGACTGCAGTGATGTCGTGCAAGAATTCCCCTTTGTCCCGAAACATTGTCTACAAAGTAGAAGTATTTTCAATGCTAATGCAAACTAAAAAACCCCTTAGTAAATAGGAATAAACTTGAAGATTACTCTGTTATTAAAAAGCGATCTAGGGTATTCATGTAGCTTAAAAATGTTTTCAGTGTAACCTGTTCATATAGGTATTGCAAAGAGTTTCAAATAACTCAGAAATTGTTATTTGTTTAGTTTAAAAAGCTGAAATATAATTAAAATAACTTTTATCTTGGTTGTGTAGACTGATTAAGATTTTTTTGCAGGCAAGTGACTTCAATGCAAGCTGTCATTTAACTTTCTCTTCTGCTTTTTTTCCTTCCATTCCCTTTTCCTGCCCCTTTTATACCAACTAAAACCCTATTTTTTTATTCACTAAAGAAATCTGCCGTATGAGAACTAGGGATAGACTGATGAATGGACATCTCCCTGAGCCTGAAGATAAACCGCTCAAATGCTTTCATTGCATTAAAGGGGAGGGGAGAATAGGTGACAGTCACCACTAAGAGAGTCCCTGGAGAGCTACCTCAAGGCTATTAAGTAAAAGAGTTACTATAGAGAACGTCATACAGCAGTGCATCCAAAGCAGGAAGAAGTTTTTATTTATCAGAGAAAGGGAATAATGGCTCTAATTTTGCTGCTCTGATGCCACTCCAACAGGAAGCTCACTCCGAGGAAAGAAAATGATAACACACACTGACATCACTGCAGGAATATCTAGTGTATTTCAGTGCTGCAGGATTAATTTAATTATAAAATTGTTTTGTTTCTGTGATTGCAAATTGAATGGCATGGATTTACTAGAAGCTTTTCTCCTTACATCACGGGAAAGATTATATTACTGGAATGTGTTTGGGGATAATTGACTGGATGACATGTGCATTTCAGGTGGGAGGACATCAGTGTCTTGCAGATCATGTTGATGTGGTGTATCAGGACAGCGAAAAAGTGCAGAGTTTATCATGAAAAAAGTTGAGACTCCAAGAGACTGAGTTTTTGGTTTTGTTTTGGTTTTGGTTTTTGGGTTTTTTTATGTTTTGAGCAGACTTTTTCCTTAAATACATTAATAGCTATTTTTCCTGTTCAATATTACATTATTTTTTGATAAACTTAAGTTTCCTGAAACTTGTCTTTTTTTTCTCCCCCCTTCTTTTAGCCAAAAATGCTGCACACAACTATTCTGAAAATGCTGGTTCTAGATGGTGAATCAGTCTATACCTTGACTTCTCATCCTATTTTGCTGCTTGTAGCCAGGATAATCCTTGTGAATTCAAGACACAAACTCTCATCTCTCCAGGTAAGAAGTATGTGACTAATGACTATGACTACCAGCTACTCCTTTATTGGTTTTCTCATTCTTTTCTTCGTACGTCATTGAATCATTCTGACTTCCATTTCTTTTCCTGTAGCTCTGAGGTTCTTCTGTCTAAGAAACAGGACAAAGTGATTGCAATTAATCACAAGTATCTTCTTCTTAAAGATAAGCCATTTACTCACTGTCTTCCCCGAAAGAGAGGAAAGGTGTCTTCATTAGCTGGTAAAATTAGAAAATTTAGTACAACCAACTTTGTAAAGAAAAATACGTTGTGGTATTATTTGTCAGGGGGTAGTTGGGAATGCCCTATAATGCAGTTTACATATCCTGTATCATTTTTAGCAAATGTTTGGATACTGTTAGCCATTACTGTGTGAATTCTGAGTCTAAATCTCTGTTGTGTATGTGTGTTAAAAACAAGAAGACATGATGAAGCACTTCTCAGAGGGTCTCTACCTCCCTTGTAGTTCAGCAGCAGCCTGGTTGGTAGCAGGGCTCTCTGGAAGTGGGGGACTTTTAACAGCAGCAGCTTCTCTTTATTGAATTCCAGTTGAACAGAATTTGGCTAGAGATCAAAATGCCACATGGCTTCTCTTTATGCTTGGCTGACAACATCCATTCCCAGCTGGGTCTTTGTATGAGTGATGAATTAAACTGTGTGGGAGATGTTGGCTGTATGGCATTTCTGGAAGCCAAGTTCTTCCATCGTTTTCCCTGTTATTCACAGAGTGCTGTTGAATTTCAGCAACTGGGTCAGTCAGAGAAACAGAAAATATACCTGGTATAGAGAATTCCCCTGCTGCCTCCCCTGAGAATGACATAATGGGGGGCTTTATTCTACACAGTTGAGGTTCAATTATTTGTGCCTACATCAAGTTTGAATTGTAGTTCAAAGGCAACAACTGATAGGAAATACTTTCATCAACAGGTTGGTGTAGCAATTGAAGCTTGCCATTCTTTTTCCTTTGAGCTTGATTCAAAGATGGCCTCTTAATACTTCTGCTGCTTTAATAGTAGTGCACATAAATTTAAAACAAGGTAAAATACTTGAAAATATATTATCGAAAGCATTAATAAAGCCCAGTATGCTATTTTACATGGAAGAGTAAATGCTTAAAAATCATCCACAAGTTTTCAACTTGGCTCCCAAAAAACATTGCTGATAGAATATTTTACACAGCTCAGCTGGCTTATCTGAAACTTTAAAAATATATTCTCACTGGTTCTAACATTTCTAAGCGGTAAGCATAAGGCCTCAGGAAACTGTGTAATTAAACTGGATACTCAGTTGTGTGGGAAAATTAATACTTCATTATATAAAGCTAAACTCAAGTAATTTGAAACTTTTTACTTAAATTGCCTTTAGGTTTCTAAATAAATGATGAAATGTTGGGATCTGACCTCTTTCACGAAGCCTGTTTGTGTGCTTTACTCTGTCCAGCTTGATATCAAAAGTCATCTTTCATTGCTCTTGGAAATAGATGCTATTATTCTTTTCGATGGTTCCTTTCTAGGGACATCACAGTCAGGTCCATGTAATTGGTTTAGATGTTTGTGCCTGAATACTGCACAGCCCTTAGGTCTGTCTGATGGAAGCATACCTGCATAAAAAGTTCAGAAGATGGGTGCCTCTAAAGCAATCAAACATCTTTTGTAGAAAATGATTGGTGTGCTAGCAGCACCAGAATAACTAGCAGAATAACTAGCATTGGAGCATCCATAGAGGTGTGCTCTACATTCACAGATTATAATTTTAAGTATAATTTTGAGACTAGAGTATTAAAATTAACTTTTCCAGACATTTTCTCCTGTTGCAGCTAGAGAAGTCAAGAGACTGTCAAGGGGAATTTATGCCTTGTGTACACAGCTTTCTAAAACCAGCTATTTCCTGGGCTGTCTTTCAGCTCTGCCTGCTGTAGAGTGATGACTTGGTTCAGTAACATCTTTGCCCTTCTAAAGTTCTACGTACAGATATTAGGACTTTTCATTGTGATTGTAATGTGTTCTCAAGAGCAATTCTGCTCCTATTCTGTCTTTCTCAGGCTCCTTTAGGCTGCCACCTGAAGAAATAAAAAAGGTCAAACAGAACAGGAAAAAATACATAGAAGGGATGATCAGAAATACTGAATGGCTTCCATACAAACAGTAACTAAATAGTTTAGGATTCTTCAGGCCGGAAAGATTGCTGAAGAATGAGATCATGGCTTTCTATTAAAATAATCTATGTGACACAAAAGAAGATAAGTAGGAAACAGCTGGATTTTGGGTTTTGGTTTTATTTTGGTCCTTGTCTGTTACAAGAGCAAGGAGCTATGAAATCAAAGTGGCTGCTCCAAAATAAGTACGTGCAAGTATTTCTTTTTTCTGCTGTTCACAGCATTTCTTACCAGATGGTGGTACTAAAGATTTGCAGGGTTCAAAGTGCAGTTAGAGAAATTAACAGAGGGAAAATCCATCAAACTCTTGGAGCACTGTAGAGCTGCCTGGATATGTTCATCTTTATGCTAGGTTATGGTTGTATTTTTAATAAAACAGCTATTTTGGACAGGCTTGTATTTTTTAGAAATTAGAATTGAAAATTCTAGACTAAAAAATCTGTATTTTAAAGCCACTTTCCTTTTTTTTCTTTTATTTTCTTAATGCTCTATACTTGTTACGAACTTGAAGTACCCATATTTTCTTTCAGACATTACCTTGGTGGACTCTAAGATGTGTAAATATTCACCAGCAGTTGTTGGAGGAGAGATCACCTGAGCTATTTACTCTTGCCCAGACCTGTATAAAACAAGGTATATTTCTAATTACTTGTTTTATTGGCTTGCAGCATCACTTTGAAGGTAGCACAGAGGAGGGGAATTTGCAGTCGTAACTGTTATAATGTTTATCAGACACTTAAATAACTGCAATGACTAGAGAGGGAACAGAATTTCACTTAAGTTGGCATGGACTTGTAAGGCAAATGCTATTTTTCAGCCTCTAAGATGAAAACGTGATAGTAGACAAAGGTATTTTTGACAGTGACTTGTTTTGAGACTCTTGGATATGGTTCTCAGAAATAGATGATGTAAAGTACACCTGAATCTGTAGTGAGTTTTTTTCTGGCAGTTTTTGCTGCCTGGTGCCTCTTAACAGTTGGTGTATTTTCTCATTGAGGCCATCTGGTATTTCAAACAAGTACCTTTGTATTCCATAAAATAAATACTTTTAAACCTTTTAAATTGTCTTTGAGTAGGGCTTGAATAACCCACTTGCTCATCTAGATCAAGTTCTCAAGAAAATTTTGTGTTAGTTACTAGAGAAAAAGACCTCCAAATTCAGGAGAAATTACATTTTTCTCAAGTATTGGGTCAATATCATCACCTGAATTGAAGACAGCTGCAATGATTCCCTGCTGTTCTGAAGCAGCCATTATGCAAAACCAATGGAACTTGGTGTGGTTTCCCATCCATTTGGCCATGTGCCAAGCATGGTATGGGATGCCAGAAGGATGTCGTAAGTTTGGGACATCAATGCTTCTGGACCACTACATCAGCACTTATAATGATGTGAAGCTTTCCCCAAAGGTCCTTGAAGTCTCAAAGTGCCTAAACTTATCAAGCACTGTGAGTAGATGATATTTAGGTAGTGGTAAGACTGCTTCTCAATGTGTCACTTGAGTTCATCACATGGCTTTAGCACAAATAATCTTGTATTCAGCTCATTGAAACTTGTTAGCTATGGAAAATCAAGTTGTAATGCACAGTTAAAGACTATAACCTGATTTTTTTTTTTTCCTTTGAAATTGTATCAGTGTCACTCAGTTCAAAAGTTGCATTTTTCTGTGGTTTCCAAGTGTACCTGCATGTCCAGTATTTTGTGGGCTTGAAGTAATATATTTAAGCTACTAGTTTGTGGTTTGTAAAAAATCTTTAAATCTCATCTTTGAATCTCATCTTTGAATCTCATCTGTTGCTAGGCAGGATTTATCTGCACAAATTTTGATTTAGTGAATTTAAAAAGTTGTGTAAAAACTATATTCAGACTTAGCAGCTTTCTATATTAAGTGAAAGGTTTTAAGGATTAACAAATACTAACAAAAAAAAAAAGCCTCGGAGGTTTAAACAGTAAAGTCTGTTCGTGCTAGAGTTGACCGCCAATCTCTAAATTCAAGTCAGAGAAAATGTTTAAAAAATCCTTGATAATACTATTTTTCCATATAGTAAGACTTTTAAACACCATTAATAAAGCTTCCTTGAAAAATTAAGCATTCATTAAGGAGCACAGCCTCAGTGCTATAACTGGGTAACCAGTCCTTTTTAAGTATTGTGATGCTGTGAGCTTTTTTGGAATTCTTATTATCTAAATATTTTTGCAAAATACAGAAATAAAACACAAAGAAAAAAACCCGCTTCCGTTTAAGAATAATTGGCATAAATCATCTTAAATGTAATGGTCTGTATGTGCAGGAATATTCTCTGTAACTTACTGTACTTTGATAGAACTTAAATACATAAGAAATGCAAATGCTTTTATGCTGGATGAAAAAATGTCAAGTCTTCTTTCCTAAAGAGTTCAGATCTGTTCACAAAGGTATTTTCTCCTGTTCAGATGGAGAGCATGATCTTTATCATTCAGCAAATCAGTAATTATTTAGAAAACAAACAAACAAAAACTCAACACACAAACAAAAAGCAACCAAACAGAAAAGATCTTAAGAATCCTAAGGCACCATTCAGTACTTGATCTGCTGTTGAAACTTCCATTGGAAGCTTACTAAGGGGTGGGTATTAGCTCAATATTTTGTTCTTATGTTCTTTAGAAGGTCCAATACAATCATAGTTGTTTATTTTCTGCAGGAGTGATATTTCCCAGTTCAGCTTTGCTGTTAAATATGAGCAAAGATTGAACTTTTCTTTATTCTAGTAGTAATCCTTAGATATAAAACTTGAAAAATGCTTTAAATCATATATATCTTTTGTACACTGTCAGTGAAATTTTAAATGTGTGAAGGTGTAAAGAGTAACAGTCTTTCTCTCATGACATTTTAAATGTGTTTTTAAAATATCATTCTCCTAGACTACATTCTCATCTCTTCTTTTTCTTAATTTGCAGTGACAGAAGCAGAAGCTTTGTTCACAAGTGGTGAAAGCTGGCACTTAGCAGTTCAGTTCCATCTTGAGTCTGCCTATACATTTTTGTTTTACTATGAATATAAAAAAGCTAAACACTCTTTCAATATGGCTAAAGATATAACAAAACTGCAGATTAACCTTACAGGTAAGTTTTGCTTTTAAAGTCTATGAGGATTGGTTCGACCAAACTAACCTATGGTTTGTTGGGGTTTCTTTTGACATATCCAAGTAATAAAGAACTGTACTTTGACAAAGCTTGATGTTTAACAGGTAGGTCTTATTTGTCTTCCAAGAATTAGTATTGCTTGCAAGAGAAATATGACATGTAGTTAAAAAATCTTCCATAAATGGGTATTTGATGAGTTGGGATATAATAATCCTTCTTTCTAGTGTTTCATGTCAAATTCCACGTCTAATTGCATCTGCTGGTGTCATGACGAATATTGTTTTGTTTTGTTATGTTTGTTTGGAGACACAAAGGAGTCTACGTGATGATTTGATGCAATCTTTCCCCTTTTGTGCCACTAGCATAGATCTACTCTGCGTAAATAGTTTTTAGAAGGCACTCCTAGGACTGGTGTTATCACAGGAAATAAGTAGGGAAGTCAAATTTCTGATGAACAGAAATCACAGGGATTCCATCACTATGGACACTTCATAATTATCCTTTCAGAACCTATTTGTTGGTGTCAAGAAGATCAGATTGCTGCGCTTAGAACTTTACGTTGATAGATATGGATCTATGGTCTAGCTGGTCGTGCTAGTCAATCAAAATGACATAAAATCACACCTTTTCTGTGTGAGAACTTATGATTGTACCTGAGCAGAAATGCAAAAAATCTTTATCTAGTTTTTTTCTGTAGACTTAGTAATGGAAAGTGCTAAGGAACTGAAACTTGCAGCTTCCTTACTTACTAACATCACTGTATATCACGAGGCTCATGTTCCTTCATATCTAGGTTGGAGCTGCAGCTAATCCTATTTATACCATTAATCAGTTTAATAATTTAATTAAAAAACCCAAAGCCATCATCAGCAAAGAAACCCCTGAAACACACAAAAAACCAAACAAAAACCCAAAGAAACACAAACTCTTAATGAATTATGTGGAACTCCATGCTCATTTATTCAAGGGTTTTAAAAGGTTGCTTTGAAAGACCTCTAATGGACATCTTATGGCCTAATGCTTTTGTTTGACTATGAATTGATTATATTCAATGGTACCTACTTAAAACATGGTAGTTTATATCTGAAAGAAATCTATGCATTTCAATTTATCCTACCCTTTTTTTCATGTATGCAACACAATCTGTGCATGTGGCGTGTTCCAAGTGTGGCATTTATTGCCAACTTGGTATTATAAAGTACTTTTCTTTAAAATTAGTCAAAATTTTTCTTGTTTTTTTATTAAAAACATCGGTACCTCTGATGGTGCTCTAGCTATAAAGATGCAATTAACTGAGAACAAGTAAAATCAAAGAGACAGGTGGTTATTCAATTATAGTCTTCATGTTGGATTTTTTTTTTCCTTTAAAGGAGATCTTCAGATTTTGGATTAATAATTTCCTTAAATCTAATTTAGAAAAAAACCCTTCCTGTTTGGAGGAGAAAAAAAAAAAGATTGAATGCAGTGGAATTATTTATATTTTTTATTACCAAGAGGTTATGATAGTCCCAGAGAAAGATTGTGGTGAAATAGTATCTTAGAAAAATGTTGTGAAACTCCTAAATGTTCTGTGGTTTATCTCCATAAATCTATTAGCATAGTTATGTCTAACCTGAAGGCAAATGAACTGAACTGAACATGTGGGAATTGCTGGCATTCTAGACAAATTCATTTGACATGCATGTTTGGGCTAAATGGGAGGAATGTTACATCATCAAAAAAGACTTTGGTTTAATGTAAAAATTCAGTCTCTAGCAAAGACATTTTTAAGGCTTTTGGGAGGAATTTCCTTTTTAGGAAAGGATTTTGAGAGGTTTATATGCATTAATGGTTGTAATCCTTACTAGCTGAGTATTGTTTTACAGCATGAAAATATATATTGTTCTTAAAAGAGAGATTTTAGGCCCAATATTTTCTAAAGTTATTTCAGTAATGTGTGAATAAATCGTACTTGGTTTGTGTACATTTTTTGAGTGCCATTAATGCAAATATGTATTGTGTTCATATTTTATTAGAAAGCATCATTATGTCCCTCACAATGAGTCATGACCATCAGTAACTCCACCAAACAATTTCCAGTAAAAGAGAACACCATGATCCTTATTCCATATAAATTTAATGAAATGAAGGGTAGTAATCCAAAATAAACTTAAGATCCACAGATCTAGAGGATTAATAATGCTGAACTCTGAGATCTGTTTATTCTTTTCATGCCCAGTAACGCATCTCTGGGAACTTTTAATATGAAACAGAAAGTAAAGTTTCTGTGTAGATTCCTTTTACTTTGTGAGGATATACCATAGAACCTTAGAATGTTAAGGGCTGAAAGGGACCTTGAAGATCAAGGACAGGGACACTTCCCAGTAGAGCAGGTTTCTCAAAGCCTTATCCAGCCTGGCCTTGAACACTGCCATACATGGTGTTATAAACCAACCAAATTTTTTCTCAGCTTTAACACACCTGATACATGTTTTTCAAGTAAAAAATAGTGTTTTGTCCTTGTAACAGCAAGGCATTCTTAAGTTTAAAAAATGAAGTGGGAGGTGTGTGCATATGAGAGCATAAACAAATTAGAGTTTCTGAGTGGTAGTAAGCAATTTTATTGGGATCCAGAATAAGTTTGCAAGTGTTTCCTTCAGCTGTTTAGGCAGTAAGACATAATAGGAAGTGAATTACAGCATAGTGATTTTCAAGCAGTATTAATATAGAGAATTGAATGCTACTGTGTAAAATCAGTATGAATCATTAGCCACTATTTCTCTCTGTGTCTCTTCTCTGCAGTGTGCTGTGTGATTTTTAAAGTAATATTTTTAGAACCTTTTTCATTTCTTCATAAACTCTTAATACAGGGCTTTTCCACTAAAAGGGATAGTCGGCAGAAAAGGAGAAATCAATTTAATTTCTGGTTTCCCTACTCATCTCTTTCCCCTTTCAGGAAGAAAAATGAGTGACTGCTATTTCAGTGCCTCTGCCAGATGATTCTTACGGACAGTGACCTCATCTTCAGGCCTTTGTCACATGAGCACTCAATCATCTTTACCTCAAAGATTTTATATACTGAAAGTTTTTCAAAATTATCATGAAAATAAGAACTTTACTTGACCTTAATTAGTTCTGCAAAAGCAGCAGTGGAGTAGCTCTCATTCCTCCCTTTCACACTGTCTGAGCATTGTATCACAGTAATAATGAACAAGCAAACCTCCAGATTTTTTAGAGTAATCTTTAGCTCCATTTTGGCTCTTGTTAGGATTCTGTTATTTTAAGCTACTGTCCAGAAATTATTTTTTTATTTCTGTGCTTGCATTTTGCAAGCAAGTTGCTAACAGAGGAAGAACAGACTCATTTTTCCTTACAATTTGGTATAAATGTCAATTACCCCTTTAAAAACTCAAAAATTGTCAGTGGGTCCAGTAAAGAACTGAAGAAACAACACTGAGAGGAATTTCATGTTGGGCACTCTGAATATTGGTTAATTCATTATACAGCCCTCACTGATTTGCTGTGTCACTCACTCCCAATATTACTTTTACAGTATCTTACATGCCATATTCTGGTAACATCATGTTCATGATCCTTCTTCAAAGACCTGTCTCTTCAAATGAAGATTTGAAATATTTAAAATGATGGCCTGTAAGATGTTACGGGATTTTCATTTGCCTAAATGTCTCCATGTAGTTACTAACTTCTAGCAGGTGAATTGAACAATTGTTTCTGGTTTATTGCTTGGGAATAAGCAGGGAACTGATGAAACTTGATGGCTATGAGTTTTCAATATGCTGGATTATGGGGAATTTAACTAAAAGCAGCTTTCCAAGACCTATATAGCTCTGTTTGTGTGTTTGTAACGTGTATTACTTTGTGTGTCTCAGCTGGCAGTGAGAACACATGTAGTTCACTGCAGAGACCAAGCAGAGTTAAACCACTGCTACATTTCATAGGTTAATTCTCAAGGTATTTCTTTGTCTCTTTTTTTTTTTTTTTTTGGTAGCAACTCTCTAGTATATGATTTGATTACTGGTTTTTAGTGTTCATTAATATAAATGTATTTTCTGTAGGTGCTTTGGGGAAGAGAACACGATTTCAGGAAAAATATGTTGCACAGCTTATTTTGGATGTCCAAAGAACAGATGAATTCCTCCTTCCTCACAGTGAGCTAAGTCCAGCTCCAACTCCTCTAGAAAGCTTAACAATAGTATGTATCTGAGAAGAATGGCTTTAATTTCTTAAATTGAAAGTGTTCTGAGGCTTTTGTCGAGTGTCTGCTTGGGGAAAGTATGTTGTGCCTAGAGAAACTTAGCTGGGGTTTTTGAAAGTTTGTGGAAGAGCTGTGAGGCAGTAATTTGCCTAATATTAAAGGATATGGGGTAAAACAACATATGGATGTCTGCAAGACAGATGTGGCTACTCAACTAAGAGCGTGTTTGCAAATATGATCTTCTGCAGTTCATGCATTAATTTTTTAGTGCCTAAGAATGATGGAGCTAGGAAAACAGGTGAGAGGCAGATTTTCAAAATAGCCTGCAAGGCATCACAGGATTGCGTAGATTCCTACAGACTGACAGATGTATTCAGTTACAGCGCAAAGATAGGAAATTGCTCTACTTATTCCTATGGTATGAATTATGTGAGTTGGTCCTACTGATCTTAAGGGTGTGCATGATGACTTCAATTATAAATTTCTGGAGAACCACTGAATTGACTTGGGATGGTATTTTTCCTTCCTAAGGAGATTTAAAGTTATTTGAACTTGCTAAAGAAGCCAGAGATTAATAGAGGCGTTATGGTCCTGAGTTTATACTTCAAGTAGGAAAGCCTTTATTAAAAAATGTTGTGCCTTGATAGACTTCCAGGTCAAGCAGGGATCTTAAGCAAAAAAATTTCACTACTTCTCTATTTCTAAATTGGATGCATAAATATCTTAGGAGACTAATCTATATAATTTTTTTTTTGTTTGCTGATTAGCATGTCCTTGGTGTTGCATTTGATTTGATGAAATGAGATTGACTGCATGTGTCACAACTTAGGCTTATGACAGAACTATGTATGGCACCCCCTTATAGGATAGTGAAGCTCAGGAGGGACTGCCTGGTCAATGTCACACTGAGTTATAGACTTCAATTACAACTTACCTAGAACTAAATGATGGCATGCATTGTTCTCAGAGTTCCTAACTGAGATATTGTATGAGTGGTTTTTTCCAGTTATTTGCAACTTTCTGAAGCATTTGCCTTTGGAGTCTGTTTCTGATAAGGACTTTAGATTGGAATAAAATTATTTCATCATTTCAATAAAAATGGCTACACTGGCTTAGGCTGTAGGTATAACTCAGAATGAAATATTTTATCCTTGCTAATCAAATACTACTCATATGTCCTTTCAGTGAACAGACACAGCTTCTGAAGTAAGTTTAGCAGAGAATTTGAGAAAGAAAATGACGGAAATTGGAACCGTTAAAAATCAGGCAGTCATGCTGATGTGATCCATGCTTTCCTACTAAAATTTTACAGAGTGTAGTTTGAAAATAATGCTAAAGAAAGTAAACATATCTACGCTTTTAGAAAAGTAGAAAGGCGATGCTAGAAACAAGAT
The DNA here is from genome assembly GCA_013398115.1 of Falcunculus frontatus. Taxonomy (NCBI): domain Eukaryota; kingdom Metazoa; phylum Chordata; class Aves; order Passeriformes; genus Falcunculus; species Falcunculus frontatus. The sequence goes on along the minus strand of VZRV01005920.1, from coordinate 1,816,725 downwards.
GTTCTGGCTGCAGGGAGGGAGTTGAGTTTTGTGCAAATCTGAGTGCCTGTGTCATATAAATCTGTCACAAATTACTCAGGCTCCTCATTAAAGAAAGTGAGGCTTTCTGTCCCCACAATCTACTTCTCAAAAAAATTTAAAAATTAAGAAATCAGAACTTTTATTTCTGCATCTTCTGTGTGTCAAATTCTAGAAAATCTTGTAGTGGAACCATGTGATGCTTTGAGGAAAACCTGAGGTATTTCAAGTTCAGACATTGTATTAACTTGTGTGACTGTTCTGCCACACGTATTAGACCAGGTTTGACTAGGTAGATTCTTCAATTCATGTATGCATTGAATTATCAGTTAAAGGATTTTGGTTTTTTCCTCTTTTCCAAATATGTTTTCATTGATAATGTAGTATCAAAATACAATTTAGTAATGTAGTTTGTCAGTGCAATGTAATTAACTTTAGTAGTGAATCCTAGCGATTCTTTGCCAGGTCTGATTGCAAATTTGTTGGCTTTGAGTGTGTCTTGTAGTTATTTTAGCTAAAATTGGAGTTAATGCTATTTTCCTTCTGCCAAAAACTACCAATGACATCATTGCATCCCTGTCTCAGTTTAGGGAGGACACTTGTTGTATCTTGTATACTTTTAAAAGACTATTCATGGCAAATACATAGAAGTTAAGTCTTCAGAGGTGCTGAGAATCTCTACAGAATTAACATACGCATATGGAAAGCTGAATTATAATAGGGAAATTTTCTTCCAAGTCTCTCCAGAGTACTTATTTTACATCTGCTCTATTATTTATAATAATATATATTTATAATATCTATCTTATTTTACAAATGCTCTATTTGTCTCCAAATAGGATTTGTCCTGGATGAGTGGAAAATTTCCTAAGAAAATTATAAATTCTGACAGTTTAGATAAAGGCCAAGTTGAGACTGGTCCCGCCTAATTTTCATCTCCTGTTTTGGGGTGCTTACTCCTGTGGTCTTAAAGTTTTCCCCTCAGTCTTGTTCAGTAGGAAGACTGAACAAGTTATTTTGCAATTAATCAGTGAGTTATTTAATTCCATTAAAATAGAATCAAATAATGTGTCCGATGGTTGGATTGGTGGCTATGCTGGTTTCTGGTCGAGGGCTTCGTCCTTCCCTCTGGTGCTGAGCAATTATGTTATCTCAGGTGGCGCTAGAGGCAAAACTATTCACATTTCAAAATAAGTATTTGAGATTGTAAATTCAAAACTTTGCTCCCGGGTCAGTTTCTGTGAAGGGAAAGCCTCAGGCTTGAGGTGATGCATAAAGACTCTTGATATGAAGTGATGTGTTTAAATAGTTTGATTAGTTTTTAAAAATTCGGAGCTTTTTTTATGTTTTGGGGGAATGAGGAAGTTCTTTTTATATCTAGGAATGGAAGTCATGCTTTAAAGCTCTGGCATACAGTTTCAGTAGAGTTCAGTTGATCAATATTCATAGTGAAGCTAAAGTAATTATTACTATTTATACAAGTTAGATTTTTAAATTTAAAATGTATTTATTAAAATTTATTTAAATTTTTAAATAAAAATTATGTAGACATGAAGGTGGAATTTTTAATCTAATTACAGTATAAAATAAATTGTAATTTATGTTACACCTAATGAAGTATCATTATACTAGTTCTAAAGTAATTTTCCACTGGAAGTGGTAGATAATCCTTATATAGTCTAATGTAGTAAGCGAAGAAAATGATGCTATTAAGTTTGACTTTAAAACTCTGAATATCTTCTTTATCCTCTTAAAATTAAAAAAACCTTATTTTCTGCACATTCTCTGTCAAATTACAGTTTCCTTTCATTTATGTAGTGATAAAATACTGGTGATGCGTGCAGATAACCCACTTCAAAGCATTCCTGTTTCCTCTTTGTTCTTCTGTGGACCTTCATTTTGACCTTGCCAACGGAAGATATGAATGAGAAACAGCTACTACTGGGACATTGAAGGGAAATTAATAGGAAATTTGAAAAACTGTTAATAGAAATCCATTATCTGTTTTTAATAGATTGTAAAAACTACTACTAGTAACTAAAATCCAGTAGTATGATAATTGGTTTCAGGACCAATTGTTTTGGTTTGGCTTTGTTATTGAAGGGAAGAAGTAGTATTACAGCTACTTCCTCTTTGATTGCAGCCAGGGAAATCTTTTGTTGTTTTCAAACAAACAAATTCTATGAACATAGTAATTTACACTTTTCAGCCATAGATTATATTATTTTCTTCTTCAAGTTAAATGATGGACAGCAAATTACAGGTAGCATGCTTTTTTGTAAAACTTAAAGACTCTTTAAATAAAACGTATGTTCCAGAGGAAATTTTATGGAAAATCACAAGTAGTTGTCCAGGAACAAACGTTTCCAGAATGTGCTGGCTGAGTGAGGTCTTTCCAGTCTGTGTTTTTTTTTGTTTTTTTTTTTAATTTACAAGATTCCTTTTAAAAAAAATCCCTGTAAGGAAAATACCTTTACTGCCAGAAGTCATACTTTATGTAGTTGGGTTTTGCTGATACTTAAACAGAAATCCTTAAATTCCCAGGGGTCCAAGGTGGCTAGCCTGAAAACCTGCAATAATGACCGTAACATTAATCTGTTTCAGTTGTCTGTATGTATATAATAGAGAATGAAATAGTTGATAATTCTGTGAAGAACAGCTTGAAAAGGGAAGCTGCCCTCAGCCCTTATTTAAATAGAAAATTGGTATTAGCTAACCTTAGAGTTGCTCTGAATGCTGTTTCTCATGCATAAGAAACAGTATATTTGTAGCAAAAGTGTTTTGGATGATACTTCCTTGTACTGGCTTCATTAGTTAGTTATTCTGTCATAATGGTAAATTTCTGTCCATTGTGTCTTTCTTTAATGGTAGTATTATCCTTTTTCGAACAAGTCTATTTTTTCGTATTTTGAAGGCATAATTCTATTTTAAAATATTCTTTTTCTCTTCCAACAGAATTATGATTTAAATGATGACACAGTGCTTAATGAGATAAAATTAGCAGATGCTGATCAGTACCAGGTACCTGATTTGTGTGCAGAAGAGCTTGCAGTAATCCTTGGAATATGGTAAGTTAGTTTATGGTTACTTTAAAAAAAACCCAAACAAACAACTGCATGAATCATTGTGACAATGAAATAATGAAATGGTGAGCTGATGGGACTTTTTTCCTTCCTTATTATATAGTCTGGCTAAAAGGCTAAAAGATTTGCATTATACATGGATAGCATTTTCAATTATCTCAGAGTGAGCATTAGTGTCCAGTTCAGAATTTCAGCAATATTTCATTAATAGCTATATTGTTGTTTTGTCTTTAAAAAGCTTTATATTCTTTGTGCTTCAGGTTAATTGCATTTCAAATGTCAGCTGGCATTAGCTACTATACAGCAATAGCACTTTGGTAAATTTTGAAAACATATTTCAGATTCTGTAATTGCCAACTTCCTTTGAGGATCAACCATCAAGAAATACACTGCCCTGCTATTCAGTGACATGGGAATACTTGTATAAATTCAACGTCCATTGCTAGTTAAAAGCTATAGTATAAAGTCCATGTGGTTTTGCACCTCATTGGTTTTTTCCCCAGCTTTTTAGAAATTAAATGCTACATGGGTTTTGGAAATAGCATAGCGGAACAAAAGGCAGCTTGAGATCTGAGGATCAGAAGTTATGGCATGTAGTATAGTATAGTCAATCAGTGAGTTTGATGCAGTGTTTGTCATCACTGACTCTCAAAGTGCTTTTCTGATCTATGAGTTGCAAAATCATGGAACCTATTTGATCCAGTTTGAGGACCATGTAGTGAACAGTAGGTTGACGTAAATTCTTAGCCCAGTCACTTTTAGTCTTTCACATACTGACTCAAGTCAAGGAAAAGCCTTTCCCTATGTGAGGACCATTTTCATGAGAACTTAATTTTTTAACATGGCACTGTCTTATGTTCAAATTATGTAATCCTTCCTGTTCCCTCCCTTCTGAAGGAAATTTTAATTTGCCTATTGCTCTTTTTTGTTTTCTTTTCTTTTTTTTTTTAAAGATTACAATTTGAGTTTTACATTGGCTGGCTGCACAGCAGGTTTCTTGATCACAGTGTTTGACTTTGAAACCACCACTGTCATGTTCTGAACAGTGGCTAGGAACCATATTGACCGCCAGTTGTGTGTATACCTGAATTTGGCAGGACTCAAGGCAAGATGAAACTAAAGAGAATTGACCAGACCGAATTCAGTGTTGCTTCCCTATAGAAATGGTAAATGCCGTTTAGTGAGTGGGATAATGTTAAGAGACTGAAGCTGTCTCAGTCAGAGATGGAGACAAGATTTGATATCCAGCCATTTTGCAGAAAGGATGTTGCAGTAGGATGATGGCTTTTAGAATTATTCTTCTTGTAATGGAGTAGAGTTTAGGCTTGGATTGCTGGCTGTACCCTTGGTGTCCATACCAGCTATTGGTATGTCAGTTTGTGAGGAAGCATAGACATGTTAAAGCATTTAGCATTGGCTTGTAAACAAAACATTCTTCTCAAGCCTTAGCTGTAGCAGATTCTGTGCTTTTCTTTCTTGCATGAGAACTGCAGTTCTGGAAGGTAAGTGCTTTGTTTCATAATTAATAAGTTAGCTTTAGAATTCTTGTAAGCTGTTTAATTTTTAATAGCTTTAGCAAGGTTCTTTAATATTTTTCAGCTTTCAGAATCAGTTCTTGAAACAGAAGTATGTAGTCATAATTCAAAAAGCAATACTGTGATTGCCATTAATTCTACTGTTTTAAATATGGCTCACTAAGTCCCAAAGTATATAACTCATTAGTTAAGCTGGATACTTTATCCGTTACACTGTCATGGTAAACCTGGTTAATCAGATTTAAGAACTAATTGTAATCTATTGACAACTAGCTTTTGCTGATTTACTAGAAAATACTTCTTTCTGCTGCACAGTACATCTTACTTAAAGATTCTTACTCCAAGGTTCTGTTTTATCTGTCTAAAAAATGTCTGTTTCTCATTGTTTTCTTTCCCTCTTTTATTTCAATGAACTCCTTAAGACAAGATTCAAGAGTGGACAGAAAATACCTTACAAAACTGAATGATGTGATGATTAGTGACTTCTCTTCATATTGTTATAAAAAGATCCCTCATCATAGATCTTACGCAGTAGATCCTGAATTCCACTCAGATTTCAACTCCTGAAATTATCTGGGGTGAACCGGTTAATCTGTCCTTGAAACCAGAACAGATACAGGTCATGGCAATGAAATTTCCATAAAGTAGTCTGACAAGAACTAACACAGTCATTAGAAATGCTTAAACCCAAGGTACAATTCTATTCTAGATTGAGATTCAAATTATAGCTTTAAATTTGATTTGATTCAGTATGGAAAATAATTAAAACAATTTATTTTTTCTCCTTTCAAGACTTACGTTTCTGTACTTACTTGTCTTCAAGCTTTGTAAATGGATGTGGCAGAAATGGAAATCAGAGATCTATTTTAGCACTGCTTTGATCTGGAAGAGCTGCATCTATGTGCTTCAAAAAGCTGTGACAAAAATCGATCTAGAATAAGAAGAGGATTAATCCTTTCTACTTGAATCAATATATTTTTAGGATGATGAAAAATAAGTTCCACTTCTGTCCAAATTTGACTGTCCCTTGGTTAACCTGTGCTTTTCAAAAGCTATGGTCATGTCATTTAAAATTCTGGTTGCCTAACTGCTTTTGAGTTGGTATAATACTTGAAGTTTTCTTGCTGCCTATTTTTCCTCTATTTTTTCGGTTGTCTCCCTTCCCCATGCATAGAGAAGCTTTTGTTTACCTGAAGTCACATTTGTATTAGTGACTAGTGTTTAGTGACTTGAGTTGACTGCATCAAGCCAACTCGAAGTCTTTCTGCTAGCAGCTGACATTAGATATGGAAAAAAGTAACTGAAGCAGTGAAATCCTTTATTACTTTCCCGTTTGCATGAAAATTTTCACCTGGAAGGGAAAAACCAGTGACAAATATATATATAGAATTTCTTTCCTACCCATGTTGTCTAAACCTTTCAAAACAATCCACCAACAGCATAGCGTTTTTGGTTTTTTTTAATGTGGGGAGATGAGGGAAAATGTATTGAAGCAATAGTTAATATGCTTTTCTTTATGTCCTTGTGGCCACACTCGTATAGCTTGCTGAAATATCAGCATAAGTGGTGTGAAGTGTGCATGGAACCTCCATCATGGGAGGTCAGGGGGAGCAGACTACATAACCGTTTGTCTGAAGTTAAGAGTTTTGTAGTGCAGGAAGACGAGTTGGAAGAGCTCTCAAACCTTCTTCTAGAAACTGTTGTGAGTAGTCTGTGTGCCTTTAAGTTGAAGAAATAATACATGAATAACCAGGCAAAGTCTTGTCTCCAAAGTAAGCTATGTAATGTAGAGAGCATAATTTCAGTCTGTAACCTATTATCACAATAATTGCAATTTTAAGCTAGAATATGAAGCCTGCTGCAGAATTTAGTGTGATAAATTTGGGCTTATGTATATAGCCATTAAATGGGTTTGGTGATGATTCATCATCTGTGGTGCAGTTTAGGATATTTTACACTTGGTATCTTTGGTTTTAACTGGGAGCTTGAATCATAGCTTTTGTTGGTTTTTGTGCAATTTGGTGGTATCTCTTGTAGTATGTTTGTAAATGTTGGGGAGCTGTTGTCTAAGGAGAACATGCACCCATACAGAGTTGTAAGCCAAATTTCTTTATCATCTCTGTAAGGATATCCAACTCTGAATAAAATAATTTTAATTCTCACCTCTGTGTATTCTTGTGGTTTTCCTCCTGTGAATACTTCAAGGTAACGGTAATGCTGGTTAGTGAGAGATGGACTCCTGTGATCACATGTCTTCAGTGACTAGAAAGAGGGTGTTTGTCTGAGATTACCCTTCAGCACTTCTTGAGCATTAGTAGTTTTTTGCTTTGCAGAATCTGCATTGAATTAGTTATAGAATTTTAACTCAAAACAGATCTCTATAAAAACAAACAATGGATTTTAAACTTTTTAGGATTTGTGAAATTATTATTCCCATAAGCTTAAACCAAGTAAGACATTTCACTTGAGAATGATTGGAAGGTACTTATAAAATATCTTGGTCCCCTAAATGGCTCTTTATTTCTGTGACTGTTTCTAGGTCTAGGTCATTTTCTGCACATACTCCCATTTGTCATTTCCAGAATGTCCCTTAGATTTCTGCAAGTTTGAAAAATGTGTTCTGAATAATGTAATTCTAATGATGAAATCAGCATTGTTTTATTTTTTTTCTCTTTACAGTATAGACTTCCAAAAGAACAATCCAATACACAAATTAACTGAAGAGGAACTTCTGGCTTTTACTTCAGTAAGTTACTTACCTGGCATTTTAGTAAACATGTTTTCACTTAGTATTTAACTACCAAGCAGCAATCTGTCAGTCATACTAACCAGGAAACTGTTTGTAAACCAGATTTGTGTTTTAGTTAGTCAGATGTTTCATTAATTTTTTCCTATTTCAAGAAATTAAAGTATGCTGAAGTTTAACCTTATTTTCAGCTATCATCATGCAGGAAAAACTTGACATCACCACAAAACACATACAAAAATTTTTAAGTGTTTAAATTTTATTCACTTTATGAATTATAACGTAATATGCAACTGTATAATTTTATAGCAAACTCTTCTTGTGATGCTAGTGTTAAAAGTGCTTCTTTTTAAACAATGTTCAAGAGGAGTTCTAAAGAAATTTCGGCTTTATACTGTCAGATTTATTTAGTCTGTTTCAGATGCTCTGCTTAGACACGTTTCTTCCCTATTCGGTGGCTGATTTGCTGCAGAACAAATCTGTAACTTCCAATGAAGCTTTGAAAATTCTCAGTATTTTTTTATGAATTTTTTTTTTTACTTAAGACAAGCCACAGTTTGCTTCTTCCTTGATCTTTTCTGCTTTTGTGGGCTTTTCAGCATTAGCTTAGATAGGAGGGTGTTAGAGGAAAGGCTTGTCATTGTGTTGTCTTTTTTGCTTACTTTCCACAATGTTAGGCTAAAGTTTGGGTGCGGTAAAGAGGACTTGCTCTCCTACCCAAGCCTTGTAGTCTGAGACTGTTGCTGTAGCAGTGTCATCTGAAAAAGTACGTTATCAGATCTCAGCAAAAACCCCTTTGATTTCACTTGAGCTAGAATCTTGAGCTAGACTAAGAGCAGTAATCTAAGGTTAACGATGGTAATGTTTGAGGGTTTTTTGTAAAAGGAGGTTCTATCTGTAAAAAAGATAATCCTAATCTTACTAGATAAATGGAAAATAGGTTGGTTTAAAAGTGATGTTTGTTTAGGTCCCTCTGCTAATACAGAACATGTAAGAGGGGATGCATGAGGGAACTGAGTGAATTGCTGTAAAACAGTTTCGGTTTTGTAGGTTTTCTGTTTGTTACTACAATGATTGTAGTGATACAGTTCCTCATTATATAATTAGTGAAGTTATTTTGTTTTGAACTAGTTTGTTTTGTTCTGGGCTTGGGGTTTTTTTTGGTCTCCCAAAAGGTAGGAATAGAGAGCAGGAAAAAGTTGAAATGTAGAAAAAATGAGACTGTCCACTCTCCTTTCCTATTGTAGTCATTGAAGTATCTAATAAGAATATTAAAGAATGGTGGCCATTAAAGAAGAACAAAAGATTACAGAAATAATAAATACATACAAAGTAAGGAAATGTACACATAGAAAAAGCCTGTAGGAGTGACACCAAACTGATGAACTGAGTAGTGTAAGCTTTTTTTGAAAATGGTGAAACTATTAAAGTACAATTTTTCCCCCAAAAGTAATGTTAATACAAATGTATGAACTTTCAAGGTATGCATGTAATTTCTTTAAAACAAACCCTGCCATTTTGTTGTTATAATGTTAAAGCACTATATAAAACTATAGAAATAGGGTTTTCTGTAAAAACTCAGAATCTTCCTTGTCTTATTTTATTTCCAAACTCCCTGGACTATTTTGTATAGCCCTTGGTGTAGACTCCTCACTACCCGCTATTGTTTGTGTCATTCTTGGGTGGAAAAGCAGCCATTGTATACCTGAATCTTGAGATAACTTCGCCACATATTCTATCATTTTAATATTAAGTGGAGTGATATTCTGATAATAGAACATCTTTAACATAATTGACCCTACTCCTGTAGAGGTGTACTTTCTAGAAATAATAGGTGTGGAGTTTAACTGTTTTAACACTTGAGTTTTCCAACATTTAAAAATTTTTAAAGTTTTACAGCAGATTAGAAAATGTCAAGGTAGCTTGTGCACTAAGGAAGAACCATAATCAGCCTTCCTGTCATCCTTTATCTGACATTGCTTGTCAGATAATATTACCTGTTACATCAGATGTAAGAGATCTGTTGGGTGAATTCTTCATCATGATGGGAAAATTAAACTGCATTTTTCTGCCATCTGGTGGCTGATACCTCCAAAATCACAGGAGAGCTGATGAACTTACTCTTTGATTATTTTATTGCAGTGACCATGGGGAGCTTATGTTTTCATTTATTTATTTATTGATATTTTTATAGAGCTGCTAAGTCAGCTATAGCTTGCTTCACGCTTGTAAGATCAGCAGCCGCTATCAGGTTAGATCTCCAGAGAAACAGCTGAGAGGTCTAGATAGGCTTCCCTATCACTTTGTGCTCAGAGTATAAAAAAAGAAGGGTCTATGGCAATAGATGAGCAAGGATGTAGATCTCACTGTAATGCAAAATTCCATGAACAGCAGTGACATAAAGAAGTAGTTGGTAGTCTAAACATTAGAGTAAATAATAATTTTCTGTATCAGAATAGTGTTCTTTAAAGTTTTGCTTAATGTTTCCAAGTTAATTGGGTGTAGGGACACAGTTGAATCTTAGAATTGTTTTGACCTATGTTCCCAAGACATAAACAAGTATGAATTGCAATAACACCATCCCAAATTTTTCCTGGACGCTGAATCTTGGATGAGTTCTTTTCAATAAATGTACCTTTTGTGGCATTTGCATCTGAGCCTAAAATTGTGAATAGCCACTGCAGAATTTCATGATGAAATCTCTGAGCTCTTTTGTGTCTTAGATCTGAGTCCCTGAGGCAAATCCATCTCTCCATACTGCCCTCTGGCAGTAGGAATGTTCTGTGTCCGTGTTAGCCTTGGTTCCTAGAGTGTCTGCTAGGAACTAATTTAGTGAGTAAATTAAATGGCACCGTAGCTGTTATCACTTGTATTTAAGGTATTTACCAAGCTTTGGTACTGCCAAAACAGTAGGCAAATGAGCACTATATAAATTCTGCTCTAGTAATTTCTTTAGCATCAAACTGCTCTGTGTGTGTGTGTGAGCAGGCATCTTCTCAGCCTACATGTGGATTCCTAAATCTGCAGGCTGGTTAGATGGTTGTCATGCATTCATCTGATATCTACTGAAATTCATGTTTCCTCAAAAAAACAAGGCATTTCAAGTTACCTTAGGAAACTTGAAAAATTACAAGGCATTTTTAATTTATCTATGGATCATCAAGAGATCCTCTTGCTTTGGACACTGCAAAATGAATGCGTGTGACATGCAATTTCTCTCAAGCAGAGAGAATAAAGATCTAGCTAGTACGAGAGGGAAAGGATGATCAATTTTGAACTCGAGTACATGATGTTGTCCTGCCTTGTACTAGGTGCAGTTTGGAAAACTGACATTCTAAACTCCCTTTTATATCTGTAAAAGTCAAAAATTACTGGATCTAGAAGAGATATCTATATATCTATATCTGTATCTATATCTATTAACATAGCTTACAATACTAAAAATAATGCTATTAATTCACTGCTTGGCAACTGCAGTCAATTCCAAAAGGATTGCTGCTTTTCATTTACTGAAGTCACTTGGGAGTAGTTGCTGTTGTCCTAGAAGTACTATCTTTTGTAACTAAGAATTGCTTTCAGTGTTGTGAGGTGTATATTTAGTTTCATTGGCTGGGATAGTAGCTCTTGTGACAAGAATTTGGACTTAAATTTTGAGATGTTCTAGTTGAATCTCTTAACCCGTCAGCATCATATTTCAACTTTTAAGATGTTAATCTGTGAGTGAAATCAGCTGCACTTGACTTTTTTTTTCTGCTTATAGTTCAGTTGTTGATGCAGTATCTTTACATGAGAAGTAATGTTCCTTGCATTCTACATTTTAGCATAAGACTACACACTAAATAAAACACTTATTTTTGAGGGGATTAAATATTATTTTTCTCACACTTGATCATTTCAGGAAACAATTATAATTTTTTTCAATTCTATTATGGTAAGCACTTGGTGTTCTAGGAAAGCTAAGATATTTTTTAGAAATCAAATATCACAAAAGCCACTTCGGAGACACAGTTACGCAGTTGGTATTTGGTGAACTTTCTGATTCAGCTAACTGAATATTGCATTTGAAAGCCATTTTTAAGAGAGGGAAGGTGGAACAGTAAACCAGTACTGAGACTCAGTGCTTCTCTGGTAGAATTACTGGTTTCTTCCTTTTAATAAAATTTTTCTCCAGAGCTTTCTGTGTAGGATGTAGGAAGTAGACCATGCAAGAAATCAAAGAACTAAATCAGTGCTGCTTTTGCATTGAGATTTTGTACCTTAGTTTACTCCCTCTCCCCAAGTTAGTTTTACGATGCCTAAATGTGCTTCCTTACCTTCTTTAATTTCAGTGGATTGTTTTCAATGTAAAAATACAATTGTGAAGTTCTGTTATGTTTTATATTGGTCAGCAGTTTTTCCCTGGAAGTACACAAATACATCACTGAGCTGTAAGTCAGTGGCCAAAATACTGTTTTTAGAAAAAAAATCCTTTTAGGAAATGAGCAAAAGTAAGCTTTAAAATAATTTCCATTAAATATTTGTTGATTGCATTATTTCAAATAGGTAATGCAGTTCAGATAGTGTGCCAAGGAGGAGATGAAATGAGCAACAGTGTTATGTAAGTTTACATGATATTAAAAAAAAAATTTAAAAATTACATTTAAAGCTTTATAAAGATGTTTGTAATGTGAACGTAAGTTTTAGAACAGGAAACCGCAGACTATTTCCGAAATGTAAAAAAGTTCCAGGAACACACAAAACATCTATTTAAGAACTGATAAATATTCCTTTATGTTATAATTTTAATATTACACACTTCTTGCAGAGAAATAGGGAAAATATTAAATACTGGATGGTGTTGCATTTTTCTCTTGCAACAGAGAAAAATGTTTTCTTTTTAAAAAAAAAGGCTAATAAGATTAGACTCTGCAATGGAAGTTCTTAGAGCTTAATAGAAAGCTTATACTATAGCTTATAGTTTACATACTGGGGAAACAATTCAATGTTTCGTAGTCTAATATGACACTCCAACAAATATCCAAGATTAAGGAGCTGCAGCTGGTCCTTAAAATTACCCATTCCGTCTGTCAAAGCCCTTGAACAGTCCAGGAGAAATGGTTTTTGTGGTAAATGTGATGAGCACTTAGCCCAGTGTGGGAGAATATTACTTTTTTCCCTTATTAGTGTGTTATGATCAAGCAACAGTATTAACCCATAGGGGACTGAGAAGAGAAAGTAACCACAAACTGTGAAGGAGAAGCCTTGCTTTCTGCATCCCACATCTTAGCCCCGTGTTTGTATCATTTGGAATCCGTGGAAGATGAAAAGGAAGAGAAAAGGAACCATGGAAAATTTAGTCGTTTTGGTTTCTTATAATTCTGGGGCTTCATAGGATTCATGGAGAGTAGAACAGTCAGGTTTTTTATTAAGTGAAAGAGGCAAAAGGAAGCGCTGGCAATTCTTCTGTCTGTGGACACTTTGAACAGGTGAGGATATCTTTCTTAGAGAGGGAAAAACCCCAGAGTAATAACTTGTATTTGCTTGGACTACAGAACTGAAGTTATTTACCATCTTCTAACAAAAATAATGTGTCATTCTGAAATTGTTCCAGTAATGCCGTGAGGGATACCAAGGTCTGATTGAGGACTTGGAGAATGTGGGAGGAGTCTGCAAAATCTAAGGAATACTATGTATTCCAAAGATAGACCAGATGGGAATGTTTTTCCCCTGTGTTGGGTTACTGATTCCATAAGAAGCTGTTTTTACAGAGGAATTTTAGAATGATTGGGTATATTTTTTTTTCCAGAGGTGGGCATTTATTGAGTGTAATAGAAGCTGATGTTGTATGGTACCTTTGAAAATCACACTGAAGAATTACAGTGCACATTTTATTGAGTGTGTGTGTATGAATATGCATATATGAATACTTTTTCTGGTTTTCACTGTAGAAGGGGGTTTTGGGAGGAGGGAGTAGAAAGTGGAAATGGAAATGCTTTGTTTTTCTCATCTTTTCTATGGCATTTGCGATATTAATGTGGAACTAGGGAGCAATCAAATCACGGCATATGATATTTTTAATGTTAAGTCTTCCTATCAAAACTGTATAAAACTAACATGCCAATTTGGTTTCTAAAGAGAAGTTGTTTATATAGCTTAAATAAAAGCAGTGCATTTTTCTCTGCTGAGAAAATGGCTGCAGTTTTTTTATGTTTTATAAGCACCAAGAGTATTGAAAAGCTCATTAAGAGTGCCATGTGTCTCTACTGCTGTAACTTTTGTGGCTTTATAAAAAGTTTCTTTCACTTCTTTTCTAAGCTGTGTTGCCCATTTTGAATAGCCTCTGTCGGTTACAAGATTATAACACTGCAAAGGCTTTCTCTCAGCAAAGCCCTGCTAGTTACTAGTGAGACTTTTTTTAAGTAAGTGAATTCAAAGCTAGCCTATTCTTTTTTTTCTTTTTTTTTTCCTTCTAAAGACTTTTATTCAAAAGTCTGAATCATTTTGCAGGAATGTCAGGATCTAAACACTTGCTAATTTAACGCATGTATGCCTTCTGGCCCATCACACAGTACTGGGAAATCAGATTGAGTATAGCAAAAGAGAAGCTGCCTCTTCCTGCTGCATGTGCAGAGACTCACTGGATCTCTTGGAAGGTTATTCACGAAGTGTCTGGTACTTGGATTTGCAGTGTTTTGTGGGTAGGAGACTGACCTGCTGTTGTCAGTTATGTTTGCTGCTGTTGTGTGCGTTTACAAGTTTTAGGGTGAAGTAACTGTGTGCTGTAGTACATGTGTTGCAGGGCAGGGGTGAAGCTTGCATTCCATTCCAAAACTAGGATTAAGTAACAGTCTGTCTGAAGTTGGTTTATTTTACAAAGTATCAGATTTCAACATAATTGACACTTTTATCCCTTTCAACTTTGTTCTCCTCTGTGGTCTGCATTCTTCCCTCAGTCCGTGGGATCCACGGCTCTGCTTGCATCATATCTTGCAAGAGATGATTCCTGATTTATTGTGTGCCTTTCTGAGCAAGAAATTTGGGATAGCCTTTCTTTTCTAGCACAGTGTGCTCTTTTGTATAATCCATACAGAATTGCTCAAGCAATAGATTTTAGTGGGCTCACTGAAACTGCAGTGGTAAAAGAACATGAAAATCATGTTTAAATATTAATAGATTTTTTGCCTGTCTAAGGGTTTGAGAAGTTAAGCAGGCAAATTTGATCACAGTTAATAACATTTTTTCCCACAGCAGCCTTTCTTCTCCCCCTCCTCCTTCCTCTTTATCTATCAGCAGCTCACTTATTTTTTTCTAGCAGCCTCTCTGACAGCCGGTTGACATGTCCCAGGCTTCCCCTCCCCCTCTCATGTCCTTCACCAGTTATAACTATGATAATCTACTTAAGCAAGAAAGATTTCATTGCAACAAGAAGGTGAAATTAAACCCTCTATTCAACAAAATGCTGTCTGATGTATCATCTGAAGGAAATAAGACGTTCTCGCTGTTCTGTCTGGTTCTTGGTAACCCCTTTTTGATGATGTTATGTTGATTAGTTCATGTGTTGAGTACTAGCAGTCACTTTCTTTAGTGACTTATATTCTGATATGACTGTTTGGCTGGACAGGGCACAGATGAGCTAAACAAGGATTAGATCCAGACCTCCCTTTTCGCAAAGTAAATTTTTTGTTGTTTTACTATATATGAGGAAGAATTATTCTTAAAATTTATATAGCTATCGTAATGTCTTGCCCTCATCTTCTCTGCCTACCTAAATATTGTCCCTTCATTTATTTTTCTTCCTAACCCAATACTTCAAATATTACTCAAACCTTGCTTGTTCCATAGCATCTGAAAAAATAAAGGTGATTGAATTCTTGTTTGCTAGTGTCTAAGCCACTTGAGTTTAATTTTCTCTGATGATATCATGTCTATGTTTCAGCTGGAAGTAGAACATTTTTCATATCAGTATACCAAACAATCTTTATGCTCTATGTTAAAGATGAAATACAGAACAAGGAACAATTTTTTTTACTTAATACACCTTAGGATAGGTTTGATTACAATGTCATAGTCGTTGATTGCAGTCATTAAATATGTGGTTTTTCTTCCCTCCCAAGGTGTCTGAAATGTGCAAATCTGATAGTCATTGATTCATTTCTCATGAGTAAAATGTCTCTGTCCTGTTGTTTTTGGTTTTTTTGGATGCAGTCAGTTATAGCTATTCTATTCTAGCTACTTCAGGAAAAATATAATATGAACTTGATAAGCAATAAATCTGTCTTACCCCATTTCTGCACAACTTTCTTTTTCTACTCCCCCAAAATTAGGGATGAAAAAAACTGAAATGGCTACAATGATTCTTTCTTTCTTTAATTTTTTTTTTCCTTTGGTCTTCTGTCCTTTTGAAGTTTTAGGTAGCGAAGCTACTGGAAAGGATTTCTAATTGGTGTTTTCTTTTGTACGTTTATTGACAGACAATTCAAGATTTTTGAGGAAAAAAATGTTTAATCAAGTTCTAAGTCTATAAACCATGGACTTTTGAAAGGAGATGTAACTGAGAAAGATTTGGAGTAACTGTTTTTGAAAAAGTTTCCAAAGAAACACTTACAGCTTAGATTCATGGAAATACTCCTTTACTTGCTTAGCTGTCTTCATTTGAGTAAACCCCGTCCTGTTCAGCAGTGATCCTGGTTATAGTTTTGTACATTGTCCTGCCCTTGTATGAGAAGTTATTTGGCTTCAGTATGTTGTGGAAAAACACGGTGCCCTCTAGGTTACAGAAGGACAAAGATTAAGCAGCTCTGATTCTGGTATTTCCACAAGATTTCCTTTCCTTTCTTTTATCAGAAGCAGCACATTTAAATAGAAAAATGGAATTTTAAAGTGCTGTTGGCTAGAAAGTAAGATGTTAAGGTTAAATAATTTGTGAAACATTTAAATACATCTGTATGGAGGCTATATATACATTTATTTTACATGTATTTATAGAATGCTTGAAATAGAGTATTGATCACATATGACTAAGGGGGGGAAAGCTTTTATTCTTGCCAGCAGGACCCCATTGCTCAGCTGGTTTTTTTTCTTCCAGAAATAGATTTTTACTGGTATAATTTACAGGCCAATAAAGCAAAGTGTTACTTTTAGTACTTATTTGTAACATCAAATATGCAGGAAAACTTTGTAAGGTAATTTACATGAAGGGTTTGTGACCCTTATGAAAAGTAATTTCCAGGTATGCAAGTCCATGAATAAGAAAAGTTCGTATTCTGTTCATGAAGGTTAGCCCATTGCATCAGGAAATAGAACCAATGCCAGTTCGTTTAGTGGACTGTTCAAGCAATGTGTGATCATAAATGAGTCTCATGATTACTCTGAGAAATTTCAGCCTTTTTTTCTGGTATAATTTATATGCCCAGCATAAAGCATATATGATAATACGGTATAACATAAATACTTTTGACATGTTTGGATTGGCTGCATTAATCATAGCAAGTAGAGCTGTTAGTTATGAAAACTATTCAAATAAAGGCCAATAAAATGTTTAAAAGCATCATGTTCTCCATGTTTCAATTCGCAAAAATGTTTTAAAATATTTACACTATTTAATGTTTTTCTCTCTGGGAAGCTGAGATTTGAGGCCTTTTCTGAACCGAAATAAAAATCATGACACTAGGTATTAGTTGATGTATTTTGACATATTTGAGATTTTACTGTCTTGTCTATATTATTCTTAAGCATGTCTTGCATTAATTAAATTGGAGTTTGGGCTTTTTTCTTCCTTGAAAGACTTCATGTCTTGTGTCAGCTAGATTTTCTTAACTGCATTTGTCAGAATACATTGGCCAACACATTCTCCAATGATTTCTGTCTAGTCTAGACAGAAGATGAGAGAGCAAATACTTTTTACAGATTTCTATAAATAGACTGTGAAATATTTTTCTGTGCTGTAGGATTAGATGTTTGATTTCATAATTGCAACACTAGGAGAGGGAAAGCATATGCATTGGGTATTGTACCAAGATCTAATTTGGTTTTTTATTGTTTGCTAGAAATGATGTTTTCTTTGCTTTTTAGTTTAATACATGTCTATCAAAGCCTAAAAGTTTTGGAATAAAGGAATGAAATCTGTTTAGCAAATTGTTTTTATTTTGAACAGCTTGCATGGTCTGAAGCTCTTAATAGCTTAGTAGTAAGAGTCAAAAAGCAAGCAGGACATTTAGTGGCTTGAGTAAGGACACAGTTCTCATCTTGCAGCTTATTGTGCAAGAACTGCGGTGTGTGTCTTTGTGTCTGTGTATTCTGTGTCTTTTCCTTATCTATGGTAGGCAAATGTTTATTTCTGTATGTTGTAGCTCTAATAAAGCTGGGAAGATGCAAACCATAGGGATACATAACTAAAAAGATTGCGTCTTTTGTTTGTCGAAGTCAAATGTCTTGTAGCTTCTTCAGACTAGATACAAGGTGGAAATTTTTTGTGGAGATGGTGGTCAAGCACTGGAACAAGTTGTCCAGAGATGTGGTAGATGCCCCATTCCTGGAAACGTTCAAAGTCAGATTGAATGAGGCTGTGGCCAGCCTGATCTGGCTGAAGATATATATCCCTGATCTTTGCAGGGGGATTGGACTAGATGGCCTTTAAGAGTCACCCATTCTATGATTCTTCATCCAAATTAAGAGTAACCCGTTCTATGATTCTTCATCCAAATTTCGTAGTGATTTTAATAACTGCTGTGGTTTCTGTGCATAATACAACTGATCAAACGCTAGACTGTTGTGTTTGAATCTTAATCCATTACAGCTCATGCTTCTAACTTCTTTCAAGTCAAAGCACATCCCAGACATTGCTATTTGTCTCTAATAAATATATTCAGATTATAGCTTCTCTCTACACAACTCTGTCAGATTTAGGAATATTATTCACTTCTACCCACCAAGACAGGATTTTCTTTTGTGTTCTCCAGCAGTCTCTCACTCTTCCCCCGACTAGTATTAGTCACTAGTGCGTCAGCTTCCCTTTTTGTTTACTCATCCATGCCATATTCCTCTCAGCCCTTCTTTGTCAGTGCTTGCCTCTTGTTTATCTTTCACTCTTGCTCTCATCTTCCCTAATTCCTTTCTTGCTAATGTAGTGCTATTTTTATTCCATTCCTTCCTCACTTTTGGTTGCTGCTTAAGGAGTTAGTCTTCTTTCAGGACTATTGTGTCTTCAGTCTCTGAAAGCAAGGTGATAGCTTTGTTTTGCTCCTGGAAACTGAACTTTTGCGCATGAGGTTTAAAGCCAGGGTGCCAATGGCCTCCAGCAGTTTGATGCTCTTGCATGGGAGAGCAGTAGCTCTTTAAAGAAACAAAATATTTCTGCTGGTGAAGTCAGGAAGGAACTGAATGAAATCAGAAATCAAGTATCTTTTAATAGGCTTTGAGACTTGCTAATATGCTCTTTCTGGGGAAACTGTTGAGGCCATCCTAGAAGTCTCACTGAAATTGTCAACTCCAGCCATCTCCTAGCCCCTTAGCCCACCAAGCAGTAAACGAGGCATGCCTCTTGCATTAACATGTTATATTACTTGTGAACGCCAAGCATTGCGTTATGTAGGCTGCTGAACCATGGAGATCATTGTAGGCAGAATTCCTGTGGTGGATGCTGGCATTCAAAATGGGGTAAAACCAGGTAGACACACTCCCTGTAGAGCCCTGTCTGGCATTGTGTGGTTTTTCTTTTGCTGTGTCTCACTGTTCTACAGACAGCTGTTCTTACAGACGGAAGGTTGGGAGGGTGTTTTATAGAAATTCTGTGATTCGTTCTGACATAGAGGATTAATAAAGTCGGTGGCAGGCTTACTATAAATCACTGGTATAGGCATGTAATTATTCCTGAATTTTCGACTGTTTCTGTTACAGAAAAGAATGTGGCAGCTGATTTTTACTAGTTGACATCATTATAGGATGGCTTCACAAACGGGACATGTGCATTTTACAATGTAAATCTGTATGCAACTGTTACTCTTCTTGTGCCATTGACTAATGTTAAACTTAAGAAAATATGAAAACATTTAAATTGGTTCTTTTCAAGAAGATAATTCATTGCCTTTTAATAAGGCTGTGAGGGAACTTTTAAGGCTTCATTGTTTTGTGTAATTTTTATGGTCATGCTCCAAATCTGTCTGAGAACAAGTATTTCTGCTACCCTATGTTCTCTTCTTGCAAAAGGTTCTGTTAAGGTATTTTAAGGATAATTGTTGTAAATGGATATTTGTCCTGAAGTTATCAGTGTAGAATTAAAGATAAAAGTTGCTGTTAGAGTACAAATCTATGTGGCATCAGATAACAAGGGTATATAAAGCAGCATTCTTCCAGAGGCTGTTGATAGACCACATAAACAGGAAGTATCACTGGCAGTCTATGGAAAAAAACATAGTGGTGAGCTCATAAATGCAAGTAGGCAGGCGGAACAGACTAATCCCACCACCCTGGGTCAGTTGCATAAGGATGCAGTATCTGTCAGGCCTAAAGAATTTTTCCATTGATCCAGAGTTTTGAAAGTAGTGTATTTGCCCTGAAAAGTTCAAACAACCAAAGCAGAAAAAAGCAAATGGGAATCTTAATGTGTAGTTTTACCTGGATTTTGCTGAGTAAGAAGTACTACCTAAAAAAAAAAAAAAAATTGAACCCAAAGAAAGTATTGAAAAATCATGGATTTTGTCTGTAGCCACAGACAGCAGTAACAAATAGAAACATTAAAAGTCATAACTGTCTTCCTGAAGAATAAATTTCTATCAGCAGAGGATGAGTTAACCTATAACAATGTCTGTTCCAAAAATGCTCTTTGTCAGAGGAGAGGCAAGGCTGAAGGGGGGTAGAGCATGAAGGGCAGAGGATTTAAGAGCCTATTGTGGTAGTTTGCAAGGGGAGTAGGACATATTTCTTCCCCCACGTGGCCAATTCTAACAAGTTGGAAAATATCCTCCATTGACACAGTTTTTCTAACTTTCAGCCTTTTTTTCAGTCATTGGCTTTGTTTGTCTTGAGACTAAATAGATTGCAAGTCCTCAGATAGTGTGTACCATTGCATACGGAACGAAGTTATCTATTTTTAAAATATGATATCTAGCCATTGTCAAACCAGATTAACTATTTTACTACCTGTGCAGAGGGAAAAAAAAAAAGTGCTGTTCTTGTTTTGAGGATATAACCTCAAGATCACATGATGTGTTGAGAATCTTGGCACAGATGGTGAAATTCCAGAGGCTGAGCAGTTAAAATGAGAAATTTGCTGTTGTTTAATGACTAGGGAAATCCTTATCATTGGTACCAAAGAGTTAAAGTCTAGTCTTCTGTATCCAAAATCGTGATTTATTGCTGTTGAGATTGGGCCTTAGGAAATAAATGCAGTACCGTGATGTGGTGTGGAAGTCTGTACTTATGCTGTTTCAGGAGTAAATCCAAACCACAGACCTGAAAAAACAATGCTACTACAGTCAAATCTGGCTGAAGTTGTTTTCAGCATAACACAGAATAAGTGATGTGTTTGGCACAACAGAACAAGTGTCAGTCATATGGCTGGACTCCATTCTAAATGAAAATAGGAGCCATATCTTATGTGGTTTACCCTTCACTAGTCATTGAAAGCTGATTCCTTTAAATAAAACAGTATCTTCTTTTTTTCATGACATTTCCTTTTCTTCTCTAATTTCTTTCTTCTCTTAAAAATTGAGAACCTTCAAGGAAAGCTCCCTTCTTAACTTAAATAGTCTCTTAAAATGAAAAGAAAAAAGCAAACCAAAATACAACCCAAAAAACAGGTTAAGCAACAGCATAAAAAAAATTTATTCTTTTACATCTTACATAAGGATACAATATGTATACCACTTAGTATCATAAGAGAACATCAAGCTTTTAAAAACCTGCTAAATATCAGCCCACCAATGCCTGTTAATGTGGAAGAAAACTTATGTAATTCTGGACATCCAGGATACATCTGCAGTTTGGTTGTATATGCAGAACTGAACAACTAATTTGGTTGATAATATCTTTGTACTGTTATTAGAAAGTAGAAAATCCTAAGGGGAGAAAAGCATTGAAACATTTTCCTAACCAAACCTGATCTGAGTTGATTTTTTCATTGTGTCTAAAATTACATTGAATTGTGGTATTTGTTTCTTCCAAAGCTTTCTCTACAATTTTGTACCTGCATGCATGTAAGTTAAGTCACAGGCTGTGTTATAAAGAAGTAAACAATCATGTTTATAAGCTCACTATAAGTCTCCATACTTTTTATTATATTTTTGTTCCATGTACACTAATATGAGCTTGCTTTTTTGTGTTTGTTACATTTAAATCCATACAAAGCTTTCTTTGAGTCTTTTGTTTCCACTGAAAATTCTCCAGTAAGCCTAAATCTTTGTACTCCTCTCACACAGCTCTTTTTGTGGAACATATGAGACTTCCTTTGAAAGGGAAGATTTCTCTAGTGCTCTAGTTTTCTTTGACCTTTTTCCCTGTGAATTTTATCATGTGGGGGACACTGGGCTGTCATTTCAGTTTTATCTGCAGAGCTACATTTAGAGCTAGCTTGAAAGACAATCATCATGTGCTTGTGTTTCTTCTACTTCTGACTAGAGATCTGTCTCCAGTATCCCTATGTCCACATCAAAGGACCCCCTTTCATTTAATTTTTTTAGTACACACAATATTTTGGTGTTTCTGAGTTGCAGGGTTAGGGCGTGAGGCAGATTTTTCAAGAGAAAACTTAGGAACATCCAACTTAAAAGCTGAGGAAGTTCTTGATGTGTATTCAGAAGGTATAAAGACTATAACAGGAAGAAGGTACAGCTCTGGCAGTTCATATGTTTGGATATGAACCTTGTTCTAACAGTGCTTAACCATTTCCCTTTACACTTCTGAAAAGTGTAGCTGGGGAGAAGAAGACAGAGTTGTTTTGATTGGTATTCTGCATGTGAGGAAGTGTACCTGGAAGCAGAAGGAGGGAAAAATAAAGATGCAGCCTTTCACAGAACAACATATTTAGATCTGCCAGTAAAAGCAGTAGATCTAGACATTTTGTATGATTCTTTTTCCTCCATGTTCTTCAAAAATAAAATTCACTGAAGAGGCAAAATGGACTAGAAATAATTCAGGTTTCAAATGAGATGGTGATGAAGAATGGAAAGAGAAGTTGGATGTTCTCCTGATTAATGTTACTTAGAAGAACCAAGACCAGGGGTAAGGCAGCCTCAATTTACTTGAATATTGCCTATGTTTCCTTTGCTAAAGAAAACAAATGGAATAAACAAGCTGTAAAGTCTGAAGATATTTTCTTTTGGGAAGTCATCCTTTTTCCCCACTAAGACTTTCAGCTGTATAGTCAGCTGACAATGCTGAGTCTGAGTATTGACTAACAAATGAAAAGGTTGCTGGTGAATATGAGGTACCATTGATCTGTTGCTGAGAAGAGGCTGTGTTGGGTTTTTCCAACCACAACTGCTTTCTTTTAAGGGGAGGTAGAAGAGATGGCTGAAGAAAAGTAGTGAAGTGTCTTGCTATTTTTAATAAGGATAATAACAGATAATAGAACTAACTTCCAAGCTTTCCTGCCTGATTTTTTTTTTTTTTTTTTTATTCCTTGAAATTCTAGGTGCTACAGAAGTGGCACAAAAGCCAGCACAGTTTCCAAGCTGATCTAGCATACATAATTGCCTAGAAGCAAGAACTGTCCCTTTGCAAGGCAGATATCAGAAGGAGTGAGAGTTACTGCTTAAAACGAGTACCATGGAGGGGAAATATATTTAGAATGATGAGCAGGACAGAATATGAGGATACCTGTGGATGGATGTTATCACGACCTACCCATTTGCCACAGAACACTATTTGAGTGGGGTAGAAAAAGCTGTGGGAAATACAATTAAAGTGAAATTACATTAGCCTTCATGTATTGGGATACTTTTTAAGTCTTCTGAGAAAAAAATTTATTCCAGTCTTGCCTTCGAACTTTTGAATTGATTGAGCCAGCTATGAAATAACTCTTATATTGTATTTAATGTACCTTTAGATGTGATAAATTCCAGATATGATCAATTTCAGAGAGAGAGTCAGTCTCTTGCAGACTGAGATTAAATGAGACACTTGAGAACATTAAATTGCCTTTAGGTAAGTGCAATATAATTGCTGCTCTATTGAGTCTAGCATTCATTTCTAGATCAGTGTAGTACAGTGTAAATAAGTAACTGTTTACCTTAGAGGTTTCTAACATTTTACCTTATAAAGTGTGTATGGACAAAAAGAGAACTGAAAAAAGTAACCAATATGTGTACACATATGTTTCATATTAAAGCACTCATAATTAATATTTTACTCCAAATCCATTAAATTATCAAAGCTTCTGAAATTATGTATATGCAAAAATCCTATTAAATAAATCAGAGAGTGTCTTCTTGTTTTAGTAGTTGAAGTCAACAAAAGGTACTCTGTATTTACAATGATGTAATGTCATAATTTGGGTGCTGAGGCTACCAGACAAGACTAGACAAAGTGAATTTTAAAAATGCCATTCTAATTAAACTAGTCCCTTGATGCAGATCACTGATGGTGTTTTGGCCTTGCTCTTGACTTTTTAACACCAAGAGGTATTTCTAATGGCTGTGGTTAAGAGCTTTAAGCCCAGCTCTGCTAATGATCAGCTAACACCTGTTGTGGTGAAAAGCTATTTTAGTTGAACAGTCCCAGGATTAGTTTTATAGACCAAAATAAACCCTTGTCATATGGTTGAGTGAATAGCTTTAGATTTTGGGAAAAGTATGCTGAATGTGTGGTCTAAACCTACTGAAATATATGGAATATTAAAGCAGTACTGGAAAATGGCACTGTGCAGATGCTGATGTCTGAGCCAGTGCAGGAAAGTAAATCTTCTCCTCTGTCACTTTAATACTTTCAGGATTTCTGCCTGTCTCTCTGGTTTACCTAACTGACTGTCAGACAATTTTTAAAATCTTGGTAACTTGAAGAGGCCTTAAAAAAACCCACAGATGATCACATGATTGACTCTGTAGCATGCTGTCATGATATAACAACTCACTGAAACACCGAGAGACCTAATAAACAAAAATACAGAACTTCTGCCCATGCACTTCATACCAGCTCAAGCATTGCTTTATTTTTTGTTTTATTGTTGCAGTGCAAAGGTCTTGGCATAATGCTCTAAAGGTGCCATGTAGAATTTATATTAGATGCTGTTAGGCAAGAAAGTATTTGAGACCTAACCAAGTAATAACACATTTTCCTCATTCAACACTGAAAAAGAAACAGTAACAGAGGACTTGGAATAATGCCTGAAATATAATTAATTTGAAGTGTATAATGCAAGTTGTCATGTTTGCAAAGAAAAAAATATAAATTATCCTTGTCTTGCTAGTTTTGCCCTAAGACTGTTAAATCGATTAGTAATCTGTAACTCCAAAGACTTTGAAAATTGTTGGTTTCTAAGTTATAGTTTTCAGAGTCATATGGAAAAAGATGCTTTTGGTTGCTACCTAAAATTACTGTCCGTTTCACAGAAAAAGCCAGAAATTTTGAAGACAGTTGCTCATGTGTTGATGTATAGACAGTTCTAATTTGCAGGATTAGTTGATAATATTTAGATTTTTTCTGGTCCAAAACTCTGTTAGAATGACTGAAAGTATAGGACAGATTTCCATGTTTAGTGATAGTATGAACTTAAACAAGTATGTCAAGGCATATACAGCACAGGTTTTGATAGTTGTTAAAACATACCAACAGGGCCTTTGATGTTTGTTTGATACCTGAGCAATTCTTTTGACCTCGGGGAGGAAAGATGTAGTACAAAAGTACAGTACACACTGATGTGAATATGCCTTCAATTTAGTTGTTGTTTTTTTTATAATAGAAAAAAAACCCAACCAAAAACCAACCTGCAAAGTCTGTTGGCTAGTCCGTGCTAGGAACTAGATTTTCTACATAAATT
Organism: Falcunculus frontatus; assembly: GCA_013398115.1. Lineage (NCBI taxonomy): Eukaryota > Metazoa > Chordata > Aves > Passeriformes > Falcunculus > Falcunculus frontatus. Next base: position 1,791,393 of record VZRV01005920.1, on the reverse strand, counting down.
AGACTATCTTTTCTTCTCTCCCTTTCTGCTAGCCGCTAAACGCATCCACTGTCATAATATTTATGGAAGCCTTGCATTCTTAAGGTATAAAAATATTCCTGTCCTTGTTTGTGTCCCATATCGTTTGTGTTACTCTCCAAGGACATAATTATGCCAAATAGGGTTAGAATTTGCCAATTTGAAACAAGAGTCATCTGGAGTGAAATCCTAGTGTAATTTTTTTTCTTGTTGGGCCTTAGAAAATATGAAGGTGATCATAGCTAATAAAATGAGACTGGAGAATATACAGCCTGATTGCTTGTGTTTAATGTTTCTAGAAATTATTTATCTGAAGGTTTGCTGTCAAACAAATTAACAGATGCCCCAAATTTGTTTTTTTCACGGTATGTTGTATCCAACTACTGACACATGCAATCAAATATTTCTTGTTCATAATACTTAGAAAGATGAGAAATTTAGGGGTGCTCAAATTGCCATCCTGTGCGGTGATGCAGGTTCCAAAATTATTACTTGGGAATGTTGTCTGCAATGCCAATGATTATGGATGACAGAAGCTGAAAAGAGAGGATGGTTTGAAATAATTTACTTCATCATCCTATTTGTTCCCAAGTTAACCACTGTTGTTTGTTTAGAACTATCATGTACTCAGGATGTTTTAGATAAATCGGGGATTGTGCTGCAGATTCCATGAGGAGAAGTTCTTCTGCAGAAGCAGTAAAGTCAGTAGGCTTGAATTCAATGTGTTGTGTTTTGTTGCTACCTCTTCCAGTTTGTCCAGGAGGAAATCTTTATTGTCTCTCAGGTTATGTTTGAATTTTGAACTTAAAGTGAAGTTGTCATGCGTTAAGGTGATACTCTCAGAGAAATGAAACGTATTTTACGTGTACATATATATATATATATATGTAAGTATGGAAGAATGGAGTTGTTTCTGTCTGAACTTCAGATTATTCAGTTTCAATAAAATGATGATTTATGAAGACACTGGAGATGCTCCCTTGTTAGTTTGGAAAAAACAATCTCTCTGAAATGATAGCATTAAGCCTTTAGGATGAATCAGATGGGTGTTTACAGGTAGACATTTTAGTTTAGGGGTTCAATTTCAATGCAGTTACATAAAAACACATATAGAGGTTTACATATAATAATTATATATCATTACACATAACAGGAAAGTGTTGTGGGTAGCATTGAACTAAGGATAGTGGTGTATCAAAGACAAAAAACTTTTTAATGTAATTATTATTCAATGTCTTGCAATTCTGGGTGCATTTTTAGATTTATTGGAATTTTCATTTCTGAGTATGAAGGGCATATGTACTGTGATAATTGCAAAATAGGAAGTTTTAATTTAAATATAGATACAAGGAGATAATAATTCCTTTAGCTGGTTGCTAAGCAGTTTTTTGCATTAAAATATTTATATTCACCAGCAAAACAGCATTCTGTGCTTAAAAGCAATCCTTTGACACATACATTAAATCAGCTTAAACATCAAATACTACTTCTTGCCCAGTTAAATATGCCTATTTAGAAAGCAGTAATGAATTTTAGTTGTTTATTTATTTGAGGGTTTGTGCATAGTTATTATAGTTTCCTTTTAATTTGTGGTCACTGAAGGATTGGTAAACAGCTGAGTGTTGTGATAGGAACAAAAACACTGCTAGGAGGAATTTAAGCTCTGTGGAACCTCAGTGTCCTACATTTGCTAGTGATGCTAAATAATAAAATCTTCTTTTGATTCCTATTTATTTTAAAAACTTTGGGATGGGCATGTACAGCAGAATAGGTATGTATACTTGATTTGAACAAAGCTACTTGTTCTGTTTGAGCTAACAGGAAATTTTTACATGTTCCTACACTAAGCAGGAAAGCCAATAGTGGTCATACTGACTGGCTTGTTTAGTTGCCAAGCCATGGTTCTGCTGCTTAATTGCAACTAGAACTTTAGTATTTTTCTTGCCCTCTTGATACTTAGCTTTTCACTAAAACATAAAACGTGCATTGGTATTGGAAACCACTTAGTCACAAATGTACTTTATTTTACCTTATAGGGTTCTAACAGAGTTATTGTTTAAAGTTACAAATCCCATTTCAACCAGATGCTGCCAGTACTACTGTGGATCATCTGTGTTTGAGCTTGATTAGTGGAGGAGTTAATATTTTAAGGACTTTTCTCAAAATTTCTGTTATTTTTGCTTCCCTCTGGACATTAGATTGCCTTAATCTTTCTTAGGCAATTAAAAATAGTTTCATAAAGTTCATCTAGCTACTTTCCAGGGTGGAGTTTTCTGTACATACTTTTTTCCATAAATGCAGGGAGTAGCTTTTATGAAATACTATTCTGTTTAAAATATGTAAATTTTTCCAGGCAGGAAGTTTTTCCGCAATAATGTGGCATCTTTCAAGTTTGATTATTTTTAGTTTTATTTTATTTTGCTTTTTGATTACCAGTTTAGTGCTAGGAGAAATTTCCAAAAAACTTCCAATGAAATAAGTGTCATTTGAACACGACTTTTTAGAAGAAAAGCTTGCATTACTTATACCGAAACTTAAGTGTAGATTATTTGGATGAGAATAACATGTGGAAAACAAATCACATTCTCCCTAGTATCTTACTGATTCTCTCCTCTTGTTCTTAGGACTGAATTCCAGAGAAGATTTTATGTGAATGAATTCTTTGATGTGTACATAAAAACAAATGAAGCACTTGTGAGTTAGCTTTCAGTGATAAAATCCTTCACCAGAGATTAACAGATATGTATACAGGGCAAATGCACCTTTTCCTTGTTCATGCCTCAGTCATACGTCTCCAACTAGAGGGTTTTTTATGTACTCACCTGACTATTCTGCAGGATATAGAACATGGAAAAGAAGCCATGGTTTTGCCTGATTTTACAGAGAAGCATAGAATGGGTTATGAGGTTGACATTTTACCCTTGGATGTGTTGAAGAAATAAGGATTTCATGTTAATTATCTGAATGAATTACTAGAAATCATCAAATAAAGATATACGTGGTTATGTGAAGCAAGGCTATTGATAAGTAGACATGAAGTAATCCACATGAGTAATTTGAAAATCTTAATGTGTGGCTTTTTGGAAAAGCAAACAACAAATCTCTTCAAGTATGTTAACTGAAATGGATAATAAAAGGGAACTCAAAATTATTATTTTTTCATTTTTTTTCTCTAAATCTCCCCCAGTGTTTTGGGCTTATTTGTTTGTAACTTAAAATATGTTAGCAAATAACCTGAGCCGAATCTAAACTAAGGGTCATATCTTTGGACGGATGACAGAGGGACAGAGCAATCCTCAGGGTGCCTCATATGCCTGTGACTTCAGTTAAGTAATTTTACCACATCCTGGCAATTTGGCCAATGAGCAGAATATTTTTGGTTCGCTGGTGGACTGATGTGCAAATTCTTGCGAATTCCACAACTGGTGGCAATTAAAATTGCTCAGTTTGCAAGTCCGCTTTCAGATGATAGCTCCATCATAGCAGTCATAGTACTTTGCTAGGCTACTGATAATTTATCAGTGAGCAAGCCTTGGGAGTAAAAAATAGGCTTACTGCATAGATTTATCATAAGGAAAAATAAGAAAACATTAAAATTATTTAGAGCTGCTGTTAACAAGAATCATCTTTACCTGTTCCAGGTTTTCTAGCATGTCTAATAAGCTTAAGTGTAAGGTCTTCCTGACTTCGATGTCAGGAAGAATTCCTATAGGAACTCCAACTTTTTTAAACAGTAGACGGAGGAAGGTAGAAGAGTTGCTCTGACCAATCTATACCTTCTATAAGTCATGACCGACTGATGCAATTCTTTCTCTGTTTCCCTGACAGAAAGTTATAAGAGTGATCAGGGAGTGTTTCACACTTAGGTTAAATTCTGAGTAATGAGGCTGAATCGTTCATTAATGGTACCTGATTTTTGGGTTTGACAGAAATCTGTGGCTGGGTTTGATCTGGGTGTCAATTCTACTGTGCACCTATCTATCTCACAATTCAGGTGTTAATTGGAATCATAGAATGATTTGGGTTGATAGGGACCTTAAAGGCCATCTTGTTCCCACTGCCTGGCCATGGGCAGGGACACCTTCCACTAGACCAGGTTGCTCAAAGCCCCATCCAACCTGGCCTTGAATACATCCAGGGATAAGGCATCAATAACTTCCTTGAGCAATCTGGAACGAGTTGACTGGAGAAGAAGTTTTGTTCCAAGAACAAAACTTGCCTTTTGTTCTTACATAGTTATGGGGATATTGTAAGTGTTGTACAATAATGGACTACTTTGTTAAGACTTGCAGCATCATCTTGTTTCATCTGAATATCATGTAAGGAAGATACATTGAATTAAATGTTCTGGTTTGTGTAATACTTTGGCCATCTCCTTTTTTACATTCTGGTATGGTGGGAGAGGATGATATTGTTTGTAGGAAAAAATGTGTGAAAGAATTGGAGAAATGAGTTTTCCCATGAGAAAATATTCTATTCGGTGCAGAAAATGTTGCATAACCTTATTTCCTTTCATTTCTTCTCACCCTGTCTAATCTTCCTGTGTTTCTTTTTCTTTATTTTATTGTTCTTACCCTAAAGTAAGAACAAAGATGACTTCTGAAGATTCTCAATAGTGGTTTTGTTCCAGAATTGTTTTGTTAATTTCCTTAGCTGCCTTTGGTGCAGTATAATGAACTTTCAAGTATGTTGACAAAACCTACATGATCTTGATTAAGGTTTTCTTCTTCCCCCAGATGTTTTATTTTAACCTACAGTCCTATTAATAGAGTCTAGATTTAGCTTCAGGTGAAAATATAAGGCTTTGGATCTTATGAGAAAGTATTTATTATCTGGAATATTTGGACATTTTGGGTATAAGATTAAAGCTTGCTTAATAGTTATGGTCGTATGTTCTGAAACTATTCTTTACAGCCTTTAAGTATAAACAATTGTGCCCTTTATGCATGTATTATTTTGTTTCTGTAGTTCTTTAAACATTATAATTAGGCAATGAAAAGGTGAGTATTTGAACTCTGGCAGAGGACTGTGAGCTCTGTACAAGTATAAAATTACAAATGCTCCTTAAATAAAAACTAGGTCTGCTTCTCATTGTCTTGTGCAGTTGCAATGCTTTTTTTGTATCAATAAAACTGTTGGAAAATTTAAATTTTTCTTCTCTAATTTTACAGCAGGTACACTTTTCATTTTGTTTCATTAATACCTTTAAAAAGCAGGATCATTATTCAAAATATGACTTGTCATTTCTCCTGCAGAGGAGTGAAATGTGATTATCTCTGCTTGTCTTCCACCCTATTTCTCTTCAGATTGCCTCCCTCCCTATTTGACATTATACACAGCTCATGCAGCATGCTTGCCTAAATCACTGCTTAGGTGGTGCTGTGGGAGGTACACACAGAGACAGAGGAGAGGCTCTCCTGGGCTGCCGGTTCTCCTGCAGAGCCCGGATGGTGTGGACACAGAAGCTTTGTGCTCTGCCCTCTTTGGGCCACTTGCTAAGTTGAACCAATGAGAGGACAAGGACTCTGCTGCTGGACAAGGGCAGTAATTGGACCTGAAAATATCTTTAGGAGTATTATTAGCCAAGGCTTTTAGTTGTCACTGTTCTTTTGCAAAATAAATACTAGTATCTACCACCAGGTAGCACAGAAAAAAATCCCTTGAAATGAAAAATTAAATAGTATGACAGAATAATAATAGTGGAGAAAATGGGGGAAAGGGTAACCTTTCGCACAAAATGAGCTTTTAAAGTAGTGTAAGAATTATTCAAGTGTTTGCCCTAGCAACTCCTTAAGGTGTTTGATTTAGCAGCTACCTGCTATGGCTGCTAAAAAATAAATTCAGACACCAAAGTCCTGTTCTAGGAATGCCTTGCATGTGTTTGTCTTAAGACCAAACAGAAATAGGTATTTGACTGAAGTTTGATGAAACAGGAGAGAGATGAGCTCTCAGAACTAGGACATATATCAGTTAACAGATTTAGTGATTATAGATTGTAAAAGGGCACTTGAAAGTCTATGGAATAGAGAAAGTTGTGATTGTGTTCCCTTAATTAATTCCAGGTCCTCAGGACGTAGAGGGCAGTATAGAAGCCTTTGGGTGCCTCTTAATCTGATACTAAGTAGAAGTCAAGAAAGAGTTTGTGCAGAGATTCTTGTTCACAAAGGGTGGGATTAGTTGAAGTGTTTGGCTGTAAGTGCATTCACCCTGCCTTCATTTATGTTTTCATTTGCTGTTGCCTCTCTTCGTATTGTAGTTTTGTTTGGAGGACATTTCTTTTAGATAGTTTCTTTCTGCTTCCTTTCCCTTGAAAACACTAGGGAAAGCAAAAACAGATTACAACGTGACAGAAATTTGTCAGGCATTAAACACAAACCACGAGCAAAGTATGCTTTTTAATGCTTTGGGAGATCTTTGAGAAGAAAGAATAAAACCACTGGGGCTTTTTCTCTGGTCTACAAATATCTATAGACAAATATATTTTCTCAGAGAAGATGGATCGTATTTGCAGCGTCAATAAAATTAGCGAGGAAGCTTTCCTGCTGTCTCACTTTTCAGAAATGGTATATTCTGTCTAAAACCATACTGGAAGGAGTCCAGGCAGTCTGTAAATTATTAAGAGATACCAAAATTGTATTGGCTGCATGTCTTCTATTGGACTTTCCTGAAAATCAGTGGTTGGAGACTGGCACCAAGTTCCTGGCGTCAGTGCAGCGTGTTCCAAGTGATAACTTAAAATTATTTTAGGAAAGCTGCTTACATAGATTGTTCCATATTCCATATACATCTACTGAAGTCAAAAATTCTTCCTGTTATTCTCAAGTCATGGCAAGTTCTAGATTAATTAATATTCTTCAGATTCGTAGCAAATTCTATGTTTTTCGTGTGGAAGTGCTGTTAACGTGGGCATCAGGGCACCTTGCATATGAGAAGAGGTCAAGAGAGAACTGGATTTGTTCAGCCTTGAGAAGTAGGATCCCTGCTGCTGTCTACAACTCCCCAGTATGCAGGTGTGGAGAAGGCTGAGCCAGTCAGCCCAGGATGAAATTCTTTGTTTTCCTTTGATTCTGAGTAGCCATGTTAATTTGTGCAGTTTGGTCTATGCACCATATGGGTGCATGTAAACATAGCACTGCATAGCTGAGAAAGAGGAAGTGGTTTTGAAGGCCACTTTTTGTGTTGAAAATAGACTAAGGTAACTTGTACATCCCTCAGTTCTTCACGTAAGTCCTACAACCACATATTCGACTTTCAGACTAGGAAACAGCGTTCATGCTTGAGACCATGGTTAAAAACTTTTCTGTCTTCCATGTCTTTAAAAGTGAGGTAATGACAAAATGTTCTTTTTCTCTGCAGTGCTTGCTCTCCCAGCCAAAGTTCTGGGCCATTCAGACATCAGCGTTACTCCTTCGGACCAAACTGGAGAAAGGAAGTACTCGCAGAATGGAACGGGCAATGAAGCAGACTCAGGTAAGATTTCTGAGCTGCTTTATTTTAATATGTGTGTCTATATGTATAATCAAATACAAACAGGCAGGAGTTAGGAGGTTCTGCAGTTCCTCTCTGCAAACTGTACAAGGTAATTTTCTAATTATGTCTCTAAATCAGATGTATAAACCACAAATCCTTCTATATCTGCTAGTCCTGAGATAAGCTTACTACATACAAGTAATGAATCATCACTTTCAAAAACGTGACAAGTTTTGGAAGATTGAAATTAAAATCTGTTTTTATACCTCTACTTTCTGACTTTCAGTCTGAGGAGTATATGTAGATGTTCCTGAACATCAAGCTGCTACCGCTATCAAATTTTTAAATATTTTTTTCCTCAACTAAATCATCTCTGAAACACTGAAACTTGTAAATAGTCATTGGTATTGTGAGAACAGGAATACGTATTTGTGAATAAAGCAGCAATTTCAATTTACCATTTTGATGTTACACTTGGTAATTAGTAATTTTATTGCAAGTTTGAGGCAGTGATTAAATATTCTCACTCCAAACAAAGAGAAGATTGTTTTTTCAAATACAAAAGAAGAAATGTTAAAATCCTGAAATGCATCATCTAATAGGATTTCTTTTAGAAATAAATTTTTTGAAAGAAAGGTCTGTAGGCTACATCAAGATTATTTTAGATACTTTTTTACCTTCATATTACAGTTTTGTTAGAACTTTGTCGTCTTTGTACAGCTAAGTCTTGTTGTCACACATGAACAGCAGGCATTTGTATATGTCCGTCAGGCAACAGTACTGGTGGCTAAAACAGCCAGGAATGTAAAAAGTTATCATTATGGTGCTATGTATTTAAATCCTGAAAAGCTGATATTTCATTTAAAATCATTATGATGCATGGGTCTTTGAAGGAGTGTATCTTGGATGTGCTGCTGCATTTTTCTTTTGCTGACGAAGACATGGAGTTGCTATAGTGGAATTTCCTGTGGTCATTAGGAGACTGTCAGCTAAGCCAGGATTCCAAATCTGGGAGATGTAGAATCTGACGGCACTTGGGAAGCAATCTCAGGATCCCTGATGCCCCAAGCTGTAAAACAGTTGGAATGTCTCCAGCATTTTTGTCTAGCTTGATTAAACCTGAGTACTGGAAATTGTTATGTTAGACAGTTTGACAGTCTCATGACAGAAGCCTTCATGAAGGGGTTCTCTTAGCAAGTACATTTATCTGGCTTATTGTGCTGCAACTGCAGTAATGCAAAGGACTTGATTAGCATGGGCTGTGACATTTTGGGAGATGACCCCACAGTAGACACAGACTCTGTGCTTCTAAACATTACCTTTCATCTTAGTATGTTTTCTTTCATTAAGCTTTCTAGTTATTTGGATATAATTGCATGTTTGTGTTGATCTGATGGTAGCAAGCTCAGTTTCCAAAAATAGTTAAAAGTTGTTTAATGATTTATACGTCCTAAATTAATCAAATAACTTGAATAACTTTCCATTTAAGGTTTTCATTCCTGAGTTCCATCAAAACAGAATTTTTTTAATATCATTGTCTCTAACAGTTCTAAGAAGGAATCAGAAAACATATGATGAATTACGCTATTTTCATACATAGCACAAGTAATTTTTGATATATCATTTTCATGAAGATGCTGATGTATAATTGTCATTAAGATGCCAAAGAACAAGTGAATTCTGTAGCTATTTATCAGTAGAAAATGGATTTCAAACCCACAGAATTTTCATACTAATGGATTTAATAGGTCCTTGTTTTACAATTTCATTATTTACTAGTTCAGATTGCTGTAGAAAGATTAGGTATGGAAGATTAAGGGAGGAGGTGTAAATGTGATTGCAATATCAATCTTTTTAAGGAATTACAAAAATTCTTGTAAAACAGCTTGAGTAAGACATGGTAAACTAAATCTTCTACATTAGAGTCGTTTGAAAAGTGCATGAGCCATTATAGGCTTTGCCTTAATGATGCTGGGACTCTCCTGTCTTATTCTACTGTAATTTTTCTTCCTTTCCCCATTTCCACTCTCACCTGCTTCTGTGCTGGGTCTGCAGCTGATAAGCATCTTTTTAAATTCATATTGCTGAGTAGGCATATGCTGCTTTTCAGCCCTAAAGCGAACCCAGCTACATTGTTGGTTTGTCAAAGAAAGCGTTTTTCAACTCTCTTTCTTTTGTAGGACTAGCTATGTCTGTTTACATTATTTTAATTACTTGAAAATATTTGTAGCTCTTTTTGAAATGAGGGTGTATTGGTTAAATTTAACTGCCAGACTCCAAATATTAAATATATCCCTACTTTTATGCCAAACAGTTTTTATAAATTTTTAAAGTAATTTTTTTTCTAATTGGAAAACTTCAAGAGGAACTGGAATGATCATTTTCAAACCTTTTTCTGATTATTTTAAAAATCTGAACTACAGATAATATAGTCTTTGGAACAATTTTTAAAATGATCATTCTGGGTACTCTGGAATGTACTTCAGCTAGCAGCTAACTAAAAGTGAGGAGGAGATACTTTTTTCCTTAACTTTTTCTGGATGCTGCAGGTTGTCTCGATCCAGTTTTTGTTTAAATGAGGTTTGGATCTGCAAAACTAAGGTTAAAGATTTCTAAAGCCAGTACTTTTTTCAACTATTTTTTTAAGAAAAGGAAGCAGTGTTTCAAAGCTAAGCCAGTTATTTTACATTCCCCTAGAATATTTAGTCATGACCAGTGTAACATATAGAGAAGTGCAGATCAAAGTGCCAACTAAAATGTGTCTCTGGATGCAATACGATTTTTTAAAGGTTGTGTGGTTGTTTTTCTTCCATTTGGGTGAAGGTCAAGGAGGGTGAGAAGTTCTAGGGTGGAAAGAAAAGTGGGAGGGAGAAAACAGGAACAAATGGGGGTAGGTTTTTGATAAATAGCTTTCCTCATAACCAGAAACCTGCTATTTCTCCATCAGTTTTGGGATCTTCGCCTACCTTTTATTGTAAGAAAGTAATTCAGAAACTATTAATAGTGGAAAATGGGTTGGACTAAACTGTTAAGCCACAAATTACTACTGAAAGTGCAGTCAGAGCTCAAGTAACAGGATGGGAGAGAAAAAAAGGAATTTCGAGTGGTCTAGGAGCTATGAAAAAAGTGAAGGGTGATCTAAAAAAAAACCCCAGAAGAATAAAAAAAACCACCCACAACCAAACACACCAGTTCAAAACACATAGAGTATCATCCCACTGTAGTTTCTTGATATATGAAATAAGTTTACTCTTCCATTTCAGTGGATCTGAAAATATTTTTAAGAATGAAGCAAAATGAATTAAAATGCCATCCTCTGCACGAAGTATGGTGGGGTAGAAACAAGACCATCATTTACTGCTGTATTATGCCAGCAGTGAAAGAGGTGAAGCTGCCATGTGCCTGGTACTCCAGCAGCCTGCTCAAGTTTATCCTCCCTGGGATATCCTGGGTCTATCCTACCCTAATGTGAGTGGTTACACTGGCTACCTCTACATTTGCAGCTTTTATCAGCTTGTTATGGGCCCCTTTTCTGACTGTGTTTTCTGCTGCTCGTTACACCTGGTGACAGCATGCCTGCAAGCTGATGGCTTGGCTTTCCTAGCACGTCGTACAACATGTGCAGTATTTCATAGGGTTCCCTCTTGCTTGCTTTTCTTGGCAGTAAAGGAATTTGCCTGTTGGGGCAGAGAAATGTGTCTTGAAAGGGGTGTTTTAATAAGACTTCAGGAGAGCTGGGAGCAGACTAGCAATATTATAGGCTAATCATTATGCCTAAGATTGAAAGGTCACATGAGATCTTGTTTTATATCCTTAGTCATACACAGATGTATGTGGTTGGGAATTCTGTCAACTGCCCTTTAATTTGCACTTAAATAATACTTCAGAGTGTCATTTTCTCTCTAATGTTTTTCTGTGTGTATGAAAAAGGGAAATAATTTTCTTTTTGTTTAAGTTGTTCTTACTATAGAAACATGCCAGTGGGTGTTCAGTTCTTTCAAATCTGAAAAAAAAATTATGTGCATCTGTAGAAAGAAAAGACTGATAGAGATCTAACAGAACTGATGTCTTGTGCTCTATAGCTTGAACACAAGTTTGCTGTTTTTTTATTTTCACATTGATGGTCTTTAAATGGTTATGCAAGAAAGCTATGTCCTTTACCATAGAAATACATCCTTTTTATTTTCGAAACTAAACGGTCACTACCTTGCCAAATTGCTTGCTCTGCTTTTCTTTACTTGGTGGTTGTTCTACATTGGACAAATTCAACGTTTAAGGGAAAAGTTCAAAAAGGAGAGGGGAGCAGTCTTTCTCCCAAAAGGCTCATCTAGAGAGGTTTGAGGCGAACAGATTTTTCCCTGTTCTTTTGCTTCTCAAGTCATATATCTTTCTTATCAGGCCTCTCAAACCACAGTTGGAGCAATAGAGAGAGACATGTAGCATAACCAAGGGAATGACAGCACCTGTCTGTTCAGCAAAACTATTAGATCCCTGTACTAGGAGTTCCTGTTTCTGTTCTTTAACCCCCTCTTGTACTCTAGGAGTACATTAAATAAGATTTTAATAGTTGCTTTTAATTGTGGATGGAATGGGAGAGGGGAGGAAGGAGGAGAAAAATTGTTAATAAAATTGTTTCACATGAAGTTGAAAGTTCTAGTGGAAAGTTCCTGGGATCTGAGATATACTGGAGATCTGAGGGAGATATAAATCACTTCCTTCAGGAGGGTAATAAGTGGATGACAGCCCTCTTCTGTCCTGTGGAGATCCTGCACTGATATTCCAATAGTTCTTAACTAATATGAATTGTATTTATTATTAGAACACATGTTCCAAAAAGTGTTTAAAAAGACAAGAAAAGCCAGGTGTCTTATAAAACCATTCCTTACTGAATTCTATACGAGATCACAAGGTCTCCAGAACACTAGAAATAAACCTTATTACTTCAGAAAGCAATCTCAAAAGAGAGTGACCTCTTGGTGATAATTATGATTTCAGTCTCAAGGCACATATTTCCAGAACGTATTTCATTTTGCTTAAGCAGATGATATATTTGATGGAAGATGTTACATGACACAACTGGGTCTGGGGATACACCAAACTCATTAGCACACTTCAAAATAATTAATGTGGTGGTCCTTGACTCCTTTTTCTTCTTCTATGCAATTATGGGTTGGAAGGGACAGGGAGGAGGGGGAGTCAGAGATCCAGTTTTCCAAGAGTTATTCAGGAATAACTGAAGGGGTTTTGTACCACTAGTGAAAAAAAGAATATTGTGTAGTTTAATCTTCCAGATAATGTTTTCTGCCTAGAAGTTGTCTACTGCACTCTTGGTTTTGCCAGTTTGGATCAGTGCTATCAGGTAGTATGGGGAAAAGAATGAAACCATTCTTTCTGCACTAAAGTTTCTTCATATTTTCTCAACTATTCCTTTTAAAGTACAAAACCTTTTTGCTCATTTGACAATTATGTTTAACACCTGAGCTGTTCTACTTCCAGTGTCCATGCACTTTCTAAAAGAAGCAAAAAATTTTTTTCCAAATGTGTTCCATTGAGCCTTAGTTCTGAAGACTTTTCTCCCTTTAGACTCTTCACTCAGTGTTGTGACATTTTGAAAGATGGTGATAGCAGAATCCTTAAGCCATGTTGAATAGTAATACTACACTTTTTTTATAGACAAAACGATGACAGGAAGTCGCAAAGAAAAGTATGAGTACCAGGACGCAACATTCACATTGTTCTGCCTAAGCTTTGCTCTGGAAGGCATAAACATTATAAGCTCCACTTCAACAAACTAAACAATTAAAATACTTGACTTGATGGCATGGAGGAGACACTATTCCTGTCTATTGGTAAATTGAATAGATGAAAACATACAGCTGTTGCTAAATTTGAATAGACAAATCTTTACAGCTTTATGTCATAAGTATCATTACAAATCTGGAGATAGCTGTCTTAAGGTGAACTAACAAATCATATTTTGAAATAGCCCTGTACTGGCAGACAGTCACACTATCCAGCACATATACCAGGCACTACAAACCAGAGTCTGCCTTATCTCAAGGCAGTTGTCTGCTTCTCCTATATTGCAATTCAACTTGAATTTAATGGTGATAGTTGTTCTTATTTATTTCTCCATTCTTGTCCTTACTTTCCCCTGCAGTGAAAAACAGAAAGCAGAGCTGTTGCAAGAGGTCTTTGTATCTATTTTTCAGCACTGACTGTTGTGTCTTCCTTCAGAGTAAACTGATTTGGGAGTTATAAAAGCAGTGTAACCACAACAGCTTGGAACTTACCACGGGTGTACTATTTTGAAGCATATGCAGTTCCTCTGCGGGTTTTGCACCCTGTGCGAAGTGCTTTATACCTGCTGTTCATCAGAGGCAGTACAACACTAGGTAACTGCTACAAGTTATGTGTACAAGCTGCAGTTGTCCTCCATGGGGGAGTCCCCTCACCTATGGTTGCATGAAACATGTGTGTACTGGTTTCAAGGGAGGTGGATACAGCTGTATTGATCTGTGACAACAATGTCATGTCGTCTGATAGGGAGGGAAGGGGAAACTTTCAATGCAGATCTCTTTGAGAGAGGGACTACCATTACTTCTCCTGTTCATGACTGAAACAAAGACACAGTTTAAAGCTAAAGTCAGCCAGATATATTTGGCATTTGAGACTGCAGGGTAAGAAAGACTATGATGCTACACTGCAGACAAATAACTTGCAGTACCAAAACAAGGGGCAAGATGCATGTCTGGAAAGGGGGATGTTCTTTCCTCAGAGGCCAAATAGTCTAGCCTGTATCTGGACTAATTTTTAATGTAGTGCTATTATGTTGGATGATATCAGTATTCTTGCTTTTGCAACAGAAAATGAGTGGTCTGGTTTTAAATCTACCCTTCATCAAGTAAATTTGTAAATCTAGCTTCTTCTACAGACTTTAGAGGGAGTTCTGCTTACATCTTTTGATAAATCATAGAAGTAATATAGTCAACAGGTGAAACAGCTTTCTCTTTGTAAACAAAAATATTCGAGAAGGTACACTTGCTTGGTAAGGATAATGCAATAACTATAAAATTATTTTTCATGTAAGTAACATACATAAAAAATAAGTGTAAATGCCATAAAGAAGATAAAATATGCCTAGTACTTTTCTGAAGATTTTGTGCTCTGTAAGTGGAGGCTTAAGTCATTAACATTGAAACCTGTATCCTAAGGACTGGCACTCAGTAGCTTTGGGTTCGATATTTGTCCAGAAATAACAGTAAGCTCCTCATTTAGAAAGTCAGTAATGCTGCTGTGCTGCTGGGGACCTTGTGTTTTGCCATGCTTCTTTAGGTGGTAGTGTTTGACTACAGCAAAACATTCCAAATAGCAGTTGCATTGGGATGCTCTAAATTGCCTGGTATGCTGCTTGGCTCTCTGTTTCAAGCAAAAAGGAAATCTTACGTCAGATGGTCATGAATCCAGTTATCTCCTATTCATGACCTTGACCTCTTTTGTGCTAATTTTGATATCAAAATGCTTTGTGTTTCGTTTGGGATTGTTCGACTCATTTCCGCTTATATGCTTTTCTTCCCCACCCACTGCAAGAGCCCTGTTATAAAGAAACTGAAGCTTTTTTTGGTAAAATGACTGTGAACAACCAAAATGAATATTGTTTCTCAGTTGGCTAGTATTGTTTTCAAAGCGAGACACACATTGGCAGGACCTGATATCATGAACCGAAACATGCACATTAAGAATCTACTATGTGACTCACTTTGGAAAAAAAAATCAATATACACAGTTCCAGCATGCTCATCAACTCCTGCCCCAGCATATTTCCTTAAAACTATCAACATCATCTTGCATCTTAAAAGTTTACCTTGTGTTAGGCAAAAACAAAGTATTATTGGTCATCCAGTGCCTGAAGTTCTGTATAGAAGCCTTGCAAATTTTCGGCCTTCTCTCTTTCCTGCCATTAAAGTGATTGTATAGGTGAAACAGGTACGTTAGATTCAAGAGGTAGTCTCTTCCTCAATAATTTTTAAATTTGAAGTGATTGGGATGTGAATAACTTTGGATGTTGATCTTGCTTAAACATGTAGGGGATATTTAGGGAATAGGTTTAAAGTGAAGAATTAATTTGTGTGCCTGGAGACAACGTAGTAATGGGTGGGGAAGAATGAATTACCAGAATATCATAAAGGAAAAGGATTGGGAAATGTGGTATAGGCAGTAGCTTTCCAGTCTTCCACCATATAAAATAGAAAAAGTAAAGAGCTTTAACTGGTATACCAAAGAATTAGACTGAAAAGCCTCTTAGATAAAAGGTCTACTAAAGATAGACAGTTAAACAAGTGTAATTTTTCTAAATGCTTACTTTTGGAAAGAAGATTAACAAGAAGTGATGAATTATTTTTTTCTTATAGACTAGGAAGTGTAGAATAATTATTTAAAATTGGTAATTTAGCTGAATTGTTAAATGTTGAATGCTTAAAAATGTTAATATCTTCATACATTCAATATCTCTATTGATAATGCAGTCACTACCTGTAGACTAGCAAAGTTTAAAGTCCAAGTGATAACACTGTTATAACTAGGGTAAGAAATACTGATATATTCAATTAATGTTTATATATTTTGTTACAAAATGTTTTAAACTATACTTATAATCGGTAATGTCAACTAATATACCAGCAGGTCATGTTTTGATGCTGAGGTTAAAGGACAATAGTATGCATGTTCTGGTAAAAATCACTGACGAGGTATCTGGAATTGAGAGTGTGTCAAAAGAGCAAACCAGCCTTCAGTAGCTGCCAGACAGGTGCAAAGGTGTGTTTTCTTTCATAGCTTAAAACCTAATTTTTTCAGAATTGAAAAACTCCGTGGGAGCTGATAGGACAAAAAGGCATACTTTTTGTGTTTGCCCTATAAAATTAGGACTAAAACCCTAAGATCTATTAATTTTAATGTGTAATCAGAATCTAATATATCTATAAGAAAAGAGATAATTGTAAACACGAAACTCATTTTGATAGTTGTCTTTTCATTACAAGGCCTGTAATTTTGTTTAATTTGGATCATAATGTACATTTGTTTTATTTGCTAATCATGCTTCTATTTCCATCTAAAAAAAGTCTTAAAACAGTGGCAACTTAACTTCTTTATTTAGGACATGAGAAATGCCATTGATCATACTTTAACGTTTAAACTTTAAAAAAACAAACAGGAATTCTATGCTAAAGATAGAATTGTCTTAAACATGTTTACATTGAATCCTTCTGGATAAAAAAATATAGAAATAAGGCTATGTATAATTGAAGGACAGTCTGATTCTCATTGCTGATGAAAATTCATCCTTCTTTTAAAGGAAGAGAAGATGCAAATTTAAAAAAACCAACAAAACCCAGATAAATGAAACAAACAAAACCCAAGAAAATTATTTGGTGCCCAAAATAGTATTGAAGTTTATTAATTCAAAATGCATACATTTGTAATAGTTCCTTCTGGCTTAATCATTTGTCACCTTCAGTGACACAAATCTGTATGTATATTTTGTTCAATTAGGGTAGTAGTTTATTAAAAATATGGAAGCTACTTCATGAAATGGCTTTTTGAAAACCAGATTAAGACAGAGTGAATTTTGCATACTTTTCAGTTTTTAATAATTTTCCAGAACAATAAAAATATATGCAGCGAAAGTATGAAATGCCCTCATGATAGTTTTGCAGTTACAATTCAGTAATGGTAATCAGCTTATTACAGGAAAGAAGTTAAATCAGTTAAATAAAACAAAGCAGTTCTCTTTGTCCTCTCTGTTTTCTCTGCAGAATCTTGCCATACAAAGCCTGCCAAATGCATGAGTTTTTCAGTACAATGAAAAGACACTCTAAGTGCATTGGTTATTGTAGTTCCAGAAGTTCCAAGACCATGGTGAACTGTACTGAAAAACAGAGGATGAATTCAGTCTTTAATTCAGAATTATGCATGTTGTAGATAGTTCCTTCTTCTTTAATGAAATGAAGTAAACATGTACAAAAACAATTGCTGGGAAATAATAACAATAAGACAAATGTTATTGATAGAAGTGTTTTTGTCTCTGTGTATTTTAATATTTTGAAAGTGATCCGGCATTGTTCTGAAAAATTCTTTCATTAGAAGATATTTTAGTGCTGCTTTACCCATTGCAGGAAATGAGACTGGAGACTGCTTTTAGCTTTAAAAGTATTAAAAGTGAATGAATATACAAATACTGGTTTTCTAATATTTGCAAAAGTCAGAATAGGTAATAAATCAAAGCCAACTGAGTAAGTCCCAGTAACTAGTGGTCCTTGGTCTTGCCCATATATATTCACTCAGTAAAGAAAGAATAAATGGTCTCTCAGTAGAGCTTTTCTTTTCTCCTGATACAAAAAAAAAATTTACTTCCTCAGATCAGCATACAAGCTGTGATTTTAAGGGAAGCCAATCCATTTATTGCCAAAGGAGATTTTCAGCGGGAAATCTGATAAAAACTGAAAATAATTACTCTTGGGTGTTTAGGGGCAAGAAAGTGTTTGTAGAGCCAAATAGGGGTAGAGTTTCAGCACAGTACATTGAAAACATTTTACTTTTATTACGCAGGTCAACACCAAGGATAATCAAGGAGAATTCTTTAGAAAATTTGTTTCTTGTGCACCATTAAGAGTAAGATTTCAGCAGATCAGTTTCTGCAGCAAAACTATAAAATATAAGCTGTAGAGGCTGACCTAGAGAATATGAATTCACAGAAGGTAGGATGAAGAGATTTGTAAAAAAGACCATTAAACTGGTGACAAATCCCTGTGAAATAACTACAGAAACAGTGATGGAAAATAATGCTTGAGGAAAAGATAAAATAGAAAAGAATGGACTATTGTGTAATGAACAAGAGGAAATGTTGTTTTTCTGGTTTTAGATTAAATTATTGTATCATTTACAAAAATAAGAACTAGTTTCATGTGAAATGAAAATGTTGATGCATTTAAATTAGTTTGTAACTGTGATGGAATAGTGGAGAGTGAGGACTGCTTTTTCTGATAGATGTTTCTGCTGAAAGAATTTCCATCATGCTGTGGGCTTCACTTTCCAGTAAGTTACAAGGAGGGTTGGGTTGTTAAAAAAACCTATTTAATATGGTGACTGCTGTGGTTTCTAAATGTTTGGAGATAGAAAATTTGGAGAATCTAGTATGTAAAGAATCAACTGATTGGAAACTATTATACCAGAGACAAACTTTGCATTAGTGTGTGCTAGATGTAGCTTCTAACCAGAGAACTGATTTTTCTGGCCTAATTCAACTAATTTAGTTTCTCTTACAGTTTTACTTATGAATTGAAGAATATATTTGTCTTCTGAACTTTCCAAACTGGTCTAAGGACCATTGATTCCAATAATCACTTGGACTGGTGTGTGGAGAGTTTTATAATCACAGAACATGCTGAGTTGGAAGGGACCCACAAGGATCATCGAGTCCCACTCCTGGCCCTGCACAGCACCATCCCTAAGATTCACACCATGTGCCTGAGAGTGTTGTCCAAATGCTTCTTGAACTCTGTCAGGCTTGGTGCTGTGACCACTTCCCTGGGGAACCCAGTCTGGTGTCCAGCCACCCTCTGAGTATGATAAGATAATGATTCTTTTCAATATTTCCATTTACTTTTGCAGTTACCCAGTTTCTTCACAGTATTGCTATCTGTCTGAATATTGCAAATGATAGCACTGTGATTTTGTGATAAGTTTTGGGCATTTTGACAGATGTAGAGATATTTTTGTAAGCAATATGACCTTCCATGCCAGAACTAGATTTTTAAATGGCATAAGTACTGTTGTGTGTAGCTGTTATGCACATTGCTGTGCTCTACCTGCCCATTTTTCCAGATACAGATATGTGAAAACATTGAAGTTGCCTAGAAATAGAAACACATAGTAAATGATTCTACCATGGAACACTTCTGGTTTTTTTCTGTTTTCCCCTGTGTGAAATGCACGCAAGCCAAGGTCATTAATAATGTGGCGGGTTCAGACACTTAAAAGGTCGAAAATGCCAAATTATAGTGTGATCTTTAACTATTTCAGGAGCTCCCAAGCTGCACCTTGCCATTTTCTCTAGTCTTCCCTCTGGCTCTCTGGTAAGAGTGCGGGCTGAGGATTGAACGAATGGCCAGAAGCCCAGCAGACTCCTGGGCTTAAGTTCTTCTCTTCCCTGGAAAAAAATGATAGCAGGAGGTAGGTGGTGGCAGCTGCTGGTGAAAGAGTTAATTTGTCCTTCAGTACTCTCCCTCTGGCTCAGGTTAGAATATCTCAAGTAAAACAGGAGTAGCTCAAAGCAAAGTGCATCTGTTCCTTTGGCAGCAGCGTGCTACCCCCTCTTGCAGATCTGCAAGAAAATTGCCTCCAGTGCTAGAGTGGTGCCATTAGAACTTGCAGCTGATGGTCCTCAGTTAAGTAATTGAAGGCTGTTAACAGATTAAAGGATGTACGTGTTATACTGGCTGTCCCTTTGTTTCTACAGTCCATGGTTTTGTTGGGCAGGGTTTTTAGTATGGTAAGTCCAGTTGCTCTTCTGTGAAGTAGCTGAAGATTCTTTGTTCTCCAGTCTCTATCTATCAACCAGTGTGGTGTGAATGACCAGCACAGACCATAAAACTTTTGTCCAGCTGACTGAAAATTTTTGGTTTGGTCTAGTTTTTTTGATTGGTTGTGTGCCAAACAGGCTATATAGTTATGGAAATAACTGTGTCTTTGTGGATTCCTCCTTCTTTAATAAAGAACTGAATCTTCAGGGGAGCTTGATACACTTCTATTTGAATATGTCATACAATCAGGCATGGAACATTTAATGCATTTAGAGTGTTTTCATTTTCACTGGAAATTGAATGGATTTCCAACCAGTTTTTACTGAAGATGTTTATTTTTCCTCTTTGGTGAGTAGATCAATCACTACCAGAGTGATAGGAGGTTTGTTTGTTTTTCCCTGATGTATAGAGAGCTTTCCAGGAACATGTGAAGAACTGGATTGGATGTCTTTCAAGAAAATACATATATTGAAAACAGATTTCTTTACATGTGACTGCTTTCTTTGGGATAGCTAAAGTTTACACGCTTTGCCTGTGTGTCATATTTCTAATGTACTTACCATCATACACTGTATGGTTACTGGGTCAGGCTCAGCTACTGGAAGAATGTTTATTTCCTGCCAATTAATTTTTCAACAGAAACTACTGGGTATCAGTCAGGGTTTCACTGTATAGGGAAGCTGTTCTTAGGGAAAACTTCTTTTTTTTCTTGTAAGAAGGGAAAACAATGGGTATCCCAAGATGTTATCTGAGACATTCGGGCTCGATTCAGGACGAAAGAGACTGAACTTGTCTGTCTTTTCCCTTAATACTCCGGGAAATACTGTTTAATACTGTCCCCTTCACCAAATAGGTAAAGATGTTCTTGAAGTTTTCAAATGAATGAAAACACTTGAAAAACAGATAACTGCGAAAGAGCACTTTGCAGATGAAAAAAACCCATGATAAATTGACTATTTCTATTGCTGAAAAAAGAGCTTCTGGCAATTAAAGCAGCAGAATCTCTATGATTTCAGCTAATGGGTATCTAGATAAGGCTAGACATTATTTTCTTTCCTCTTTCCAGACATTTTAGTAACATGAAAGAATTTCAGTGCGACTGCACCAAAACCAAAAGCGCATGCACCAAAACGGTTACATGAATATGCTGCATTTTGTTTTGTACTGTGTTTTTTTCTATTATATTTCTATTTGTGTAACAGAATCCCATCCAGTCTCTATCCTAGGTGGGAGGAAGCTGTAAATGTTTGCATTCTTGCAGTTAGTAACAAGGTCTTAAGAACTTTTCCTCTGAAATTCTTTGCTTTATTTTAAGTATTTGTTGTTTCAGAAATGACCATCTATTTCCTAAGTTCTAAATTTTTTTGGCCATATATAAATGTTTATTTTGAATATTTATTTCTAGTATGTTTACTTATGTTTTGTATTAAAGCTTAAGTGAGGCGCTTTTTTGCTATTTACAGACTGACTTTTTTTAATTGCTTGTGTATATATACATTATTGCACAATTTACTATAAGCAAACTGCAAATATCTGCTATATGGCAGATAAACTCAAGTCTAACAGCAATAAGAAAGAAATATTTCTGATAGATTATTCTTTGTGAGCAGGGTGTTCCAACTGGAATATAGGAACAATCAAATGGGTCATAGTTACACAAGTTTATGATTATACCCAAACTAACAATTATATACTGTAGAAAAACTATTAATTTAAAGGGTTTAGCTTGACTATCCCCTTCCTTTCTTGGGTTTTCTGAGGAAGAACTGCATCTCTCAAAGAATATATCTGTTATATATATGACAAAACACAAATGTTTGATGTAACTTACTGTCTGTAACAATTTATTGTAATGCCTGATGGGGGTGGCGAGGAAAGATTGCACCAAAACAGATTTCTAGTGCAAGAATAGTCAGATCTTTTTTAAGGGCTACAAGCAAGTTCCTCCTTCACCACGAAATGTACACAACTTTCGTTTAAAAAAAAAGGTTTATTTGCTTATGCTTAAAGGGGATAACAACCTTAAATGCATCAAACTTGAATCCTGTTAGGAAATTCTCTAGTTGTAATCTCTCTTGGAGAGAATACTGCATTATTCTCAGGTTGATTTGAAGTGCTGACAGTGAAATCAGCCCTGTGTGCAGATGCCACAGAGAAAGCTGTCCCAAAAAAGCCTCTACTGGCAGTCCTCTCAGCCTAGAAACTTTAAGCTTTTAAGTATTTGGTGAGGAGTTGTTGGTGCCAAGGAGTTTCTTTAGCTGTTTAGTGGGGAGAAGGAAAAAGGAGATAGCAAAGGAGAATCCATGTTCCTTATGCAAACGCAGTACTTATCGGTACTTATGCCCTTGAGAGCTGGAGCATCTTAACTGAAGAATCCATCAAAATAAGCTACAAGAACATTACTATGGGGTGGATAGTGCTGAATCCAGCACCAGAAGACCTCTTGTTTTTACAGATCAAAGAGATTTCTCCGTTTAGTCTATGGTGGGAGGGAAAAATAAGTGAAGTGTTAGTTGGGGAATTAGTCTGCTGTTTAAAGAGGGATTACTCTAATTTGAGAGAACACGCTTAGAAAATTTTTGTTTTCATTTCAGTTAAAGGAAATCAGCGTTTTTCCTTCTGCTTATAAAGCTGCTAGAAACTGGGACCATTTTCAATTCGTGGACCCAAGACTAACCTGGGTTGGTGAACACTGTGTTTTCTTTCTGTGTAGTGCCTACATACTGTCAAGAAGTTTTTACCAATGCATTGGGCAAAGTAGTTAAAACACTGCTTTCAATGAAAACAGACTTAATTTGAAAACGTGCATCCTAAAGTCTTCTACTTGAACGTTTCAATTAATTTTGTTTCAAGTTGCATTACCTTGTTAGTAGTTTCTCTCTGTGAAGCATCCTGACATCTTTTCAGTTTCTGTGTTCCAGACACCCTGTAGCCTTTCATTTGCAATACTAGGTAGGCAATCAGTGCTATACAACATGATAAAGTTAGCTTTCACGAATTTTAAACCAGTTGTTAGTTCCTAGGAGTGGTGTGATACACAGTCCTCTAGTTGGTTTAAATGTATACGCCCACTGAGGTCAATCCTAACAAGCAATAATTTGACTGGAAAAATGACTGAGAGGGTGAATTTGCAGAGTGAGCAAAAACACAAGTCTTCAAGGCTACAAGATTTTAATGAAATCAAGACTTGTATTTTAATGATGTGTAAAAAGAGGCAATGTTTTTGTCCTTGTTAGCATTGAACTTCTGCAGAGTTCTCACAGAACATTTTTATCCTCCTGAGAATGTGAATAATGTAAAATTTCCAGCGAGTAGTGGTCTTCAGTTTGGCATCTTTGCACGGCGTAAAAAATGGTCTTTTTGAGTTTCCACAAATTACAAATCACAATTTATAATAGTGATCACTGTAATAAGTTTTCTTTGAGTATTTAATGTCATAATTCCACTTTGAAAATTAGATAAATGAGTGGGAGGTTTCTTCTTGATGTTGAAATGCATCCTTGCTTAATGGTTTTTGCTGTGTGTTTTGATGCCTTAGTTCTTATCTATTCAGAGATTGTTCAATTGTTTAACAGAAATACACAATTTGTGAGCTTTTAGAAGGATAGCTCATTATTTCCTTTAAGTCATTTTAGTTTCCAAGCAAGGAAGTTCTGTCTGAGCTGTCAAAATGCTGTTTTGAATAATGGTTGAATGAAATATGACCCAATGAACTGGTTTTATATCTATTTCTCTAGTGATAAAATTGGCGATCAATAAAGTAATCACTATTTTGTCATAATCTCTGTCACGAAGTTTGGACTAGACCAGAAATTATTCTCTCCCATTAAGCAAAACTGTACTGCATGGTTATATGAAAACTTTTAGTTTCATCATTTCTGGCATTGCTTCACTGGTAGTTTAAGTTTGACCATTGGATTTTAAAAGTCTGCATATGTCTCAGTTTGTCCTGGTGCTCTTGGTTACAGGAGCTCTTGGGTTGACAAAGAGCTGTTGAAATAAGTGCGTTGTTTGAAATGTAATTATGGGGTTTAATGCTTTTTAAAGTAAGATTATCAAAGGAGTGTAACTCATGGTCTAATTACATATCCACACGGTACTAAAATAGTTATGGTACTAGAAAAGCTTGGAATACCTAATTCAGAGGAAAGAAAATTTAAAAAATTCTAATTATTTTGCATATTTGCTTATCTCTGTCACCTGTTTTCTGGTATGTATACAGTTTCTGAATTTTAGACACCAATTATATATATGTTCTTCAGGGAGAATACAGCTTTTATTAGTAATTTTCTGTATTTATGTATTATTGTGTACACTATTGTGGAACAAGACTGTGACAGTTACTGTTGTAATACATCCCAAATTAACTTGGTCTGTGATTTTTTTTATGCAGCGTTTTTCAGGCTCTAGTGTTAGAAAATGTGATTTGGCAGAGGACAACTTGAAAAAGTAATAAAGCCAATTAATGTTTTGAAATTTCAAGAATTATGTAGGTTTTCTGTTAAACAAGTATTTTAATATCACTGCCTCCAAAAATAAATATTTTAAAGCATTTATAATTAAGTTGTAAATTGCGTGAAAGTTTGAATTAATTTATCAATGAATCTGTGAAAGTTTTACGTAAGTCTGTACATATTCCAGGGTCCATAAGAACTTAATGTTCCATAAGCTTACAAAAATGCTCACTTTTTGTTTCATAAATTCTAAGCAGTAGAAACTGTCTGTGAGACTGACTTATGTGATAGGAAATCAAAGGAGATTTTTTGATGATACATTTTCCTATTCATTCATGACTTTTGAAGTAAGCTTATGAATAAAATAAGAGCTATATAATTCCACAACCAGAGTTACACATGTAGTTGCTGTTATTTTTACTAAGCTTTCCTCTACTTTGTTTTTGAGTAAATAACGTAGGTGAGCTCAGTTCAGTTTGAGCTGTACACCTGCTAAGTTCTTAGAAACCATAGTACTGATGACATAACAGGATTGTTTTCCCTACAGATGTACTTCTGTGTCTTGCCCCCCTTGTCTCCAGACACCTTTCTTCCAAGCAGCTGAACAATTCCAACTGTGTCATCATGCCATCAGGCACTTCTGTGCCTGACACAAAGCCATGATCCACCAGGCAGTCCCACAGCTGGTGTCTATACTTTGGTATTTTAAAAGGGATATAGGTTGTAGAGGTAGCTGAGGGAACAGCTAGAATGCGAGAACAGTAGAGTTGTGACATCAACTTGCTGCTTTTAAATCATCCAGAGGTAATGTACAGAAATGGAAGAAGTGCAAGTAAAATGGAAGTGGTTATCTAGGCAGAGCATGGAGAGGTCAGGGTGATTTGTGGGATTTTCAGAAGGAGTCTTCAGGCTTGGGAGAAATTGAAGAAAAAGAACCCTAGAATTACAGGAGTATAATGAAAAGTATGTCTGGAGTTTCTCTGTTAGAAAAGACTGAAAGGCACTTTTCCATTCATCCAATCAAGCTAAATCCATGTCAAATATGGTAAAAACATGTGAGAAGTGGGACTGCTTAGAGGTGTTAGAGAAGGGTGAAAGCAGGACAAGATAATGCCACAGTCACCGTGTTGGCCTGGATTAGGTGATGGACAAACATTGTCGTTTATGGCTGGGGTGAGCATTCACGTAGAGAGGACTTCATGGGTGGACCATCATGATGAGAGTCCCAGAGGTATTAACTAGGGATTGATTCTGGCAGTCTGACAAGATTTCTAGACTGAGAAGAAGAAGTCTAGGAAAAACTTATCTAATGTTCTTGCCTTTAAAATCATAAATAAAGAAGAATATCAAGTGTACCAGCATAAATCAAAGGGTATGAGGGAATATAAGAAGGGAGGAGATAGCAGTACTGATAAATGCATAGCAAAAAGTCAGGTACTAACATGGTAAAGACTAACTTTTTTGAATAGGGTGTGGTTGGTGGAAAACAGCTGGATGCCTGGTTAGCAGTGGGACAAGACAGGAAAACAAAATAAACGAGCTATGATAATTAACACTGTCTGTGAAGCAAGCTGTTGCACAGATGAAGGAAATCTGGTGGAACAATTGTGACTGGAACACTAAAACTGGAAATGCTCTTGTTGGAAAAGATAGGTAAAGGAAAAAGTGGTGCAGTCATGCTGTGTGTTACTGATATGAAAACTTGGGGAAGAAGTGAGATGAAACTGCATGGATAAAATGGAGGTGTTTTATTGGGGCCAGCAGTGTTGAATTTGGATATGAATAGTTGTAGCTTCAGTGCTTTTGAGGTGGGAGATCCAGATGGAATTAAATAGTTGCTGCACAAGCAAGGTGTTATGCTGTTTCCAGTAAGTTATTGACAAGTATTGAATATCCTGCTCTTTTCAAAGGACAGGAGTTTGGGGCTTTTTTTGTTTGGTCGTGGGGGGATTTTTCCCGTAAATAAGCTTGGATCAGGAAATCCTTCAGGTGAAATGGATGGGGAAAAATGTTTGCATATAGTTAGTATTACATAGTAAGGGGCATTTTTTTAAAGCAAATAAACTATTTCATCTGGAATAGAGAGGTTTAAGAATAGAAAGGTTTGCCATTTATTTACTTTAAATGAAAAAGCTATCTGAAGATTATATTTTAACAAAAGGAACAAATCTTTGAGGCAGAGATTTCAGATGAGTTGGATGAATAACAAATTTAAAAGCTGTACTGTAAGTAGGTTGAGAAATCAAACAGTATAATGTTGTGGAAAAATGACAACTCAGAAACTGTAAGGGTGTAATAGCATTTCCAGAGATTAGGCACAGAGATAAGGCCTGGTTAAAAAGGAAAAAAAGCTCTAACTCATTCAGCCGTTGAAGATAAGGATGGTGAAACGTGGAGTGGATGAAGAGATTGAAATTTGGTCAGGCTCAGAGATCAAAGCTGATATTTTATCCTGAGGACCTTAGTGATGTTACACAGATGTTGACCATAGAAGCAAAGCAAGAATATACAATGGGAATGAACGTAGGAAAATGATGTCCAGAGTGGGAAAAGTCCTTTACAAGCTTCATGTACTCGAGTCATAGATATTACCAGCTGAGACTGATTAGAAAGCTGATTAGACTGAGGTTGATAAGTAAAGTAATAAAAGCTCTACTGTGATCATTTCAAATTAACACAGTATGCTTATCCCAAACAGGCTACTTACTGTACTACTTAATCTCAGGGCAGAGTTTGGAGTGTGAGGTGGGGAGAACAAATTGTAGTTTCTAGAGCTATCTTTTCCTGCTTTCATGTGGCAATAGCATAGTCTTTGCTCATGATATAAAATTCCATCAAAACTATCTGGTTTTGTTGTTTCCAGACTGGGTTAATGTGTCTCTAGATTGTGTTTTTTGACTTCAGAACTCATTGCTTTGACAGCTCAAGCCTTGGGAAAAGGGTATGTTACATGGTGGGAGAGTAACATGTTAACGTTTTTAAATGTGGCCTGTGGAAGAACTCATATCATTTAGAATTGTGAATTTTAATTGGTTTCTGCTCTATTTCTATTTAACAACTTCCAAGGCAGGAATTTGAGTCTCAAATTAAGCTAAGGCACAAAATCTTGAATCTGACTGTGTTGCAAGTATTCTGTATTTTCATAGTTTTTTTTTTATTACAGCGTATTTATGTTGAAGATTATTCATGAAAAAGAATGCTCACTTGACAGTGCACGCTTATTGATTTTATTGATTTATTGTTCTATGATCTAGTATCTAATAGATATTAGCTGTGCAATAATGTTAGGATTCTCATTTTCTTGCCGTGATACAACCCAGATTTTATTTCTTCAAGCATTATTCAGAAACATAGAATTCAAAGTTTGAGTAACTTATTTTCTATACTTCAGTAGTAGGCAGAACTATCAGAGCTTATTTTTTCAATGTAGTGCAGAGTGCATTAACCATGGGATTTTAGGACTTTTAAGTTCATTGCCATTTACTTTTCTTAAGGAATGTGTAATTTTCGTATGTTCTACCTACGTTTTCAGTTTTTGTTAGAACTCTGAACAGAGTACAGTATTGGTTTTGGGAAGGGCGAGAATTCTACTTGTTAACCATCATATTCTCCTCTAACATGTCACTTACATTAGGCTTTACTAGCTTGTAAAGTGTAGAAAAGATATGGACACACACTTTAAAATAAAATATGTTCTTCTGAAAAATATTTTCCTGTGTATTTCAGTTTTTCTCTTGGAACAATAGAAATTAAAAAAGGCGTGGCAAAAAGCTAAAAAAAGAAAAAAACTATTTTGATTCATTTAAAACATTTCTTGCTTATCATCTCCTATTCTCCTCAAAAAAATTATTTTGCAGGGCATATTTAGGATTGTCATGGTTTTTGAAGGCTTAGAGCAACTATTATTTTTGAATTTTTCAACTGTATTTTACTATTTTGTCTGGTCTCGTAAAATGAGTACCCAAGGAATTGGACAGTTTTTTTGTTTAATTTTTGTTACAACAGAGTATAGAAAAATGTGCTTCAGCATTGCATTGGAACATTTCAGCAGAACTAAAACAGTAAAATAGAATTTGTTACGTAGTTTATATTCAAGTAAATTCTAAAATTAAATAATAGTACTTTAAAAGTTTTATTTTCATCTGACTCTTTTGGATTGCCTGAAACTGTGTAAAAGAATGCAATTTTATTAGTCTGTTGTTTTCCTTACTACAAATACACCTCTGCCACTTGCTTGGCACAGGTTTCTAGATAATCTGTAGGAACTGGCCCCTGGAGATAATTTTATGAAAAAGAATGTGAATAAGATGAAATATGTGAAATATTAGTATTTAAAATTAGGAAGTTGAGCATCAACTTAGAGCCTAAATTACTGCTGCATGTTGTGATTTCTTTTCTTATTAAAAGAATGAAGCCACTTAGTAAATCCCATTAACATCAATAGCACTTACAAGATGCTTAGCAGTTTGAATCACAGAATTGATTTTATGCAGCTGTCAGTTGCATTATTAATACAGATTGGGTAACCAACAGATGAGTTTAGAAAGAGAGAGAAAGAAGTGATCCTATCCATTTTTTCCTTTTGCTTGGGAATCTTTGCATTCATTTTCAGAAAGCTGAGAAAATTCTGACCCGTGTAGCATCTTGTGTAAGTCTTCGAGTCATAAGTGAGACTTTGATAGGTGAATCATGTGAAAAAAATAATTTAAAATTCCCTTATTTATACTTGGGCCTTAAATTTGCTACTTAATGGTAAGTAGCATTTGAAAACAGTTTCTCCCTCATCTTAAAACTTCTAATGACCTTTTTGTCTATAGCCTCCTTTAATATTGTATTTTTCTTGCTATTGAATTTTGATTTAAATAACTTTGTCGTGGATTTTCAGGGAAAAAATTGGTGCAGTTTTTCTCTGTGAAAGTTACCATTCTCTTTCAAAAGGCTTCAGAAGAAAACATTTCAACAATCCAAAGCTCCACCAAAAGAAAAAAAAATGCCTGAATTGAATTGTATGCCAAGTCACAATAATTTATTCTGTATTAGAACTGTTTCCAAAACCATGGTCCACTATAATATGTTTTTCTTTCTCTTGTTAATAAGAAATGTCATGCCTAAAGCACATCAATTCTGTCTTAGGGGAAAACTGGCTAAGGACTGAAATGCGTTAGGCAGAGTCACTTTAATAGTTGATGCAGTTTGACTCTGCAAGTGTTTGCTTGGGATTGTAAATTTGATTCTTATTCCTGGTATTGATTATAATTGATTATAATTTCTCCGTTATGCCAAAAATGCCTGAAAGTCTGAATGCTTGGAATTTATGGGGGGTTTAGGTTGATTAAGTCTAAGTAAATACTAAATCAGGATATGCTTTGCATTTACAGGCACTTGCAGACCAGTTTGAAAATGCAAATACGTCGGTATCTGAACGCATGAAGATTTTCTACTGTTGTCAGGTGCCTCCACATTGGGCCATACAGGTGTGAAACAATCTTTACTTTAAAGTCTGTGGTGGTTATTTTTGATGCTGCATCACTCCATAGTCAAGTGAGTGTGATGTGACCTTGAGCTGAAACACTGTAGAAATAAAGACATAACCTAACATGTGCCAGGTTTTTCTGGAGAGAAGTCAAGTTCTACAGTGCTTTGCTTTCAGATGTCTTGTTCTGTCATGCACGGGAGTAATTGCTTGTTAGTGCAATTCTTCTTTACTTTCCTTTTTCCTCCAGTACAAAGTAGACTGAAACTTTCAAGCTTCAAACATATGTCCTTTTAAAATAAACTTGCTGCTATCTTACTTTTTATTACTGGTTTACTTATGCTACTGTTACTTGCATCTTTCTCGTCTTTTAAAGTTCACTTTGGGAAGTTGATCATGATCAAATCAACCAGGTTGGGATTCAATAGTACACTGAAGAGCTGAGAAAGCTTTTCTTTTGAGACAGTCCCCTCTTTTACTAGTACTGACGGGATTTTTTTTATACCCATAACTACACTGTTCATCTTGATTTTCTAGAACAGAAATTTACACACTAAAGTCTTATCTGATGATGCTGTATTTAAGAAACTCGAGAAAATTGTTAACATAGCATACCTCCAAAGGTATTCATGTTGGTTTACTTTTAGTGGTGTTTTATTCCTTTTTGACTTCTAATCTCAATGCATGTTGTTTTAACCAATCATGTCTTCTCCAAGCATTCTCGAGTTTTTCTACATAGCCTTTCAACAGCCACTTGCAATATAACTATCAAATGTGATTTTCATTTCCGGTTGTCAGAGTGGCGTTTTCAGTCCAAGCCAGTTTTCTAAGCCAAAGATAGAAATGCTAAAATAGGGATTTATAATGAAAGATGACTGCAATCTTCTAGTCATAGCAATGAAGACACATTGCATATATAAATTTTACCGAATATAACTGAGCAAATTTAATTAAACATCAATGAGATTTAGTTTTAGACAATGGCAAATGTTTTTTTCCTAAGTGATTAATATCAAGCTAACAAAGAGGTTTTCAGGGTTTGTTACATATTCATATCGAAGAGTTGTAGCCAGATGTTAATATTTTTTTTTACTACTTGTCTATTCCCCTCTAGTGACTTCTTGGACTTGTAACAGATACTGAACCCAAACCAGTAAAGATAGGTTCATGACATATGTAGAAAATTTCAGGGAGTCCATTCAGGATCAGCAAGCCCACTGCAGAGGTTAATTGGGTGGGGTCTTATAGCATAAGTAGCTGTCCTTACACAGAATGCTCCCATTTATTTTTGCAAACCTAACTGTCTGTCACACATAGTAAGTAAGTTACCCTTTCTTCAAAGGTTAAAACCTATTTACAATTTTAATCTTCTCTTAAAAGATAACGACCAAAGATAACTTTTCAAAGTCTTGAAAACATGCCGTGTTTGTTTTTGAATTAAAAACATTACTCTTTTATTTTCATTAATATACTGAAATAATAGGTGAATTTGAAATAACAAAGAGGCTGACTGAACTGTGAGGAAAACTCAACTACAGAGTTGAACCTAAACTCAAATGCAATATTGATTTGGGTGAAAACTAACACCCTTTGGCAGTGACTGTTTGGGACAGTGATTTCTCACAAGTACTGAACAGAATTGTATCAGAGCCTTTCTCTCCATCTTTGTTTCTCCACAGGTACAAATTACTGTGAGAAAACATTGCTAGAAGAGGCTTTAATTCCCTTCTTTGGCCTCTTGTTTCCCACTTGGCATTCCCAACATCCTGCTGCCGTTGTTCTCCAGCTGCATGGGCCTCATTTAAGGGCTGGAAGTTCATCTCTGTCAATTCATTCTTACCATGTCCATTTCTATTTTTGTATTATATTGTTAAATTGTTCAAAGCACAACAACTGTTATTCAGTTGGTGGGGGTTTTTTGAGGTATATACACTGTTTGAGGTTCTAACCTGAAGTTTCAGGAGAATAATTCTGTATTATCTGTCTGCTTCTTGTTGATGTCAGAAATGCCTCTTACATATTTTTAAAATGTATACATTATTTGCTTACCTACTTTCAGTGACTTGGAATTTCTTATTTTTCCAGCGTCAGCTTGCAAACTTACTCTTTGAGCTGGGGTGCACCAGCTCTGCCTTACAAATATTTGAGGAGCTGGAGATGTGGGAAGATGCAGTAATCTGCTATGAAAGAGCAGGACAACATGGAAAGGTAAGAAAAATGTTTTACATAGCTGAGATCCCATCTAGAAATAGCATCTGAAGGGGGAAGGACTGTCTGGCTTTAGCTGGCAAATCACTGATGACACTCACTTATGCAGGGGTGTCATCACAGTAAAGTCTACTGAGGAAAAATGGATACATGGCATAAGATCTTGTCATAACCTGTGAATGCTAAAAGAATTGATTTGGAGTAAAATAGCCACATGGAATAGAAGTTGGTGAATAAGAAGCACCTTGAGATGCAAGAAGATTGTGATAGTGATTTTCGAAAATACTCAAGTATAATTAAATTAACTACTATGGATAGATGGCAAGGTGTAATGTGGGCGTTGCAAGAAAGCTGTAGCAGTCATTCATGATGGAGTCTTGAAACTTTGTTTAGAGGGGATATTAATTTTCTTTCCCACTTGATTTCAGACTATTAGCTGTAGTTTTTAAAACCACTTTAAATAGAGTAACATCAGTGTTTGATGTATTTATTACTTAATGTTAACATATTCAAATTACAGAATCAAACACTTGAGACAAGAAGTGGTGTAAGATTAAAAGGCTTTACTTGTTAAGTCTGTGTTGATGTTTTCCTAAGTTCTCCATCCTTTCTTTAGTACTGCTACCACTGTGTGTGATCAGCTCCAAAGACAATTAAAAGCCATCACCTAACTCTCTGTATCAGTGACATAACTTTTCAAAATTGCTGGTTATAGGCTATATTAGCCTTCCTGTTGTTGATTATTTTGCTTTTATTATTAGAGCAATGGTAGGAAGAATTTAAAAAATCGTATCTGGAAACAATACTTACTTGTATGTTACTTTAGCTGTGTTCTCTTTCTGGTGCAAACTCTCACACAGGCTGTAACAGGAACTTATGCTATCAAGCAGTGTTTTCAGAATTTATATAGATTTCAGAAATATTCAGTTTCAGATAAAAATAGGCTTTTTTCTTTTTTTCCCTTCCTTTCCCTCTGTTTGGTATATGGTAGCATTAAAGGTATGAATGTACATGTGCCTTTACAGCACCACAAGCACAAAGACTATGCTCCAACATAATTTAAGCTTAATGAATAGAGATACATAATTTCAACTGATAGAAAAAAAGCAGAATGTCTCACACTTCCATGTTTTTTTCTAGTGTCATGCACCAAAGCCTAGGTTTTGTTCATTACAAACTGACAGATATGTCTTGCTGGCAAATTCTGTGCCACATTATGCATGCCTTGAGGATAGTATGCTAATATCACAATCTTCTCAGTACAGTGGAGAAGTAGAGGTCAGTATTTTCCATTTCCTGGAAATGCATTCTGTCCTAGTTACATTCACAAACTGCCCTTAGGGAGTTATGAAAATGGCACTCAGAGAATAGGACAGGATATCTGACACAGGAAACTGCTTAGAAATACTTTCAGAATGAGGGATTGTGCTGTGCTTTGAAAAATAGAAAATGCTGTGTAAGTATGAAATAACAGTAGTGCTGGAAAAAAGCTAGCTTTGGACCAAAAAAGACAGAAAATTAGAAACATGTAGCTGTGCACCAAGGGGAATGAATATTTATGCTCTTTATTGTAAAGTGTTCAGCGTGTGAACTGTTTATATTTATCAAAAGTGTTCTGATGTTTTTAAACATGGTAATTGTTCTTGTAAAAATGCACAAAAATCTAATAGAGTAGTATGTTGGCCACTGGATGTTCATGTCATTAATGAGCTTAGCATATATCTGTGCAAAAGAACAAACTTCTGTGTGTTTTTCAGTCACAAATGCTTTTATATAGAAAACTTGAATATAAATCCTGAAAAATCTAATAAAACTGCCAAATATCAGCAACACCAATGTGTTTGATGAGTACCTGCACATGAAAGTAATACCTTCTTTCGTCCTACTTTGGAATTACCTGCTGATAAAGAAACAGAGCTTGTAGATAAGGCCATGTGAACCTCCACATTCTGCTGTTAGAAAATACGTAATTCATTTGGTTGTAAGAGGGCCATGTAGCAGTACATATTTTGCAGAGTAAGATGTTACTAACGTTTAGCAAACTTTTTCTGAGTATTTGTTACTGTTACTAGATATGCCTGTACAGTCATTTGTTTTATAACCTGAACAAAATTAGTAGAAATTAGTATTATAACATGATTCAACAGAAGAGTAATAGAGTGCCAAGCAGTGAGCAAAATGGCACAGAACAAGGAGAAAAAAGTATTATAGAACCTGAATGCAGTATGCTGATAGTTGCTGTGACTTTCTCACTGAAGTATTTTACTCATTGTATTCCTTTAACAGACTTGTTGCAAAAGGAGACATCTTCATGTGTGTAGTAAGAACTGGTGTTGCACAGTGTCCCTCTCCCTTCTTTTAACTGTGAGAGGGACCCAGAGATCTCAAGAGTATTATTAACATCAGACAGCACTCCTCTATGTGGTTACAAAGCCAAGAAAGAGGAGTAAATGTCTCGCCCAAGGTCTTGCATGAAATTACAGGGAAGATGAAATGAAAACCAAAGAGCTTTCCTTTTCTCTCAGTGCTTTTTTCCATGCTCCTCTGTTCTGCTTCTTCATGCTACTTCTCTGGTAGCCAAGCAAATTATGTGCAAGCAGAAAAATGAAGACTTTTTAGGAAATAGTTTGAGCTAGAAAAGGAATTAATTGTAAATTAATAGAACTGGTAGATCAGTGAAAAGTGAGGGTAATAGGGTCTTTTAGGAAATAGATAAATTGAAAGCATAGGAATGCGTGGATGGGATGGCAAGCGGAAATTTAGCTTTGGGAAGCCAGATGCAGGATGAATCTTGAACTTGGTTTCCAGGTGTCTGTTCAGTGGGTAATGAAAAGGCACCACCTTTTGTTTAAACCAGACCCCTCTTTTACTGATTGGAGATTTTTGTGAAATGTTGCCTGTTTAATTCCCATACCACCCATAAGAGTCCAGAAGGCGAGATAGGAGCCTAAATCTTCCTTGTGTTTAAATCAACTGGCTTTTGAGGTGAGTATTGAATTCCATCCACTCTGGTGCAGACTGTGCTGGGAAAAAGCAGTGATATTACAAATGCACCTGATTCAGTCAGTGAGGACTATACAGCTTCTTTTTTTTTTTACTTATAATTTAATTGATGATTTTCATATCAAATCTTATTAAATTTAGATATAACTTAGTTGTAAAACATGCAAATTAGTAATTAATGTCAATTAAATGGGTAAGAATAAATCTCTAGTGGCTGTATTTCTTTTACGTATATTACGTGCAGTGTGTGAAAAATGTTTCTTGATAATATTTGTTGTTAAGAAAAGATTTGTTTCTGCAGAAGCAGGGTTCTGATCAAAGATTAAATGTAATTTTTTGAAAACATTTTACAACAAAGTTAGGAGAAAGGATTCTTCTTTTTCTTTCTTTTTCCCCCCCACAAAATGAGAAATCCAGTTTTAAAGTATTATCTGGTTTTGTAGGAGGCAAATATTTTGATAACACGGGGTTTTCTTTTAGTTTGATCTTTGTACTAGCCTTTAAAGATTGAAGTAATAAAAATGTTTGCGAGATGCCAGAGAGGTGATCAGATAGCTAATCAGATGAAGAAAAAAGTCAGACTTCTGGTTATTTCTCTGTTTTATCTGCATGCTGAAATATTTATGTTGGCAATGAATTCTTGTAAGCTTAGACCAGAACATGATGTTTTCATGCTCATAAATGTGAAATACCATTAGTGAATGGCTGTCTTTCTAGTCTAGGCATTGCCACAGGATAGCAATCTGAGCTTGGGAGTGCCCTGCAGAGGAAGTGGTGAAGAAGCAGCTTGCAATGCACTTTTCACCTCATATCTCCTCACACAGCTACATTTCAATCTTCTTTCTTCATCTGAACAGGAAAAAAAACCCGCCTTATCTCTTGGTGTCTGATGTGGTTAGTGCAAAAACGAAGCACTCGGCTCTCTCTGCTCTAGAAGAGAAAAATCTTCTTTAATGTCTGTTGTTAGTATGTTATAGCAACGAATGGAGGCCGTTAAGAGGAAGTAAACTGCACTTTAACCAAATCCCTGGAAGCCAGGCTGGATGGGGCTTTGATTAACCTGGTCTCATGGAAGGTGACCCTGCTTAGGGCAAGGGGGCTGGAACTAGATTATATTCAAATTCCCTTCCAAAATAAACTATTTTATGATTCTGTAAGTACAGTCTTCTAGTTAGGCAAGATTTTTCTAGTGCTTTGGCTGGACTAATTCTAAATGTTCAAGAATAGTTTCTTTGACTTTTTTTGGGGAACTGTTCCACAGGCACTTAAAAACATTTGCCATCAAGTTATTTTCCTAATATTTAGCCACCAGTTTTCTTCTTAATTGGACTCTATTTTTGCTAATTTCAAGATTCTTCTAGAAATCTAAACCCTTCTTCACACTTGTGCACTTCAAATATTTGTAGACTTTACTTTTACTATACAAAAATAATAGTAAGAAGGAGATGCTAAAATTGCTATGCATTAAATATTTCAAAACAAGGTAAACCAGCTATTTTTCTAAAGATGATTTTCAGATAGGTTTGATGAATTTTACTGGGTGGAGTAAAAGACTTTGCTTCTCTAAAGATCATCTGAAGATCGAAATAAGCAATTCTTACACAAGAAAAGCAGTAATAATTTAAATGCAGAGATGATGTCAGGTTTCCTTTTAGGTAAACGAGCTATGACAGAAGAATGACTAGAGTTACAATGTCAAACTGTAAATCTGTGGCAGGCTGTGTTGGATCTTTCTTGATTCAGATGGTTCAAGGAGATATTTTCTAAGAGAAAAATTATACTGATCTGAATTGTGTATGTTACATTTTTGCAGTGAGGGACTGAGGTAAGAGTTCAGTCTGAACAACAGATCATCTGTCCAGTGTATTTGTCTTTTCCAAAAGCCCCAGAAAGCAGACTATCTCGTGTTTAAGAAAGAGACAATAATTTTATTGTTAGAGCAAAGATAGTGGCCCTGAGAAAAATAGCTTTTGAAAATTAGTTACAGCCCATAATAGATGTCTGGGAGACACAGCTTGTGTCTTCTTTTTCATAAAGCTGTATATATTTTGAATATATTTTATTTTGAACATTTATATAAATTTATAATTTCTGCATCTTATGTAAAAGCATAGCATTTCCACAACCAACAGTAAGAAAGTCAATGTGTCTTCTGACTTAACAGAATGGGAATTACTATTTTCAGAAAAGAGCAATTAGAGAAAAGGGAATGAGAGTCATTGCAAGAGTACTTACTAGGACATGTAAAATATTACAAATTCCTGGGATTTCAGATACCTTAATGGTGCTGATTCTGCATTGCTGTGAATTAGGTGTTGGTTTGATGTCCAGGACTGATGTTTGTTCTTGGGACAGAATACATACTTAAGATGTAAAAAAAAAAAAGGAGTAAGCTGCTTCTTGTTTTTATGGTTTAATTTTCCCTGGTGTGTTAAACCAAAAGCCACCCTATTATGTTGAAGTATTTTGTAAAAATCAGTTTGGAACAGATTCTTTCTAGACTTTATCTTTGATGCTGTGTTGGATGAAGGTACCGTTTCCTCGCTAGCCTTACTTCTTAATCTTCAGCTGATGACTGCAAGGTGCTAAAGCAGTATTTGTTCAGGTAGGTAATTAACTGAGAATAAGCAGTCTTATAATGTGTTGATTTCTCTTTGCTCTTTAACAGGCAGAAGAAATACTCAGGCGGGAGTTAGAGAAGAAGGAAACACCAGCATTATACTGTTTGCTTGGTGATGTCCTTAAAGACCACCAGTATTACGACAAGGCCTGGGAGCTCTCCAGGCACCGCAGCGCCCGCGCCCAGCGCTCCAAAGGCCTCCTCCATCTCCGCAACCGGGAATTCAGGGAATGTGTGGAGTGCTTTGAACGTTCAGTACAGATCAACCCTATGCAGGTTGGCAAATTATGCACATACGGCTTTGGTTTTAGTTCATGTGTTCAGTTTTGAATTATGACACTTTTTTAAAAAGACAGTTCTGGGCACAGCTGTCAAAATAAGAGTTTATTACTATTCGTAGCAAATTTTTCACCACATACTTGGAAGCCTGGCTAAAAATGGTAGCATGAAATGAAGACATCCTTTTGCATCCAGGTCCTTGCATGCAGCTAAATCTTTACCTGTAGAGCTCTTTTATTTCAAAGAGATGAAGCCACTGCAAATTGATATTTACCATCAAATAAATGATGAACAAGGTATAAAGCAAAACAGTTACAAGAAGAATGCAGATTTTAATGAAAGTATCCCTTTGCCCTGGCTTTGAGTTACAAACTCTGATCTCTGTATTTTGCAGAAATGTTTTTGAAGTGTTCCAGTCTGTCCTGTTCTGGAGTCACTGAGAAGCCCTGTGTTACACTTGTGATGACAGTAGCTTTTATTACAACAATGCATAAAAACTGAAACCACAGTGAAAAGAGCTCTCTTGATGAGGCTGGTTTCTCTTGCTGATATTTGCAAGCTGTTCTGCAGACAACTTTTGCAACCTTGTTCCAGTTTCTCAGCTGCTGTATCCCATCCCAATAAGGTTCACCCTGTGGAAGGTCTTGAGAAGTTAAACAGCTTTGTGGTTGTTTATGTATATAAATTGTGCTCCTCATAGCCATTTCTAGGTAGAAGAGCAGGGTATTCCTCCTTCTTGCCCCTCTAAGACCACTGCTGAAGCTGCTGATTTAAGTTCCACATGCCTAGCCGGCCTTTTGCTTTAGAAAAATTTTAAAGGCCTCCAGCCTTTCGACTCATTCATCATGAAGCTTTTTTTGTATTTCGCTGAGTTATTTTATTCCAATAAATCAGAGTCCTATTCTTATTCAAATGAACTCCAGATAACTTATAAACATCTTTAGAATGGAAAACAAAATGACCAAAAATGCCAGCAAAATATATATTACTTAAATAAGAATTTTATTGAAATCAATAGGATTTCCAGATAATAAAGGGCTTCAGAAGATGGCCTACAGGGCTCAAAACTGAGAAGTATTCTGCTGAAATGCTTTTTTATTTTGTATCCCATCCAAAGGAAGTTTAGAATGAAAGGAAATCCAAGAAAAATAGCCCAATCCATATAGGAAAGTGAACATTTCCTCCTCCTGTTGCTTAGGAAGCACTTTTTAAGATTCAGTTGAATTGTTTGAAACAAACAGATTGAACAGATAGTGCAGATTGACATAATTGTCTTCTAAATTCTGTCTGTATTCTATGACTACAGAAATGAGTTGTTTCCTATTCCGGGATGTCTTGTGGGTGAAAAGCAGAGTGGAAATTGATTCTAAATGTGAGGACTTTAACAAAAGGAAAATATTAATTAAGTAACTTGTTCCCAGAATTGTGAATAATTTATCAGGTAAACAAATACTCCCTGTTACAAAGAAATTCTGATTTTTCTGTGATTATTAGAAACCTTTTTGAAGGGAGAGATTTTTAGACTGCAGCAAGGGATTCCACAAAATATGTAATGGATAAAACCATTCTCTCTCAACCCTCCTTTAATCTTGTGTACTTTTTAGCCATCTGGTCAAATTTGGTTGAGATCCCTGAGGTAGGTTTTTGCTATATAAGCCAATCACTGAATTAGTCTTTGGGGAATCCACAAAGAAAAGAAAGCCTTGCAGTTCAAATGTACCTGAAACTCGTGTTCATTAGCACTACTGCTCACAGAGTAAATTGTTCTAGTACACAATTAGTGGATGACAGATGCATCTCTCTTGTACTTTCACTATGAGCATCTTTAAAAGCTCTTAAAGACAGACAATTCCAGAGATCAAAGAGCTCACACAGTCAGTTCTCCAGTGGTGAAAGTCTGCACAAGTTCAGAAGTCAGACTGTGCAGCTGTTACTCCTTAGAATTATAAGACATTCAATGATTGTTTTTCTCTCACCCTTTACAGAAGCACTGTTTAACTTGTATCCTGGGCTATAAAGCTGGAACTAACCCTTAATTTCATAAAGTTAAAGTACATTGTTAAGGGCATTGTCCACATGCCTATTAAACACTTCACAGCCTTGGGGCATCAACCACCGCTAGGAAGACTTGTTCCAGTGTCTGACCACCCTCTAGGTAAAGAAAAGCTTCCTAATGTCCAGTCTAAACCTCCCCTGGTGCAGCTTTCTACCATTCCCACACATCATACCACTGGACAGCAGTTCTGTGTGAGCCAGCAGTGAGCCCTGGAAGTCAAGAGGGCAGCAAATCCTGGGATGCATCAAATGCAGCACAACCAGTGGCTCAAAAGAGGTGGTTGTCCTGCTCTCTGCAGTTCTCACCTTGAGCACTCTGTGCAGTTCTGGGCCCCACAATTTAAGAAGGATATGAAGGTCCTTGAAAGCATCCGAAGGAGGGCTACAAAGCTGGAGAAAGGGCTGACTGGAAAGAACATCCTGAGAGGAGCGGCTGAGGACTTTAAGTTTGTCTAATTTGGAGAAAAGGAAGTTGAGGCGTGACCTCATTGCTCTCTACAGCTCCCTGAGAAGGGGGAGTGGAGAAAAGAGGTGCTGAGCTCTCCTCGCTGGTTGAATCTGTATGAATGAGAGGTATTTGGTTGTAACAACTAAAGACTTTAAATGCAAGAGTACTGAAATGGTAAAGTTCTGTTCTCTATGCAAGGCATTATTTAAGCACATTTCTATCTCTACACATTGTGATAGAAACTCGAGAATGTTGATATTCTGACAAGTAGAAAGAACTGGAATTTTGAACTGTTCATGTTCGGTTCATTTGAGATATTTTTTGTGAAAATGTGATTACCTTGAAAAACATTTTCTAGTGTTTATCGTTTGACCTAATTGTAATAGTATAAAGTGACTGTGGATTTTTCACAAGTTAAAGGAAAATATGTAAACATCTAAATAGCTATCCCCTTCTTCTGTAAATGAAAATGGACTGTTGAAGAGCACTTCACAAATGGTTAAGTGGTCTTCATGTAGTCAACACCTTTGTTTATCCATATTTATTAGAAATTTGAACCTGAAGTTTTTCTCTAATCAGCATATAGGATATTATTTTTTCCAGTACAATACTATTATAGCTGAAGACAGGTAAAAATCGACAAGAGTTGTGTGTTTGTTCATCCAGGCCACATTTTTTTTTTGTGCTGAAATATCCATGTCTATATGTAACCATTAATTTTTTCTCTCCAGCTAGGTGTATGGTTTTCCTTGGGCTGTGCATACATTGCTTTAGAAGGCTATGAAGGTGCTGCCAAAGCATTTCAGCGCTGTGTGACATTGGAACCAGATGTATGTACTTTTGAACAAATGATTCAGACGGCTTATCTAAAAGGAGCAAGGATGTTTTCATTATAAAAAGCAAAGCAATAATGAAAAACTTGTTTAAACCTTAGCCCTTTGAATAAGTTAAACTTGTGCATGAAGGATATATTTTTGTCATGAGGCATCATAAAAATACTTACCCAGTACTTAACTTTGTCCAAGTATAAGTGTGTGAATGTTAAAATATATTTGAAAAATTCCTTTATGCTAGATTGTGAGGACAAATAAAAAGAGATAAAACAAAAATTAAATTAAAATATTTAGTCCTCTAAGTAATCGAATTCTCCTTAAAAAAAAAAAAGCCAAGTTCATGTATGATAAGTACGTTTGTAACTGTGTAGTTCGGGAGCACAGGGAGGATGGAGCTTAGCCATTTTTTCAGGATACAGGGCATGCATGTGTACAATACTGTTGTTTGAATGTGCATTGAGAGAGTGGAGGTGCCAGCTGAATTACCTGAGGAATACACTGACAATACTTTTGCCAGAAGGCCTGACTGTCAGCTTGTTGCTCACTTAGAGTTAATGCCATCTACTCGATAGAAACTGGTTTTATTCATTCTTTTCTCTTGGGGAAAAGAATGAGAAAGCAATGAGAGGTGACAGAGTATTCTTTATTCTTTATTACAAAATGCAATAACTTCCTTGAGGGGAAAAATGTACATACAGACAACCCTGCATTTAAATGGAATTCTTACTTTATATGTTAGTTTTTTGTTGTTGTTCAGTACGGTAAATTTGCTTCCAAGTAGATACTAAAACTGGGTTCACTTGTCTCTCTAGGGCCTGTATTTAATTGTATTCATATGGCCAAGCCAGCTGACTTCTCAATGGGTTAAGTGGTGGGTTTTTTATGAGTAAAAAGTGCTGGACTGGCTCTCAGTTGGAGGCAAAACCTGTCTTTATACATCTGCAGCTGTAGCAGTGTAGTGACCATTTTCATGATTAAGTCTCAGAAAGGTTTCCCAGCATGAGTTAAATGCTCCTTAAGCCTGAGGATAGCCTTCAGTACCAGAATACATTTCATTGCAGTGCTCAGATTCTGTTCTTCAAATCATTTCCAGTTGTCACTTTGCTGAATTCAGTGATGGGGCTTCACATTTACAGCAGTGTCAGGCAAAGGGCAGGAATCATCTCTGCACATCTCTGCTGGTTTTACCTGAGGTGCTTTAGGGGACATCAGATCATTTTTGTCCAGTAACAGAGTGGTGCAGGTTAAGTAGCTTCCAGCTAGTGAGAAGTGATGAGCTGCTGGGAGCACTGACCTTTCCAGCCATCCCAGATAGATCCTAGAAGACAAGGCCTGTTTACAGCTGAGACTGAAGGCAAGAGCAAACTTAGTGTATGGCAACCACAAGGCAGTGAATTGATATTTATATACCTGATTATTGCTGATGTAGTCAAATATTTATTTACGTATTTCAATTTTAATATAATAATTTCTATTTCAATGTAGTCTTTTAACTGCCGTATAGAAGGTATGTGTCAATATGTGTGATTAGCAAAATCAATGATGTTTGGCAGTAGTTTCACTTACGTATTTTTATCAAGTAAGTACAATGTAAGTGAGTAAATTTTTTGGTATTTCTCCTTTTATCCTTCCAGAATGCTGAGGCCTGGAACAATTTATCAACTGCTTATATCAGATTAAAACAGAAGTAAGTACTTCAACAGAATTAGAAGATATTGCTTCCAAATAAAATAATTGTGATTTCATTTTTTTTGACATTGAGGTTTTTATTATTAAAATGTGCTTATCTCATATCTTGTAATTCTTAGCCCTTCAGTTCTGTCTCCCAGGTTGAATCACTAGGAACTATGTTATTTTACAGGAAATAATTTTGTAACCTTTATTATAACTTAAGTAGCAGCTTCTCTCTACACTTTTTTCTTGTTAGAAGTATTTATGATGTAGTAAGTACAACCAGTGTGAAACATTCATAATAAAGATGAATAATAAAAACTATTTTGACCATGAAGTTAAGAACATAGGTCCATTTCAAGCAAACAATGTATTCAGACCTATGTAATTTCATAGTATATCATCCTCAGTAGATTTAAGGGAAAACCAGGCAGTT
This sequence comes from Falcunculus frontatus, assembly GCA_013398115.1. Taxonomy (NCBI): domain Eukaryota; kingdom Metazoa; phylum Chordata; class Aves; order Passeriformes; genus Falcunculus; species Falcunculus frontatus. The sequence continues at coordinate 1,747,847 of VZRV01005920.1, read as the reverse complement.
TGGTTTTTGTATATGAAAGCAGATGGAAATCTGCACGCATGCTAGCTACCTTGTTCTTTTCCCTCAAAACTAAAGATTCCTACAAGAAGCTTTGACCTAAGTGGACTGCCACTCTTATTTTGTATTTTGTATTTCAACTCAATGTAATAAAAGTTTACCTGGAAGAATTTAATATTTAAGAATTTTCACATTATAACTTGTCACCAAAGAATGAAACAAAAGAATAAGATAATTTATTTTTAAAAACCTTACTCAAAATCTGACATCAGTTTATATGGTTATGTAGTCAGGAGGCAAAGTGAAAAGAGAGAGAAAGAATAGTAAACTTACACAAAAGCATACATTTATAAATATACATGGGAAAAGTGAGGAGTAATTATGGACTCTGGAGATTGATGTGGCAATGGGAGCAGGAGAGAGGAGAAGATAAAGTGTTAAAATAACTACACAAGGCTAAAAAGTAATAGAAATCAAGAATAGAAAACAAGAGCTTGTTTTAACTTTTCAGTAGTTCCTTCCATCTTCAGCGGTGCCTTGAGTATGCCCAATTCATGTTAGAGTTGTTCTTTCTTTTCCATACAGTTCAAAATGTCAGATGCTCAGTGTACTGGCTTACGTTTGTTTCATAAAAGTATTTTAAATCAAGATCATTTTCTGTCAATCTGCTACAAGGCTGGGAAGCTACTGAGTGATTCATTTCTGTTTACTGGTTGAATTTTATTATTGTTAATCTACTCTTGTAGTCTAATATGCTAAGTACGTGCAAAACTTTTAACTTATTTGATATGGTAGCAAAAGCAATAAATGGGGGCATGTTTCTGAGCTTTTTTTCCCCACAGGAATCATGTGAGATAGGACCTATGTACAGTAAATTTTAAGTGAGTGTTACGTGCTGATAGCCAAGTGTGGCCTGTGTGGCTGTGGAATAGCAACTTCTTTGATTATTTTGTACTCACTTATAGATCAAGACTGTGTGTGAGCTAGTTTAACTCTCTGTCAAAACAGAGAATATCTATAGCAGTACACTTGAGAATAATTTGTGTGGGGATACATAAATTCTTGTTTTTCAATCCTGCCAGAAGAAAAAAAAAATGAATGGAGTGAGGATTTAAAAAAAGGAAAACAAAAGTAAGATATTTAAGTTGATAGTTTTCTTTCACTCCCTCAAAAAAAAAATCCAGCTTTACTCCAACCAGGCTTTTAATTCAGGCCCACTCACAGAGTGTGCATTTGGCCAAGGCTTGGCAGAGTCTCACACAACAGACAGATAAAACATGAGTACATTTTTTTGAAAAGTGTATGCAAGCAACTTGCTAACACCCAAAGGACCAGGGGTTTTGTTGATTTTTGGGGTTGTTTGCTTTCTAAGACTCCACAAGTTTCGTGTATTCTGAATTTCGTCCAGAAAAATTAATTGTGATGAAAACAGACTCTATGCTTTGGTTTACCAGAAAACTACTCTGTGTGCCAGGAGGTCTTTGAAATCTAGGTTTCAGATTTCTCAGAACCAACTGGGACTGGCCTTCTGTCCTTCGTATGAAAGATTCCTGGTTTCCAAGACCAGATAACGCATTTGTACTGCCTGCTGTTTCTTGTCTGGGAATGAATTGACTTAACTGGTTAAGGATACTCCATCATTATGTGGTTGGTTAAATACACTGGGCATTTGTTTTGAGAATCTAGAGGATTTTATTACGTAGCAAGAGTGACGATTTGTGGAATACTATTTCCATCCCATCCCTTTGGTGTCTTGAGTTTCCATCTTATTGGCATCTGCCCTCCTGATAACTTCCTAATTTTCAGGAAGATGGGGGAGATGATACAGGCTAACCTTATAGATGTTGAAGAGCAGTTGTGGAAACAATACATGAGTCAGGAAGAGCATCTTCCAGCCTGTCAGAGAGCTGTGGCAGATCCCAGCTTACATTGTAGCAAAATCCACAGAAGGAACAGGACCGTGTTCTTTTCTAATTTAATCTAGCGAAACTGGGGTCTGACATCCCTTAGTGAGATTGTTACCAGTGGAGAAAACTCAACTCTTGGTGCATTTACCCATCAGCATCACATCTATCAATATATCAGAAGACGGAGGAAAGGGGAGTGGACATGGGAAGCTGCTGCTTGTGAATTGTTCTGCTGTAGCTATGCCAAATAACCTGTTCTCCTTAAATAATTTTGTTCTTTGTGTGTATTTGATAAGTCAGTCTTTGCTGATAATCAGTCTTTGCTCTTTGTGTGTATTTGATAAGTCTTTTAATATCGTGGCTGTAGATTGTTAGTTATTTACATTTTTCCCTGACCAAGCTATTTCAAATGTTTAATGGCCTGATCAACTACTTAGATATTACATTGTCTTGTGTGGGATATTTACGCTCTCTTGGACCCTCTTTTTGAAACTCAACCAACAATTTCTTTGGGCTGTCTTTCTTTAGAGAAAGCACTTTTAACAACTTACTCAAGCAAAAGAGAGCAAGTGAACTGCAAATTTTGATACCAGGCCATCTTTATATAATATTTATTAAGAAGAGATGTATTGTCTTGCCTTCCCAATGAAGACTTTTTTACCAGCCTAGGAAAGCTCAGTTTCAAGTCCTAATTTAAAGGAATCCATTCCTTTGTGATTTTTTTACATATCATGACTGTCCAACTAAAAGTACACTTCAGTCTCTTAGAAAGAACCATATCATTCCAATTCTCTAGCAGAGCTATTTTAAAGTTTCAAATTTATGTCAACTTTTGGTAGTATGTTTAAGGCTTTAAACAGTAAGATCACAAACCTTACCAACATATTCTTCAGATGGCATTTTCTTATCAGAGGATGCCATTACTGCTGTCCTTTGGTAAGGGAATGGTCAAGAGTTGCCTGCACTGGATGCATATGAAAAAATAGAGACACTTTGTAACTTGATAATGATTTTGTAAGAATTGTGCTGTCCACCTTTATTCCATAACACTTTCTCCTGTCACTATGAGATGGGTCCTTGGGCAGCACCATTGGAGAAGGACCCTAGTAGTGTTTGGGGCCACTCTGACACATTTGTACTGAGCAGCACAGCGTCAGGGAGCAGAGAGTGTAAGTAAACCTTCCAGCTGACCTAAGGACAAAACTGGTCAAAAATGATGGGTTTCTGTGCCCTGAATATGCATGTTTGCCATGTGCAAATGTTTAAAATAATTCACAAGTAACCTTCCTCTATGTGATTAAATAAGTCAATACCATTCTGCATCTGTCATGAACTCTGTGATTTCTAATTTTGTGATGTGGGTTACAACTGCAGCATAAGTAAGATTTTGTCATGGTTCCAGTTAAAAATTTGGAAAGGACAATATTGACATAAATGGCACAATAATGATAAATTTTTGTAAAAAAAAATAATTACGAAAGCTAAGAATAGTTACCTAGTTCAAACTAGAGCATACTGTTGTGTATGAAGTAATACAAAATGGTTTGCAAGAGAGATTAAGGGATTATCATTATTGTAAATTATGAACAATAGCTTTTACATCACACTGTGTTCTAAATGTGATTTTTTAAATAAGCAGGTTTTTAGTTGATAGTATGCCAACTGATTTTAGTGTAGAAATGTTCTGTGATAATTTCTGTTATTCTTCTATTACTGATTAGGATCAAAGCATTTCGAACCCTCCAAGAAGCTCTCAAGTGCAACTATGAGCACTGGCAAATATGGGAGAACTATCTTCTCACTAGTACAGATGTTGGAGAGTTTTCAGAAGCAATTAAAGCTTATCACCGGCTCATGGACTTAAGAGAAAAGTACAAGGATACACAGGTGGGGAAGTTTTTGTATTTAGTCATCCTATATGTTCACTTATTTTTCTTCTGAGGCAGAGAGATTGCTGATAGCTGCTGATAGTGGTATCAGTAATGATAGTGCACATGCCAATGAAGTTATGTAGGCAAGTGATTTAAATTTTGAAGATTTGGACTGTAAGAATAAATATTTAAAATGAAACTGGACAAAGCTGAAAACCTTTGCATCCAGATTGTATCAGACATTGTGAAAGGACACGCATGAGCCTTGCGGTTTTAAGACCTATTTTTATATGAAATGCAATGCATGACCCCATCTTTCCATATTGTTCCTGCATATCTCGGTATCAGAAATAGTATAAATTATGTAGTTTAAAGAAAGGGAAGCTTTTCTCATGTGTTGGAAAATTCCACAAATGGGCCTTTGAAAGTAAATTGAATACATTATAGTCATAATATAACCAGACCAAAGGAAAATAAAAGAGGTATTTTGCTCATCTTTCACTGTGCTTCAGTTAAGTTCACTTAAATTTTGTGTTTGTAAATGTATGCTCTGGATAAACACTAGAGAAGCTATCTTAACAGCTTCAGCTGGGGTGTTACCTTGCATGAAACCAGGTCCTGATCCAAGCAGGGTTCTGTACACTCAGTGAATATAGCAAGGTGAATCTGAAAGACAAGCCAAAGAATCTCTCAAGGGGAGTAGTAAAACACCTCCAAGAGCCTTTGCAAAATTAGCAGATCTGGTTGAAGAGCTTATGAGCTCTTAGGGACATTGTATAGTACCAGGGTAAGAGGAACCAGCTGCTGCTGCTCATGGATCCCAGGAGTATGTTTTGTTTCTTGTCCCATAAAAAGAGTAAAAGTAGCTTTCCTGGATCTTGGGAATTTGAGTCCAGTGATGAGAAGAGAGAGCAGATAGAATTAGTTATGATTGTGGAAACATCTCATGGTCGTGGGGGGCAGGGATGTTAAATACTTTTTTCACATTACTTTTTAATAAGAAATTGTACGTGAGTGCCATACTTATTACTAGTAAAGCCAGTCGTGCACAGGATAACATTCTGTATTAATAGAATCTTTTAGGTTTGATATAGCTAAACATTAAAAGGTCTCAAACTCTCTTGGCACTAAAGAGTGTCTATGGAAAATTGTGTTATATGTGGTAAAGATTAGTGTGTTTGGCAGCTAGAATATTGTAGTACTGGTGGGGCCTGTCATGGAGCATCTTGTAGATGGTTGGCTTTCTTCAATGAATTTTTTTCTTAATTGCTACTTAAAATAGCATTTTAAACAGACTGACAACTGACTAGGAATAGAAGTTTCTACATATATTTGCCCATTTGAGATATTTGGAGATGATACAGACTCCTATTACTGTTATTTGTCAGATTTTATGTAATATATTTTATTAAAGCATTTGGGGATATTGCTTGTATTAAATTTCTATTTTTGTTGCATAACTTTTTTCATCTTGTTCTCATATAACTTTTATAACTTTTACAGAAGTATATATGCTATCTTCCTTAATTTCTTTTTGTGTCTTAATTTTAACTTTGGCTTCTGATATGTGAAGTGTTTTATGGATTTCATTGTAGCTTCTAATACAGTTGCCTCAATTAGAAGGATATTACTAGTTGCCAAGAAAAACCTCAGAGCCTGATTGAAGAATTCAGGCTTGAAACAATTATCTTACAAGGAAGAGAAGAGTATTTCCATAGCAAAACAAAAAAGCAGATAAAAATAAAAGCTTCTGCTGAAATTGTTTACAAAGTTCACCATTAATTGGTGAGCCTCTCATTTTTTTCCAACTGGACTGTTTTAAATAGGGATGATCTAAAACCATCTTGTGCAATTGTATTTTAACAGTGCGAAATGATGAACATGAGTAAATGAAAACATACACCATTATTTCCATTCAACATAGTATGATCTTCTCTCAGGTTATATTTAGTATTTGTTGTCACAGTAGATTTTAATTGATAGACTTCTAAGCTACATGACATACTGGTGAGAAACAAGGTAGGAATTTAAAAAAAATAAATATGCACGGGACTGGGAGAAACAAGTTGAGTCATTGATTTCAGTTCTTTGTGAAAACCAACTGCCTTTAGCATAATAATTGTTGCTGGATACCTCTTGTGAGACTGAATGTATCGATTACAAGTATGCAATTGAATATACAATTTGAAATGCCCTTGATTTCTGTAGTTACATCAGACTTTTAAATTTTATTTCAGAATAGTATGAAGTCATATTTTAAATCACTGATTTCTTATAATAATAGTAAAGCATTCAGATTCTTATTGATGATTTCTGTTAGGCCATTGTTGTCCTTTGTGCCAGTCTTCTGAGTACAGAACACAGATTTGGGAAATTTTGCTTCTGTTCTGTTTTAGTTATTTAATGATGTCATCCCTGTGGCAGAGGTTCTGAGATCATGGTATCATGAACCTTGAGGATATGTATGCACAGATTCTGCAGATAGAACTGAACAAGGAAGAGCTAAAGGGCTCTTTATAAATGAGCAACAATGGAGTAAAAGATTACAGCAAAGGGCAGTTTCAAAAGTCTCAGTTTGCTGGCATTGTATGTAAATGTTAAAAGCATACATTCTTACCTTCCCTCCTTACTGGTTCTTAAGATTCTTCACATTTCCACACATCTTTTAATGTTCATGAAGCTGAGAAATATACCCTGAAAACCTTTGATATATGTGTTATGTAATAGAATATAGAGGCTCATTGAATTATCCGTAGTTTCTTCTAGTAAATCAGTCACTAAAAGGTACCCAAGGAGAAAGCCTTACCTATTATAATCATCAATTTGGCCTCTGAATTATTGGTATGAGCTAGTAAGTGTACCTGGAACTGCTTATTGTACTACTTTCCATCACATGCGTGCTTGTGGAGGCAATCAACCTTTTTTACTTGGAATGCTGCAGTCTTGTGAATGACAAAGTTATTTTGTGGTTGGAAAAGCTGTTTAGATACACTGTTTCCATAAATCATTTCTTCGTTATATGCTGTCAAAGATTATGAATACAGAAGTATGGACAAAGGGTTCCACTTTGCAATTCTGTGCTATTGAGATTCTAGCAAAGTTTTTCTGGTACCCTTTCCATCAAGTAACATCCTCATTTCAGCAGTTCGTGTTGCCAAACCATTTCTAACAAAAGGCCACAAGAGCATGTTCCAAGGGGGTTTTGAAAAGCGAGGGTAGGAATTAATAATTTCTGGAGCTCTACTTCAATTAAGTAGCTCACTAATGACAATTGTCTTTATTATAAAATCTTGAATTTGGAAGGGGAATAGGGAGAGCTCACAGACTGCAGATTTGTCATTTTGGATCTGGTATCTGAGGGTTCTCTTCTTTCTTGAGCACTGTCAAGTTTGATTAGTATTAGTGAAGTGTCTAAAAATGGTTTGACCAAGAGGATTTTTATATGAAAAGAGTTGTTTGGAGAACAGTTGTGAAATGAGATTAACTGATGAAAATTGCAGCATTTATAAAGTACTTGGTTTATTTCTAAGGTTTTGTCTCACGGTGTCTTTTGTTCAGTTTGTAGTAAACACATTATTCACAAAAGCAATGGAGAAGGAGGAATGCAGATGGTGTGATGTCATAGTAAACATGAACTCTCTGGTCATATGGAGCCAAGTTCATTAAAAGAGGCATGAAAAAAACCAACCAACCAAAAAAATCCTCTACTGCTTGTTTGGGATCTTGGGTGAACAGAGCATTGCTGTAGTAGTTGAGTGTGTGCGGCAGTTTAAAATCTCGCAAAGATACAAATTTTTACACTTACGGCAACCTAAAATGCAAAGCTCTGGTACACTGCTAATACTTTTTGATGATTAGCACAATTCACTTGCAGTTTGAAATAGCTTTATTTAACATGTGTGCACAACTGAGTAGCATTAATGATTCATTACTGTTCAATGGACCCTTTAATGCAGGTCTTGACACTAGTTTCATTTTAACTGCTGTAGTGCCAGTGTTTACATGATGGATTACAAAAAAAGGAAATTGATTACTATGATAAAAGTGTAAGCAAAACCGGGACTCTATGGGAATAGGGGTAATTTTGCATCCTACATGCTACATCCTACTGACTAAGAAAGTTTGTTTTTTTTCATCTACAAACAAAATATTATTGGCTTTAAAACTTTTTGTGATTATATCTGATATTCACGTGAGTTTTGTTACACTGAGAAATCGATTGAGAAGTCATACATGTATGTATGAATCCTTAGGACCGGTTCTAGTTCCTTGTCAGAAGAGAACATAGTTTAGTGTTTCTTCTTGCACCTCATGTGTTTTTTTATTACAGTGCTGTAGTAATGGAAATATCAACACTTGCTGGTGTCTTTCTAGCAAATCATTATAGAAGACCTAGTTAGTGATGGCATTTGGTGCCTTATATTCCAAATCATGGATATAACATGAATTTCAGAACTTTCAGACTATTAATAGTTGATCATATTTTCTGTTATCTTAAGTGACTCTTACGAGATCTTGAAAAGAAGGAACTGACAGTTTGTCATACCATTTTATAAGGAGTATAAGCTACTGCTATGGTTTTTGGGGTGGACAAGAGGGGAGCTGTTTAACTTATGTTCAGATATTACTATGATATCATTAATTCTGGAAAGATACCAGGTGGGTGAATATTTGTTTTCACTTCTTCTGTTACTTAGGTTTATTTAATAAAATTATTGGCCATTTTAATTGATTTGGGTTGTTCTGCCAAAAATTTTCTATATCTGATAAAACTCATTATTTTTTGGGATGCATTTTAATTGAGTTATTCTTCATAAGAAAAGTTATTTTAGGAAAGTGACGTATCACAAATGCTAAACCAGGTGTGTTTTTATTCTAAGTGTAATATACTTTGATACTGCCATAATTTTTGCATTACTTTCTGCCAGTGAACTGCGTCTTGGTTTGTGAGGATGCAGCCCATTCTACTTTTAGTATTTGTAGTGTAGCGGTGTATTTGTAGGGTTTGCAGCTATTCACAAGTCATCTTTGAAGTTAGTTTTATTACTATCTTGATATTAATATTGCTGTGAGTGTGGTTTCGTTGTAAGTGTTAGTATCACATGGACAAAAATGTTGAAGCATTAAAGTTACCAAATGACAGGCTCACAAGTCAGGAAATACCAGCATGAAGGTGTTTGTGCAACAATTGGCCTATCTTGAATGCAAGCCTTGTGAAACTTCCATTTTGTTTTCATACTTTTTACTTCGCCGGTCTCTGTCTCATGCACTTCACAGAACAGGTATTACTCACTTGATAAGCCACAGCTTTTCTGGGATTTATTTTCTTCTAATTTACTATATGATTGACTGCCTTGATTTACATTTGATCTTTCTCATTTTGCTGAGGAGAAACTGAGGCAAAGTGACACTGTTTTCTAGCTTTCAGTGTCCATTTTGGGCCAGAAAGACTGGTATGATGTAGCATTTCTTACATGCAAAACCAAGCTCCCACCAGCAGCTGCACATGCTCAGCATTTCTGCAGGTCAGATCCCACATTCTCAAACCAGTGATTGGAAAAGCATGGCCACTAATGAGTACTTGTAGAAGAGTTTGATGGAACTGATTTGGCTAGTGATTCACCAGAAGTGCATTAAAAACAAAGAATCCCAAGGTGGTATTCCACTGCCTTCCAGTTTCCATCTTACCCACTGTGCATCTTTCTGCAGGTTGTTGAACAGAGGTCCTGTAAACAACAGTGTCTTCCACTACCTGAATTTATTTGGCTCAGCCTGTTTACTGATCTCTTTATAATTGTATTGCAAGGTGAAAATACTTGTAAGATACTGCCACAGTTTCCTTTACCCAAATTTCTGACTTAGATTTTTGGCCTCCTTGCCTTCACCAACACAGAATCTCATAGATGAGGTTTAAATCAGTTGCATTACTCCATTCATTTCTTAGTAAATTCTGTACTTGTTATATGGTGCAATCATTAATAGAGATCAGGTATTACAGATAACATTATATATACTGACGTTGATTTGAGTTGGAATAAAAACTCTCTGCTTTTTTAAGGTGCTGGCTATTCTAGTCAGAGCAGTAGTGGATGGTCTGGCAGATCGTGCTGGAGAGGTATCAAGTGGATTGAAGGGGAAACTGCAAGAGCTCTTGGGCAGAGTCACTTCACGAGTGACAAATGATGGGGCAATCTGGAGACTTTATGCCCAACTTTATGGAAATGGAGAGAATGATAGCGGTGAAGATATTGAAAAGGTAAAAACTATAGTGCTATAGTAGAACATGCTCTTGTTCCAGACGTGTTTTGCTTTAGTGTTTTTATAAGCTCATTGTGTTTACTTCATGTTCCTACACCACACATTTTTGTTACAACAGGATCAAGATGTTTTACATCAGTTTTCTTGGACTTGAAAAAAAACCTCTTTTTTTTTACCAGTGTTTCCCTTTAAAACATCCTATCACAGCATGTGTGTATTGTCCTGAATTTGTATTCTGAAACTTTTCTTGGCAACGATCTAATGTCTATAATCAAATGGTAGTGTGGCTTTTGGCTTTGTTTTTAATTGAAATCTTTGATTCTAAAGATAGGATATTGCAGCTTCTGAAAAAAAATTCTTCTTAAAGGCATGATCCAGTAGTGGCATAAGCCATCAGCGTTCTTTGTAATCACTAAGGGAAAATGCACTTAAAATAATCTATACCAGTCAGAGTACCCAGAGTAGAAATGTTTTGTCCTTAATTAGCTTAAAATGGAAATAAATAATGCTATTTAATTCTTAGTCTGTTGAACCATTGGTTTCTCTTTCCTTGTTGCTGGTTTTGCTATGTTAACTTCCATTTCTTGTCCTTATCACTTCCCAAGGAATTAAGTTGATTGCATTTCCAGAATAACCACTCTGCACTGCTAGAAGTGTTTACTTTGTTGTATGCTGGAGTGTGCTTTGCATTTGATATTAGATTTCAAAAAGTTCAAATATAAAATAGTTATGGGTTATCAGATCTTCACTGAAATTGTAAGTACACAAGGTCAGCATTCAGTATGTGTTCACTAATGGGGGTATGCCTTTCGCCTGGGCAAAAAATGCCTGCCTGGAGGATTGCTTGATGTCAAGCAAGGGAGATGGTTAGGCCTAAAATTGTATTCCTGTGGGCTTAAATTTATAATCGTATATATATATATATATATAGCTTGTTGTCTCTTTGTGCTCTGCCCTGTGAAGAGCCTTGTTTAGTCATTGCTGGTGTCCAATATACCTCCAATTCCTCCCTTTTGTCTTGCTTATTCTTCTTTACAGCTGAACAGTAAAAGGGATTTGGCCTATTTAGAATGCAGAAATACAGACACTGCAATATCCTGTAATATATCCTCAAATTCTTACTCAGACATGTAAAGCAGCAGAGGCCCTGTCTATACTATGAATGTAATCATTTCAGAATCTGGTTACATCACGGTATTTTTTACTAACCCGGTTAAAAACATGGTTTCAATTTGTAGAGTAGACAGTACTTTAACAGTGTTTCCTCATCAGACTGGTTATGGAACACACTTACAGTCTAGCTTGCCCTGCGAGATGGAATGATGTTTATAAATACTTAAGATATGCTTACATGTGTATCCAAATATCCTGGCATGACAGTACCATAGATACGGATCATAAAAGAGCAAAACTACCTACAGCCACATCATATATTAATTTACAGTGTAAAAATAAATTTGCAATACACCAAATAATCACTAATTTCTGATATCATATTATGAAGTAAAAATTATAAAACCAGTATTTTTTTGCTTTACTGCCACAAGGGTCAGTCAGACATTCAGTGAATATGGCCGTATATGTAGAAAAATTCTGGATGTGTAGTTGCAGTTTTCCACCCACATTTATTAGGCAAAAGGTCAATGAATTCTAAAAGGGCATTATTTACTATCCTGTGGCATCAAAGGACAAAGAGATGGGAACAGACCTTTAAAAGTGTCATGTACCTCCTTACAAATGTAGGGTTTGACCTTTACTCCATACCCTTCCATTCTGCACCTTATTTAGTGCAGGTTTAATTATATTTAACCAATTTTGTTCCTAACATTGCATTTGAAAGAACAGTCTTGTATGTCTGGCTACTGTTAAAGGGTGGCTTGGTTGCTGGGTTTTTTTTACTTTTCTGTTCTGCTGATACATCTGATGCCACGTGAATCACTGGGGTCTACAGTTACAATTCACAACAGCGCTGTGTGAAATAAATCAAAGTCAGACAAGGTTTGCAAGTTAGGAGTGTAAAACTACTGAAGTGTTGGATTTGTGGTTCTGTTTTGGGTTTTTTTTCTTTAGCTTAGCATATATTTACTCTCACACTTCAATATATCTGAACTGCCACCTCATTCAGTACTTCTTTCTTTCCTATGCTGAATGCAGTCCAGTCCACACCCTTCCCTCTGAGGAATCTTTCCAGCCTTTGAGTTTCCTGCTGATCCATCCCCGGCTATGAATCCCTTCTGTTCCTTGAACTTTCCCCAGCTCATAACTGTTTCCTTTCAGGATAAATCCAGGTTCCAGAAGTGCAAACAAACAGCCCACAAGACTTTGAATTCTTTCCCCTCCTTGACATCTGTCAGCAAAACCCCCCTAATTTGCTGTCCTGACTCAGACACATGCAGACTGAAATCAGAGTGCTATAAAAACTGTTGTTCCTTCTCTTGGAAATTCTTGCCTCTGCTTGCCAGAGCGACTACCAGTTGTAACCTAGGTTATTATGAAAAAAAATTAATTCATTCTGGTTTGACTTAATATCCCTTTACTGCCATTTACAGCAGCATGAGCAGTTCAGTCACCTGTACCATAGTGGTTGGAACTCTGGTGGGAGAGAGAAGGTGGAAGTTTCTGGGGTGATAACCCCCAAATTCAGAAGTCTTTACTCTGCTCATGTATATGTACCACACTGAAAGTTTTTTATTCTTTTGTATTATACTTAAACTCTTTAAAAAGATGACTGGAGATTTGTCATTGAACCAAGCCATGTAACTTCTGGCATGTATCTGTTTCATGTTTTTGATGCTGTAGAAAGAAAACGAAATTCAAAAGCAAGAATTAATTTCTTCTGCTAAAATTTTTCTTTTTTCTTTTGTTTTCTCTTAATGGGACCCTCCTTCCATATTGTTTACATTTTTTTTCCTGTTCACACTGAGAACCAGAACAGTATGGCAACTAATAGCTACATCTGTAAAATGCATATTTCCCAAGATTACATATACAGGAAGAAAGCTTTGATGTATTCAGTTATAATTTTTTTAGATACAAATTCACTGTTCGAAGTGTGAATGCAAGTATTTTTCTCTTTTTCATGTACATTTAATTGTGATGACTTGGCAAATATGGGTCACATCCATCAGTCTAGACAGATTTTTAAAAGATAAAAATTAGACACATGTTACTTTATATGCTTCTCATACTTGAGCTGCAGTATTGGTGAAGAACATCTGTGTTACAGCTGGTGCTTACTGCTGCAGAGAAGGACACTACTCCAACTCACAGGAAATCAAGTATAGTAGAGATAGATTCATTTTCTGGATTGACCACTAATTTCATAGATACTTAAAACTAAATTAGTTTCCTAGTTGGTTTTCTGACATACTAATAATTTTTTTTTCCTCCTTGTAGTCACTGCAGTATCTCACTAAGGCACATAAATGCGAAATTCAATCCAGTGATTGGGAGAAAGATATTTCCTCTTTTAAGGAAGTGGTGAAAGGAGCCATAGAGATTGCACGTGGTATGTTCTACCTGAAAAGAACTTTCATTTTTCATGAAGAGCATAACAAATATTTATTAAGCTTAGTGGCAAAATTATCTACTTTACCTATTATATTTATTCCTCCTACTAGGAGTCCTGTAACAGAGTATCATCCTGATACTGCATACAAAAATATACTTGGAATGAGGCAGAAATTGTGTAGGGTGAGTCAGTAAATGTATGACTGGTAAACATGAAATCAATTAATTTAATGATCTAGCAACTTCCTAATGCAAGTGAAAATGCATCTGCAGTTTATCTCAGTGAGATCATCACATAAATTGTTTGATTGAGTGTGCCAGTCAGGAAATGAATGAAACTTAGTAAGATTATTCCCTGTTCTGTGATATTTATGTTTAAGAAGGATGCTGATACCTGTTGAGTTTAGAGTTATCTTCTCAAAATTACTTGGCTTTGGTTTTTCTTCGTGTTTCTTTTTGGGGTTATTACATTTAAAATTGTGGAGGGTATCAAGATCTTTAATTAAATGTTTTCTGTTCAAAGATTATTGCTAGAGTGGTAATGCTTTTTTGCTTTGGGGTCCTTCTGTGTTTGGATTCTAGTGGCTATAAAATGCAGCAAGAACAAATCTAATCGTCAGGAAGCTTTGCAGATACTTTCTTCAGCTCGGCTCAACTTACGTGGCTTGTCATCCAAGGCAAAGGTAGGAATGTTCGAAAGGTAGGAATTTTTGTTTCAAAGCTAGGAATCTTTGTTCTGCTGCCAGAATTTCTCTGTTTTGAATCAATGATAGATCGAGTAATACCTGCCTGTCACAGTGCATCATCAGGTGGATATTCATCTCTCTGCTGTTAAAGATTCGAGTTTTAAGTTAACTTTTATTTCCCATCTTCCTGCTAGGCTTTGATGCAATACTAGTCTGAGAGGCAGCATTGACATTTTAGAGTAAGGTAGAATTTTACTTAAAATGTTGGGCAAACAGATTTGAATGTTTGAAAGCAGTCAGTCATTTCAAAGACCTGGTTTTAATGTGAGTAGTCATGGGAGAAGCTGGGCAGTGTCAGAAAAAGTGGATCTAAACCTGCAGAAAAGACCAAAATATGTCAGGATTACTTTGCATCACTTGGAGTGTTTTCAAAAGAGTTATTTATTAAAAGACAGAACTAATTTTTAATCTGTTTTTTTTTTTTGTGGATACCCTACCAATTCAGATATTAATTGACTTGAAAAACTCATCATATTTGAATCATATGTTTTCTCTTAAAATACACATCTTGTCTTAAAGAGGGGTTCTTCCTGCCTGTGAAGGGGAGTTAGCAATTGTGAATCACAGAGCTTAAGTTTTATAATGTGTGCTTGTGTTACAAAGTGTTGATTCATCATCAGTGTGCTAAACTTGACTCACTTAAGTGCTTTAATTTTGAGGATAAAAGCCTAGGAAAGTTGCATAAGCAAACACAAGCTGGATCTGTAACTCTGCTTTTAGATACAGGCATAGGGAAGACTTTGGAATGTGTTGAAAAAAGGGACAATATATGTTCTGCTGTTACTCATAAAATATGATTGTGGTTTTTTTAAAAAAGGGTGCATAGACTGAGTATTGCTGTAGAGAAAGCACTAAATGACATAAATTATATGAACACTAGTACAGGTAGTTTATATTATGAAAGATCATGCAATATCTGAAAAATTAAGAATGTATGAGTCTAGTAAGTTATATTTTAATTTCCAAAGACATTAATTAAATGAACATCCAAATTACTGCCAGCTAATGGTTTTATGGTACTTCTGAGAAAACTGTCATATTAGAAATTAAGAATTTTATGTGAACTCACTGATTTTGCATCCCTTCAAAGATGCCATCTTATTTTTAATTGGAAGTCATATTGAATTTTCAAAGTCTGTTGTAGTTTAAAAACTCAGTCATCTTCTGTCAGATCCTATGCACAAACAGTTTAGCACTGTTTATACCTGTCCAAGCTTGACTGCATCTCATTTTGCTGCCCTGTGAGTCAAGATTAGTGTGGGATTTTTTTTTTCATTTTTAATTTCATCTGAAAAAAGCACTTTAAAAATGGGCTAAGAGCAGACTCACTAGTTAAGATTTCAGAAGGAATAAAAGAACAGTGAGAATGACTTTTGAAAGATAAAATTCCAAAATTTTGTAGTCAGGACATGCAATTGGAACAAATAAGTAGAACAAGTGAAACAATGTCACTGCTTCTGGGATCTCCATCTCTTGATGTTTGAGCTCCTGTGTTGTGGCAGACTCACTGAGCACCCACGATCTGCTGAAGGCTGCAGCTCAGAAATGTGCTGCTACTGGGCTCTTTTCTGTACAGAGCCTGGTGGGCAGTCACATGCTGTGGCAAATAGCACAGTGGGCTCTCTTCTGATCCTTGCCCTGATGCATCATTCGGATCTGACAGGTGGGGTCTGAAAAAGAGAAATGTTCTGAAGATGCATTGTAAATGCATGAAATGTGAGCTCTGTTTTGGGGAAACATGGGGCACAAAGCCCAAAGAATGATGGTGCTTGAAACTTCCCCAGGCTGTCTCTAGTTGAATAGATTTCTCTAACTGTGTGTGAAGGAAAAAAAAAAGAAAGAGCAAATAATTATATCATCCTGATTTATTTAGCTGTCTTACCAGAAAGAACCAAACTTTTCTGTCACTCTCCCACTGTGAGGTTTTTGGGCCAAAAGTCAGAGAAGTTTCTGTTCTTGTGGCATGAACATTTTCCTATTTATGTGTAAGATGTTCCTTATTTCAGTGACAACGTTGTTTTGAGACACACTGAATACCTTGGTTCAAGCCTTCTAAGTACATTTTTGTTTATATATATATATATATATATATATCTGTATTGTCCCATTATGTTTTATGCTATAATGATGTACAGATGTACTCCAGAGCAACTTTTGTTTTCTCAGTTTGTTTTTGTCTCTAAATGTAGGCTTTGTGTTTGTGTCAAATGAAGTGTGAATCACTCTCCCTTTACATAATGAAGGGAAAACATGTGTTTGGGTGTCCCCCCTTCCCCGTATTTCTGTGTAGTGGTACCTCACACAGCCTCAATATTAAATAGATGACGATTATGACTGCTCACGAGTTAGCTGCTTTTTTTTTTTGTTCCTGGTAATGTCTTAAGGCCTTTAAGAACAATCTGGTTTTATTACTCTGTAGTGTTTTGTTTTCTCTGGTATAATTTAATTACACACAGGTGAATGCCTCCACCCATGCGTGTCTTGACATCAAATGTTAAAAAATATTTATTTGAAGTTTTGGAGAAAATGAAGCAACAGAATATGATGCTGGGAAAAATGGTCATTTAAAATTCATGACTAATTTATTGGTGGGTGGGCTTATAAACTACAGTGACAGAATGTGAGATGCTTTTCTAATCTGAGTTTCATGAAAAAGTCCTTTTCTTTCAATGGAATCAGGAGTCAGCGTAGGCGTCAGGTCAGAGCAGAAACCCCATGTCCACAGGAGGATTTGACCCTTTTGACACAATATCAGGTGTGTGGCACGGATTTCAGGTCTATATGCAGGATATGTGTCTATATGTGCGTGTGCATAACTTCTGGTTATTAGCCACAAAATGGCCTTTTCTTAGAGAGAGATACCATCATAGTTTACAAAAATATGAAAAGCAGTATAGAGATGATGAGCTTCCTGTATTTTGTCTTGATCCTGAAACAGAAACTGTATGTATCTTTATAAGATATTTATTTATAAAGTTCTTACAAGTATTTCTTTTTGTTGTGCAGCAACTTTTCATAGATGTAACAAGTAATGAGGTTCACAGTGAGATAACTGATGAGGTGACAGCTATGGACAACATGATTGCTGAACTTCAGGAGCTGAGTAACCAGCTGAGAGACCAGTGCTGACATACGGACCAGATTTTGGGACAGGATGACAATAATGACATGTTTCTTTTGCCACTGCTTTTTCTGATGAAATGGTAACAATTCTCAGGCAACAATACTCTCAATAAATACTTTTCTGTACAGTGCTGTTCTTGTGGTCAGCTTTTTTCAGAGTTCAGGCTGCCTTTTAAGATTCTTTCTTACTTGGTCCCACTGTCTTACAAAGTTTTGGTTCTTCAGCCCCAGATTTTCTGGAAGAGAGCTGCTGATGTTTGTAAGGTGATTATGGAGGATTAGTTCTGCCTGCTTGCATCCACTTTAGTGCTGGGATGCTGGATGATGCCCCACCCAGATCGGGGAGCAGGGGAGGTGCTGGTCTGGAGGAGATGGAGAGGCAGGCAGCAGAGGTGGAAGTTGAGCCCAGGCTATTTCCTGTTTTAACTCAGTGTTAATTGCTTACAGGGTGGGAGTGGGGTCCTGAGAGCAAGAATTTAGTCTTTTTTGGTTTTTGGGTAATACAGTTAAAGTAGAAGGCTGTTTGTTGCATTAGGATTTGCAAACAGTTACTACTTAAAGCAGTATTGGTTTATTCAATATACATAACTTGTGTCCCATGGGCAACAGACTGGTACTTCATCTGGGCCTTTTATAGGCAGGGGGATTTCCCCCACTGAGGCAGCAATAAAGCTGCAGTCTAATCTAAAATACTTGCATCTGACTAGACCCAAGTGAGTTATTTTCGTCTATTTTGCATGGTTTTCTTTTTCAGCATCTTTGCTACTGCTCTTCTTAAAATAAGATTTTTTTCAAGGATTTCCAGAAACCTGTGTGAAATAATTCTCTCACTTATATGGTTTTGGCTTGCTATTCCCTATGAGAATGATGTGGTTGTCTGTGTATATTCTGGGTTTGTACAGTCTGTGGTATGATCTGTTGCTGAATGGTAAGAATTTTCTTCCTGAAGAGAAAGCCGTAAGTTACAAGTAAACCAGACAATTATTTGGATTTGAAGCAGCAGTACATGCATGTTATTTTGGTGCATGAAGGGGTAGACCATCTTGACACCTTTGTAAAGCTGCATATCTTTGTAAAGCTTCTTGGAATGGAGAATAAATTATTTGGTGACAGTATTTAAACATGAGGTTCCCACAGAAATTGCCATCTTAGCTATAGGTTTATCTGCTAGTGAAGGACAGCTGGCTTCAAAACACCTTTTTGCTGAAATTGCCCAGAAAGAGAGGAGACATTAAAGTTTTTGCAGAGGGAATTTGCTTTAGATGCTCCCATTTTGCTCATAGATATAATGAGGAGTCCACCTGACTGAAAAAAAAGGCTGAGAGTTTTGTGACGGACTAGCACCACTACCATCTCTTTGATATGTCATTATGTTTTGATATGACTTAACCTTATTTAGTAAGGAGAAGAAAATACCTTTAAAACTGTTATTTTGTTCCCAGCACTAAGTTTTATTAGGAAGAAAGGGTCTAGGTGTGGAATAGTTCAGTGGCGGAAAAATCTTCAATTTTTGTAGTAATCTTACGGCAAATTTTAAACCAGAATTATATCCCATGATTAGCTTGAAAACATGAGATTTGAATTCCGTTGTGTTGATTTAAAAGACAATAATTCTGTTGAGTCTACCTGAGACACATTCATAGCTGCAGTTTGGCAGTGCAGAACGTGAAGCCAGATTCATTTTTGTGTAATGGTTTCTGCCTAGCTTTTGAAAAAGATGGGAAGTTAACACTTCATGTGGAATATTAGAAAAGCCTGTGAAAAAGCCTTTAAGTCCTTTTTCCTTTGATTTTGTTCTTTTGACAATTCTTTTTGTTTCTTTGCCTAAGGTGGTCGAGTGAAAAAGTCATTCTGCTTTTTCAGTGTCTCTTCCTTACAGTGCTTCACATGTTTTCTCAGCACAGATCGTTTCCCCATTTGAGCCTCCCTGTTTTAGCAGATGCATGGAATGTAAGCAGCTTTGTCTTTCACCTAGTAGAGGGAAAGCCTAGTGTCCACAGACAGGGTGTTCCTGAGGAGTGGGATGACTAGTGTTATGACAGCACATCAGTTTTCCTGTTGTAATTATTGTAAGAGAGGGGAGATGTCTGCAGAGACTTATAAATACACAACTTGAATATGTACAGACAATATACTTGGTGTGGAAGATGGCAAGGCAGGAGCTGACTCATCATGGAGGAGTCTGGCTTTTCAGAGCAGATATTGATGCCAGAAGACCTCAGCCACTTTATCCATGAAGTTGAACACCTGATGTAAATCTCTCTACCAGGTATGTACTTGCTACCTCTTTTTTTGTATAGGTGGTGTTTTCGTCTTCCTCAGGTACAAGATGAGCCCATACTGTTTCTTTGGAGATCATGACAGGCCTTTTAAAACTTTCCAGACACAAAGATCTTGTCAGTTTTGTATGGTACTGATTTTCTGTGTTCATGCCAGCAGCAATTTGGTTCAGAATAGCTTTAGGAGACCATTGTCATGAAGACAATGCTTCTATAAAATCTCTGGCTGTCAAAAAAATCTGGCTAGTATTGAAAGAGAAAGAATCATTTCTTAAACAGACTTCACTCTCCGTCTTATGGAGAGTGTCTGTCTTCTTACTTGGACCACTCTCATGACAACTGCAGAATCCTCAAGAGTTTAGCAAAACTGGACAGTCCTTTCCTGATACAGTTGTCATATCTGCTAATACCTCTGTAACGTCTCTGTTATTTTCAAGAGCTCTATGTACAGCACATGTTACTGATTATTAATTAGTGTAGCATGGACTTAATTAGGCAATATGGTGCAGGAATGGCTTACAGCTCACAGTAGAACTTCAGGTACTTTCTGATCTTTTTTGTCTTTTTGACTTTAGAAGTGTTGGGGTTTCCCCCTTTTGACATCTGTCTGCCATTAGAGTTATTTTGGCGTGACATAGAGGTGAAACAGATGAGTCTAGAATTTTTCAACTTCTACCAACCCAGACAGGGAAAGCAACTGTCTCAGAGTTTTGAAGATGAGTATAAAGCCAGGAAGTATGATGTATGAAAAAGAATTAATTTCTGTGGCCTAAAAGGGTGTGTTATTATGTCTTTGACCTAATATGGTTCAACCTATGATGTATTTTCAGCCCCTGGTGGTTAGAACCCAGGGAAGATCTTCTGATTCACCCAGAGGGATGTGTTGGGCTGGGTGTGGTATTAAAAGGTTTTTTGGGGCTGGCACATTACTCATGAGCTGAAGTGAATGTTCTTTGGGCTGGTGGGACCACACTGACTCAGGCAGGTCATCCCGAGTACAGGCTAGTAAATGCTGTGTTCCATGTCACATTGTCCTCAGTGTTCCTTCCACCACACTGGTACATTCAGAAAGGCAGGCAGCTCTCATCCCATCATTCATGCAGAGCTCTGTATTAAAACTAACTTTGGAAAGAAATAAAGCTTTGAATAATTTTTCAGTTCTAAAAATGATGCATGGTTTATATCAAATGCAGAGGACACATTTGCAAGTTCAGCTTTCGGATGCGTACGTACACTGGTTAAAACTACGCTTCTTCTTTTCAAAATAAATTAAGCAAAAGAACCCACAGGTATTAATTTTATTCTGCTTTAGAGAAGCTGTAAAATCTCTTTGAAATTCTTTTGACTTAGCTCTTCTGTTCAGTATTTCTGTCTCAGTATCAGTGACTGACAGTACAGATGGACATAATGTATTTCAGGAGATAAAAGGAAGCTAAACAAACTCATGCTATTTCCAGAGGAATACAAATTAAAATAACATACATGTACCTAATTTTTTCTTCCTCTGCATTCATGCAGAGCTCTGTACCAGAAGTACAAAATAGGCAAAAGGTAACAGCTGATAGGGTACAACTTGGGTTCTCTGAACTTAAAAATAAACTGGAATTTGATAGGAAATATCTTACTCTAAAGAAGAAAAAATTGCCATCAACTGTATGGAGTTGTTTTCAGTATGATTACTCAAACCTAGTGCTTTGTGTTTCAAAAATTATTTCAAGAAATTAATTTAATTATTTTTGTTTATATTCTGTCTATATATTTGTAAGCACATATTTATACATGTATAAACATGCACATATACTTGTATATAGAATCTTGTGTCTGTCACAGAAATGGTTGTTAATTCTGAAGGTGTAAGAGGTACAATTACGAAAAGGTACATTTCATGAAAGCTGTATGCATTACAGAGGCTGGAAATTAGACCAGATGTAGGAAAGTCATTCCTGAACATTTTACATTATGTGTTTCAGGCATAAGACTGGTAAATAAGGTGATTTTCACAAGTGAATGGCAATAAAATATTTACGTTTATACCAAACCCATTTTAATACTGCAGTAGAAAAAGTTTTTGCAGCATTCAGGAGTACTTAAAAATAGATAAGTTTTGATCAACCTATAGCTTATTCAGGCATGTGCTCAAATATAGTAGCTGCATTCATTAGACAAACATTTCTACTAATCCTTCAGCTACACTAATAAAAGTGTTATCCTTTATGGGCTGAGTGTAGTAGCACAGGGTTCTCTTTTTAACCATTATTTGGTTTTCAGCAAATGAGTTGAAAATTGGTAACTCTTAACAGCATTTACTGTTTCCATTTACTGAAAATGGAAACAACCTTGCTCTTGGGAGCAGCTTATATACTGTAGCTGAAGTGGATTTGTTTCTGCTCTTTAAACAAAGAAAGCCATCACAGAGCAGCAGCTGTCTTGTTGGACATTTTGGTTTGGTTTGTTTTACTATTTTTATAGCATTTTTCCTTTCACTCGCAGTTTTGCACTTTTCATTTTCTTTTGCACTTTTGATTTCATTGTTAAAGCAAGAAAAGTAAGTTTGTGGTTGCAGGTTCTCTTCACTGAGCAAGACAAGGATGCCAAGTCAAGTAATCACTGCTCTTCTCTGCTGGGTTAGATGAAAGACCTATTACAAATTTAATCCACTTAAACTGATATAAACCTAAAATTGGCCTCTGCAACAACAGAGTTGTTTAGGATTAAAAATTTGTGTTAAATAACTCTGCTTTCTTTGTAGAACTGTTTTCCGAGTTAACCTAAGTATGAATGTCCATTTTTCTGTTTCCAGTTTACTCTGACCTGAATGTTTTCTCAGGACACACCAAGAACCTTTTAATCACCAGTGATCTCATACGTCCCTTCTCAATTTTTTTTTCCTATTTATTTTAAACCTCAGTGACCTGTGAGTCAACTACAAGAGTTGTTGGCCAAAAATGAGTGTAACAAACCAGGCAAAGAAGTACCAGCCAAGAGCCATGCAATGAAAAACTGGGATTAGCAGCATGATCTTCAAAACTTCAAGTTAGCCGATTAATGACATCACTGCTGAAGTGAAGCAGATACATTTTTTAGCTTGCTTTTAGAAGTTAACCCCTACAATTCAGCTCTTTTCCACTGTCATCTCTAAATGAGCATCATATTCTTTCTGTGTTAAGTGCAATCATTCCATCCACTTCCAAGGATTTTTCCTGCTTAGTTTTCAGTTTCTGCTCACTGGAATGGTGATCCTACAAGCACGGAAACTACCTTTGTGTTTCTTTCTCCACCCTCTCTGGCACAGACTTGACTTGCCCCTTTTTGTGATCTCTCAGCCCTCTGCCACTTTTGTGACCTTTGGTCCCTGGAAAAGCACCCCTAATTTTTATATTTCTCTGTGTGCTTCTGCCTCACAGCAATTTCATTTTGTCCATTTCCAGCAGTACTATCCCACCATCCCCTCCCTGTAATCTTTCTTCCCTGCTTCTTTAATGTTTGTCTGTGAGGTCTTGATATGAAAGATGCTAGCAATGACCTTAAGATTGCAGTTAGTGTCTAGAGTAGCTGGTAACAGCATGAAAAATTGAACTTGTAGTGAGATGAATTATTTGAAGGAGTGGGAAAAGGGCATTTTCCCCTCTGTCTTGCCTGAGCCCCTTGGAGATGAGACAGAGGGCAAGGACCTTTATGTTAAAGGGAGTAAAGAGCACCATGAGTGTTTGCCAGAAAACTCAGACTGTAGAGGAAGAACAGCAGCCCAGAGATGGTGATGATGGTCCCTGTGGAACTGCTGAAACAAGGAAAAAAAGATTAGCACTCTTCATCACACAGGAAGGCACAAGTCTTTCCTTAGCAAAAGTTGGAGCAGTAAATAGGCGGACCATACATTGCCAGGGGGAGATGGCAGACCAACCACAAGTAACAGATGCAGCTGGAGAGAAAAGTAAGTCATGGTTTGGCAATAAGCAAAAGTTAAAAGAACCAACTTTCAGGCACAAACACCAGCATACTGCAGGACTTGTAACAGCCCATGTGGTCTGAGGGATTGTCTGTTTGGGAATGCTCCAGAGGTACCTGCAAGTTTTTTACTTGTTTTATTTGTAGCAGTCTATCTACCATGGTTCAGGTTTTGCTATTGGCAATGCTATCGCCTCCTGTTTATAGACATTTTTAATTTGACTATAAATTCTATGCAGTCCTAAAGCCAGGCATAGTGAACACAGCATCAATTAGTCTGCATTTTCTGTTTGCAAGTGAAAAACAGGCAAGTAGTTCAAAAGCTTGGCAAGCTACTGAAATCAGATGATTTTTTGTAATCTTAACTTACTGTCATGCTAAGCATAGGGGGTTTTTTTGTAGCTGAAGTATGTCTTGCATTTGGTCTGTACTTCACAAGGGCTTTTACTGCTGTTGTAATCTCTAAGAAAGCTGATAAGTGAGCAAAGCCAATTGTAAAGAATTGATATAGAATAACTTACACAGTTTCAAATAGAACTTTAAATTGAGTCCTGTGGAATTTATAAATTAATGGAGGAAGGAGAAAAAAGTAACTGGCCTATGGAAACAATGTGAGAAGTGAAGTCCGTAAAATGAAATGAAGCAGTGATAGTACTGAGGACACGCAGTGTTGTGACACCGTTCAGAGGTGGCACAGGCAGTGAGATACTCACTGCTGCCTGCGTGTGCTGTTTCACTGCAGAAGGAGTTGTCAAATGTAATTCCGATTCTGATATGTTCCTAATCAGAAGTATAGCAAACTTCTCACTAGGTATTAATCAGGAGGATTGGCACTGAGATAAGTAGGATTTTTCCAAGTTTCCTGGACATCTTGGACAAAGATTCAATCTCCTGAGGTTAAGGCTTTGCTTATCCTGTTTCCTTGGTGTCTTGTGTCTGTTATACTCTTGAGTGCCTCACACTTTTGGACAAAACAAAGAGTTTTCTGCTTTGATTGGGTTACTGCAGCTACCTAACTTACTGCAGGTATTGCAGACCACTCTTTGAACACAAAAGTACACACGTTTCTTATTTGTTAGTGGTCCTCCCTCCACCTCGAGGCAAAGCAAAGCAATCTGGAATGTTCTGCTTCCCAAGGTGACATGTCTGGAACTGTGGGGGTTTTTTTTCTTAGTTTATCATTTGTGCATGTGAATGCTCCCACCTGCTACTGCAGTGTTTAAGTGCCTGCTGCATAATATCACTGACTATAATCAAGTCTCTTGTGGATATCGTGGGAGCTTTTGATTTATGCTCTTTCAAGCATTCTGCCTGAGGCTAAATTTTAGAGTTTCTGGTTAAGGTTTTATTATTTCCATGAGGTTTAACTGAATGAAAAAGATATCAGTTTTGTGAATACCATGGTGGGGTGATTTGTTTGTTAGTTTGGTTTCTAAAATAAAGGTTTTGCAATTTTTTTTTTTTTCTAAAAGCAATTGAACCCTTTGTTGTTTTGCTGGCAATGCCTTTAGCTGAGTGATCACTTTGATGCTGCATGGGGAAGCTTGGGGAGCTGAGCCAAAGAACTTTGGAAGGTATTTAGATCTTTTCTGGACATTTTCTCATACATTCATACTAGAACTTATTTTGCACATCACAAGTGATTTTTATTTTTCGTACAAGGCATCCTGTGAAAGTATTGGGAAAGCAGTGAAGGTAGCTTACTGTGACAACAGTGAACACAACTGGGATACGTTGTCACATCCTGCCTGCACGTGATTTGGATATAGTGCAGATATGCTCACCTTCCAAGGCATAAATCCAAAGGAAAACCTGATATCGTCCTTTATGCTGCTGCTTGCTGTAATGATATTTCTACAACAAGGTTCTGCACCAGTGAAAACAAATGGGGTTCGTATTATGGGATGGCAAGGTAGTATCTGTGCAGACAAGCAATTGCATTTGAGTTCTTTCAAGCATTCATGCCTTGATTTATTGTCACTGAAATTTAATCTACAGTGTTTTGGTTTTTTTCTTTGGACTTTCTCTGTGAGAGTTCTAGTGAAAATATTGCATCACCACTTCAGGAATGGAGCAGCAGTGTTATTTTGATCTGTCAAATGCAGAGGCCATGAACTTCCCCTGAGAAACTCGGTGAAATAGCCTTTCTACTCACTTCAGGGTTTGTAGTGTAAAGAATGCTTGCTAAAACTGAGGCCTCACAGTTTAAAACAGTAGCTTTCCCAACTTGTTCTGCATGTGAGCCTGATTTGTTTGCATATTCTTGTTGGATGCAGTGGAGAAAAGTTACCTCTGTGTGTGTGTAGATTTATCAGGACAAACCCCAGCACTATAGTAGGAACAGTATCCTTGAAAAAGTAGTGGTTCTTCAAACTTTTTTAGACATAGTTTTGTCAGACCTTAAATGTGCCTTTCTGCAAGTTTAAACTTGTTAAGGCTTTGTGAGTATTTCAAAACCTGTTTGAAAAAATAATTAAAAGTAAAAAGTAGAGATTTAAGAGGAAAATATCTGTAATAATACTAGAGATTTTAAACATATTAAATCCCCACAGCAGTCATGCATCTATTTGACAGAAGCTTAAAAATAACGTTGGCTGTAATGCTTGGCAAAATTGTGTATGTGCGAGGGCACGTATGTGTGCGGGTTTGTGCCTTTTAAAGGTGAACAATGCTAACGTGTCTTTACAAATTACTGTCCTGTTTGCACTTGATACCATCAGTGACCTCAGAACAACTCTGGAGATAGTATTTAATTGTGGCAGAATGAGGGCATGGGTATAAAATTTTGTAAGTCTCACTCTTAAATACTGACTGTAGTGCAGCCGTGAGGTGGGAGAGCTTAGGAAATGGGGGTTGGAAGATCTCAGGGCTCAGCTCTGTGCCTGGGGTTGGAAGGGATGACGTAGCAATGCTCTGCTAAGAATCCCGGTTAAGAGAGATTTGAATTATTCTTCTGATTTTTCTCATTTATGAACAAAATCTAGATAAGAATATGCACACACTCTCCTTGTCCCTATTTGCTTTTTTTACTCTAAGCCACTGTAGCAGTAAAATCTTCGTGAGCAATTGTCAGAACCATGCAAGGAACAAGATGCCCACCTTTGCAGGTATCAGTCTTTTCATTTGCCTTCCAGCACTTTGATGCCCAAGAAAGGCATCAAGCTGTAAGTGAGTGTTGTTGACAGCAGGGGACATGCAGAGCCGGTCTTGCTTTTCTTTGCTCCTTTTTAACTTGTGGCTTTTGCCACCAAATTATTCTTTCTAAGGACCCATAAGAGACAGATAATGGCCTCCCAGTTTCCTATTTATCTTTCCTTCTTTTCCCTGGACTCTGAGAGGGGCCTTATAGGAAGGAATAACAGCTTTATTTGCAGTCCCATGAAGGGGATCTTTGACACCCTGCTCCCTCCAGCATCATGGGAACACCCTCTGAGTAGTGCAAGTTTTGCAGCTGCTGGTTCTGTTGCTTCTTCCTTGCCTTCAGTCACCACCTCACACATTAGCCTTCCCTGCTGCAACTCATTAACAGCCGTCTTGTTTTTGGGACGCTCTTTGAGAGGCTGTGTACCTCCCCAGAACCCTCCTTTCTCCCACAGCATGGCTTTTTTGGAATCAGGCTCTCTCCAGGTCCCAGTGCTCCAGCATAGTCCCTTAAGAGGAACCCAGAGGTTTCACAGGCAGGAAAGTGGATGGAAAGTGTCTGGCAGACTTGGCCACTCCCTGTTAATCCTTGAGTCAGCAAAGGTAATGCAGATGGCTCGAGGAAGAGAATGGGAGTGCAGAGACTTCTGATCCTTTCACTTGGCTTCTCTCAAATGAAAAGGACATTGGAATTGGGTTTTCTCCTTGAAGGGTTAAGTGAAGTGCCGCTGTGCCTTAAGNCAAATGTTTTCTTATGCACTCATCTTAAAAATGGAAAAATACAGCTGTTGTTTAGTCACTGAGGTTCAGGCAGCAAGCTGAGATCTCAGTCGTGGCTGAGATCCCCCAGGGATGGGCACTGCACACATCCCAAGCAGTCCCTGTTGCAAGAGCTGGGAATTACAGTAATGTCTGGTAGGATGTCAGCCTGCTCCATGATGGCATGGCAGAGCTCATGTCCACACAGAGAAACACTTCCTCCCAAACAGCATGGGACTCAACTGCCTATTGGGAATGGTCCATGGCCCATCTTAATGTCCAAACTTGAACTGTGCCCACATAGTGCTTGGAAGAGAGTTAGCTGGCCTCGGCCAAAACCATGCCAGAGACCATTCTACCAGTTCAGCTGGGAGGGTGACTGGGGTGGGTCTGTGCTCAGACACTGTTAGTTTGACCAGTCTAGACGTAGCTGAAGAATACAGTTCCTACTCCAGGAAAACCACAGCCCAAGGATTGCTAAATAGGCAGAGGAATAAGAACATCAGTTTCTAGTACATTCATTTTATGCACAAATTACTGTGAACTCCTGTGAGCAGCTGGAGGAGATGTGAGGTAAGGCCTTGTAAAAAGCAAAGGGCTTTGCAGGTGACCTTAGAGCCATTGGTTTTAAATGTAGTTATACATATGGAAGATGTCCCAGAAGTGACCTTGGGGAGCTGGCAAAGAGAAGCTTGTTGCACTGACAGAATAATAAGCCACAGATGGAAGAAGTAGTAGATAACAGCAGTCTTGACAAGAAAACATAAAAGAGGACAAGACTGAATTAAGCCAGACGTGAAGGTTTTAGTCTTCAAATGACTGATAAGGGAGAATAATTAAACAGGAAAGGGTAAATAGATGGGAACCATAAAATAATCAAACTTGCTAGTGAGCAGTAACCACTAAAATTAACTACTTTCTTCTGCCCCTGAAGAGGGATTTTAATCTTCTGTATTCATTTAGTCAGCTCCTATCTCCACCTTAATGTTATTTTTATATATTACACTTTTTTGAGAATATAGCAGATGGTGAATATAGCAGATGTAACTTCTATATACAGTCAAAGAACATGCATGTATATGCAGCTGCACAGAACATATATTAATGGCTCAAATATCTTTAGAGAAATATAACCGTAAAAGGGTCTAATTTGTAGGAAGAAATAGAAATCCAAAATTCATGCATGCCTGCAGTCCCCCATGTGCTATATTCCAGCTACAGCTGACAGCACTGAGGGGACAGCTAGGCCATAGCTGTCTGCTTTGTAAAGAACCTGTAAATTTAACAGATGATGGACCCATCCTATGGCTGACTGGCAAGGGAAGGTGTAGCTGTTGTTTTCTGTAACTCCACTTTATGTGTCCCTGGTCATGAAGCACAACCTTATGATGGGCATGCTGCCACCATTTCTGTCAGTCTGTCCACATCCCTACAGAGAAAGGAAGAGATATGCAAAATATGACCCTCTGGAATATTTCCCTGTTTCCCCCTTGACATTGACATAGTACTGACTGAGCTATATGAAAGGTGTTGGGAAATAAATCCTAGTCCTTACTCTTAGCTGCATCTAGTGGGGCACTTTGAACACCATTTGGAAGATTTCACTTTAACTGACCTTCAGGCACGACTTATTTTTGTGCTCTGAGTATTTTTAAGATGAGCCCAAAGGAACTAACTCCTAAATAACTCACTGATGAGAGTGGAGGAGGACACATGGTGTTGCCGTTTCCAATAGCTTTGAAGGGTCTGGAAAGTCCCTGTGTGGAGTTTTCAGCTTGGGAGAGAATTTTCTAAATGTAGAAAGCCTGAGCCATGAAGTAGTCTTTGTTGCCAAAAGACTGAGTGAGAAAAAGAGATTGTTTTTTGGCATGTCAAACTTTCCCTGTCCACCCTCGTGCAGCTGATGGCACCCAGCAAGGGTCACTGTAACTCAGGTGTGGTGCACTCTGGCTTCCAGGGCTACAGGGAGTTTGCATGTGTTGTTTGTGGCCATGCACTGGGGATGAGTGCCTGTATGGGAAGATAGAAAACAGTCAACTTCTCACTTTAAGTATGGTGATACTTGCAAATAAACTGAGGTGTAGGCTCCATTGTAGGCTGGAGCAGGTTTTTTGGTGGCGCCAGGGTCCCTTCATCTCAGGTGAAAAGTGGCAGGTCCAGGCTGGAAGTGTGACTGAGCAGGTGCTTCTCTGCCATGGCTGTGTGTGCCACAGGTCACCTGCCCTGGATCTCTGCTCAGCCAGAATAGTCAGGCTGGGGAAGCTGCTCTTCACCTCTTCCCAGACAGTGTCTCTGGTGTTTCTGTGGGGTTGGCAATCCATGCCACACATAGAAAGGATGCAGAGGCTCACGAGTGCTGAATGTCTTCCGGCAGCCTGCTCCCAGTGGGATTATGCTTGGAGCAATTGCATAAGGGAGGGCTACGAAACTGAATAGTTTGGAGAGTGTCCAAATCTGACTAGTCTCAAGCTAGTAAGCAAAATAAATATACTCCAGAAGGCACCCTCTTGGCTTTTTTCTTTCTGGGGAGTAAGGAAAGGATCTGAATCAGGTCTCTGTGATGCATGGGCGGGGTATTTAAATGATGTTTCTCCTCTCAGTAGGACTGCAGGAGGTTAAGTTTTCTTGGAGAAAAAGCAGCAAAATAATAAAGAAAGACACAGACTGCTGGGTAAATTGATAACTGGTAGTGGCTACAACCTAATTACTGTGTCTACATATCTAATTAGCTTTTTTCATCTTTTTTTCTGAGATTTTTTTGAGTAATCATTGCTGTTACTTGTAAACAGTAATTTTATAAGGTGTGAAATTCCTATACTGCTGTGTTTATCATGATTCCTGACCTTACACCCCAGGGGAAGGGTGTAGTCAGCTTGGTATAAGCAATCCTGTGCCAGATGCGGGGTGGTTCATAATAAGAAATGTTATTTACAGAGATGCGAGGAGAGGGGGGAATCAGAGGATCAAGGTCCCAGATAGGCTGGAATGTGCAGGATCAGATATCTGCATTAGAGCACTTAGCGCCCTCATTCGTGTTTCACAGGCTGCCGGACTCTTGCGGATCATTTCTCTTTTCAGTGAGTATGTGCCTACATATAGCTATTTCCATTCCAGTCATAGCCCTTGTTTATGTCTCTAACAGACCTCCTCACATGCGACTGTGTTATTTTTACGTAACAACTAAATCAGTGGAGGACCATGGAATCTGCAGTGTACAAGGTCTGAAATCAGCTTGAATGTATGCATCAACATGATTTAAAAAACACTGAAGGGACTTAGAGTAGTGATGCTTAGGTGCCACAGAGTTTAGGTGGTGAGGGTTCTGGTGTTAGTTAAACATTTACAAGCACAGAATCATTTAGGTTGGAAAAGACCCTTAAGATCATCAAGTCCAGCCATTAACCCAAGACTATCACTAAATCATGTCCCCTGCACATCTATTAAATGCCCTGTCTGCACATCTATTAACTATCTCTACGGCTGGTGACTCAACCACTGAGTTACAGACAAAGGTTAGGGAACATATCGATGAAATTTACTGAAGGTACTAAAAAAAGGAAACAACGTGAAATAATTGCAAAATGGCTTGATGCATGATCTGTAAACACTGAAGAGAGGCATGTAAGTATCATCTAAGAATCTGTAATTGTCTGGGATTCAAGAGACCTGTGGTAAAATCCCCTATCTAAACATCTCCATTCAATGGAAAATTGCATTTAATTGAAGCAGTACCAGTCAGCTCCGCACAGGACATGGAAACTTTCTTGTGGGGCAGAGCATTCTGTGAGGCAGAGAATAGTTTTGGCATGCCAAGCTAGAAAAAATAAGCAGGTATTTGTTTCACTAGAGAATGTTCATTGTTTCCCATCTATCAGTGTTTCTCATTGCTCATCTGGTGCTCCATTACCTCCTACATTCTGTTGCTGCTCCAGTCACTTAAAACCTGGGTGGAGAGAACTGAAATTTGGTTATGAAGAAGTTATGACGACATATAAAGCAGCTCTCATAGTAAGGGAATAAACTGGAAATGGTGGAGGTAGCAAACTGAATCAACTTTTATGGTGCAAAGAGAAAGATTATGGGTATTTTACTTCAAAAGGGACAGGAGAAACAAAGAGGATTTAAAAGAATAAAGAGAAAGACTTGATTTAAGTGAGGCTTAAGAAGGGTAAGGAAAATATTAATTTACAGAAGTTTTAATCTGGCTACAGCCATGAAGCGTTTTCCTGTCAACCTAACTGGGAACAACATAGTCAAGGGACTAAACTGAGGAACTTTTGATCCATATTTGTGTGACTGCAGATGTTCACAGTCTATACTTTCTTTGTGAAGAAAAATGAAAAAATATAAGAAACGGATGAAAAAATAAGAGGTGTGGGAAAATTAGTAAATCTTTCAAGCAATTGCTCTCCAGAGCCAGTGGATGGATCTTTCTCCATACCAATGTGCCTATTTCATGTGTGGGACTGTTGTCACATTCACCCTCTCTGTTTTCTGAGGCTTTTGAACTGGAGTCTGGTGAGGTTTATGGTGGTTGTCCACTAGGTCTGAGGTGAATTTGGGTTGTTTTTCTTTAAATTCTGTAGCCTGCTTCCTGAAACAGACCTGAAAATTGTAAACCAGTGTGTATCCATACTAACAGACCACCAGGGAAGAAGGCTTCTGAGCCTTACTTTTTCAGACTAGTGGTACTGGAGAGCAGAAAAGATTCAATTCTTTGACCCTGGCCCAAGTCTCTAGGTTGTTTTCGTGAATTCTGGTGCAATCACAATAGCAGAAGATTTCCAGGTGTTGAGGGTATTTTGTGTGTGTGTATGTGTGAAATCCAGAATTTGAAGGAGAGATTATTACAGTTTTGTAACTTGTTTTAGTGTTTGAAGAGTGCCGATTATCAAGAATACAGAGCGAGTTTTGTGACTAAATTTCCTTCTCTCCCAAACAAAGTGAGAATTTCAAGAAACAAAAAAAGTATACTCACACCACTTCATTAGAAATAAAACTATTAAAGATTTTGTATACCTCATTTCTGAGTTGACCAGCTATGAGACATCAAAATAGAATTGGGGTTTTTTATCTGTGTTTTCAAAGTTTGCTCTCTGATAATTAATCTTGTTTCAGATGTTTTGGCATGCAAAACCACTGCTGAAAATTTAGGACACTATATTCTGCTGAAAAGAAAATTCTGAACAGCTTGCCTTTTTTTTTTTCTCCATGTTCTGCTCAAGATTTACTTGTTAAAAATCAGGCATCATGTGTTGGCAAAGTAGGCAAGAAGTTTAAATTGTTCGTTCTTTGTTTTTTCTCAGTAGATTTGTGTCATGGTTTGTTTGTGCAAATACTTGCTCAACTCTTATGTGTTTCATAGGTCACCAGTCTGTCTTGCTATTGATGGCAGTGAGACTGTACATTTTGGTGAGTTAGGTACACAACTTATAGCTTAATAAACAGAAGTACTTAGTGAAAAAGGAAAAAAAAAAAATCCAGACTTGCACGTGCCTACAGTGCAGTGCTTTTCTTCAGAAATCCTGGTATAGCCATTTTGTTAAACAAGTAATTTTGTGGCAGCAGAACTAATGAAGCCTGGTTTCCTATAGTTTTTTGTCTCATGGGTGATTGACTTTCACTATCTAAGAGGATGTGAGCCCGAGGCAAAGCTTTTCCCATCAGTGGGGTGTTTATATAAGGGCTTTCTCCCATGAGGCTTCTCTCATATCTTGAACTCACAACTGCAAGTTTTCTCAGAGCCAGGACTCTGATAGCATCTCTACCCATCTGTCTATTTTCAGGAAGAAAAAGGAGGAATTTGGCTATCTTTCACAAGTCTATCAGTGTTAGAAGCTGGTTGGAAATATCATTAAGGAATTAGTGGAATGAATACACAGGTGAACACAAAATTAATGATCACATAGGCTCCAATTTTGTAGGAAATTCTACTGAAAATGACTTGGACTAACAGGATGCAGTACTGCAGTGACTATCAGAGATATTTTGTGTGCTTGAAAACCCTGGTTTAAAGTTTTTCCTGTAAGAAAAAGCAGATTTGATTATTTATTTCCAGGTTTTCAATGTTGTGTGCACAACAGCAGATGTGTAGTGTGCTTCCAAAATTGTGCTTTTGTCTTTTTCTTTTGGTGAGTCCAAACAGCTACCACCAGCAGCTGTTGATTAACTATACTCTTTAATCCAGATTTCATAGTTTTTCACTTCAGAACAGAAGATTTTAATTTCAACCCTACTGCAAAAGCCAGTGCTCGCAAATGTTAAGTCTAATCTTTTAGTTTTCACAATTGCACACTCATTCATAATTGTGTGGGTAATTATCCAGTCAAATGCAAAGTATGCGCTATTATTTTTTTAAGAACTGTGTTCTTCAGTGCAGTCCTCTGAAACAACTTCTAGCACTTCATGTATATATTTGGATGGTAAAGGCAAAGTCATAAAGAGATAGTCCTAGTGCAGCCAGGATATAGCAATGCCTATATTAAAGTCAGTGAAGTAAAATTCTAGTATGTATCCTTTGATGCTCTGCCTCAGTGATGCAATACAAATGTACATTTTAATGGTGCTTTTATAGTACTTGAACTCTTGGCTATATTGAAATGCAGTTTTTCAATCTTGATGTTTTTGGAACGTGTTGAGAGTGTAATATGCATGGTTTTTATAGCTCCCAGAGAGACCTCCTTCAAACTCTTTTTTTACCCACTCACAGAAAATCCTCCCTTGTTTGGGTGCTAGGGAACCCTTGTGAATTAGTCACAGGCAGTGAGGTAGGAAGTGGAGTTTAAGCTAGCTGTCCATATTTAAATTAAATGAGAAACTCCGGATTCTCACTAGACAGATTCTTAGGTTTGGACTTTACTTCTTCTGTTCAGAGTCTGAACTGCTGGAAATTTCCTGACTTCTTTTAAATGACTTGTATTTTTGTGAGAGGGTCCCATGCAATTTTAAGAACTGCTGGGGAAATAAACTGCTTACAGTATCTAAAACTTTTTGGTCATCCATTTCCAGAGACTTCAGAGAGGTATTACTGGCACCATTTCACATATGGGGAACCTGAGGCACAGAGGATTGAAGTGACTTGCCCCAGACCATGGAGCAAGTAAGAAACAGAACTGGAGTTAGGGGCTCACGCGTCTAAGTTGTGCCACATCCATTCAGACACATACTGCAGCCATCAGGAGAGGAGGAGACATGTCGCATGCTAGCAGCGAATAGCAGAGATTTTGACCTTCAGAAATGGCAACCACTTCACCTGTATGGTTCACAAAACAGAGTGTCTGAAGAGTAGAAAGAGCTGGAGATTGGCACCTTCTGAAATTCAGACAGCTTGCACCAGTGTGCTGGCAAGGAGAAGCTTGTGTGTCTGCCTGTACTAGGAGGAGGCATGCATGGCTGAGTCAATCTTCATGTGATTTCTTCTCTCACTCAATGAAAAAATACTTTTGAGGGTACGGAATACGGTTGTACTGTTTTCTTCAGTGCTCAGCTGTGATGGTGGCTCTCATGAGAGAATGAATTACCCTTCCTTCTGTGCAGACACCTCATATTTCGTTAGATACTGTCTGGTCTCATATTTTACTAGATGAGCCATCTCGTCATCTTAATCATAACCTAAACAAGCTCATTTTGTCCATGTCTACCACAGTAGGAGCCTGGGCAGGAGAGACTGAATTTTGAACTTTTGCCATGGATTGTGCTGTCTTACCTGTGTAACCAGAGGTGGAGAAGTATTTGTGCTATTTTTCCTACCTCCAATGCCTCAAATCACAGCTTTTCAGCAGCCAGAGGGTCAACATATCTGATAGTTTTCTTTCTTCTTTCACAGGCTTCCTCAGACAGAGAGGGAGGCAAGCAGCAGAATAACAGCTTTACTATTCTTCTGCATAAGGGGAAGAACAGCAAGAAACTATAGTGGGGAATGATGAGAAACTCCCGACAGAGAAACTCAGTTCTGGTATATTTTTAAGTGATTCCTTTTTGCTTAGGGCATTCTAAATGCTGGTGGCACCAATTATATAACACGGTCACAGCACAGGAACTGAAATGTGAACTCCAAACAAACAGTAGAGAAGGAGGAGATCTGTTTACATCTGTTTTAAAGGAGAGCGCTGTAAACATAACACTGAAATCTTCCTGTGGAATTTTCTTAACAGCAGTGAAGGGTAAATCTGTATAAGGAACGTTGCCCAACAAGAGCTCCTACTTTTAACACGTCCCCAAGTCCTGAAGCTGTGTACTATTGTTTTGTGCCGGTAAACTATCTTGTCTGCGTACTCTATTCTTTTTTTTCCACTAACAACCCGAACTGTGGGCCATGGGAGATCAAGATGAAGTTTTCATTTCATTCAGAACTCTGGAATCCAGCCCACTGGAACTCGTATCTTTTGAAGCTCTAATAATTACCATGCCTGCATTCCTTAAACTGCAGCACTCACCAAAATGTGCTTCCTGCAGAGCTGAATGAGGCCAAGGACATTGTCTGACCGGCAGGAAGAAAAGCATGGCAACCCCTCCTGGAAGGGTTCCTGCTGGTTTGGGGTTGATTGAAGGAGAGGATTCACCTGAGCTGGGAGTGGCCAGAAAGCTTCTGCCTCCTTTACAAATACAGGAGGTATATGTGATGTGGCTCTCTTTAGTCCTCTTTTTTTTACTTATCTAAGAAACAGGCTATTTCTCACCCCAGGGCTCTGCTTACTGTAGAGATGCTTGGTGTCCCTGTTAATCCAAATTTGGAAGCAGATTTAAGAGAGTTCTCTTGACCCCCCAAAAAACCTGTGATTTCTAACAACTGTTGTGAGGATACAAGTTCTTTTCCCAGACCCCTTCCTCCATCATGGGAAAGGAAGCCAAGTGAGGCCCTAACAGTGACCTAACAAAGACTGTCTTCTGAATCATCTCCTGGATAAGCAGAAATCACTTGGAAATTGCAAAGGGAAGTGAGTGTCAATAGGTAATGATTCACACACGGTATGTGGCCAAAAGAGGTACCCACAATCCTCTGCTGAAGTGCCAAGGAATCCATTTGGCCTTTCAGTATGGCATAGTCCTTACTGACCTTCATTCACATGTGATGTCGTGGGGTCTGTAGTGTGACCATGACACACAGTTTACCTCATTTAGACTTTTCTCAAGCCATGATCTCAGAAAAGTTATGAAGTCCACTCCCTGTCCCAAGGAAGGATCAGTTAAACCAGCATCACTTTGTCATAGAGATCTGTCTGGT
Organism: Falcunculus frontatus; assembly: GCA_013398115.1. Lineage (NCBI taxonomy): Eukaryota > Metazoa > Chordata > Aves > Passeriformes > Falcunculus > Falcunculus frontatus. The sequence goes on along the minus strand of VZRV01005920.1, from coordinate 1,711,088 downwards.
CTGTTCTTAAATACCGCACATAATGAGCTCTCCAGACAAAGTTGCCAGTGCTTTGTTTCTTTTTTTGTTAGAGGACTCCTTTCCCCAAATTTTTCGTACTGCAAATGAAGCATATTGCTTCTTATCCTGTCTACACTGGACCTGGAAAATAGTTTGTTCCTCTCCTTTTCTTTTTGCAGCCTTACACACCAAAGATTGTTCTCAAGTCTCTTCTCAGCCCTTTTCTCTAAACAACTTGTTTATTCTGTCTTTCCCTGGATGTCAGGTTTTCTGAACCTCAGATTAGTTTCCATTGCTCCCCTCAGGGCTATCTGCATTTGGCTCCATCTGTGAAGTGCAGAGTCCAAACGGGGCAGAGTACTTCAGCTGAACTCTTTCCCATGCTGAGAAGGGAAAGCATCTAACCTTTCTATGTGTTTCACAGCCCTACCAGCATTTGCCATTCCATCACTTAGGCCAACAACTATTCCCCAATTTTAGGGTGAAGCAGAAATTTCTAACCCTTAAGCAAAGCGGGTACTCAAACATCACATTTCGGATACCGCTGGCTCCAGGAGGACTGGTGGCTGAATCCACAGAGGGATCTTACTTGGCTCCCCTTCTTTCTTTTCTGTCTGCTCAGAAAGGGTGACAAGGTGTGGCTTGCCAGGGCAGGCTGCCAACAGCTGAAATTTCCTGTACAGCTGTAGAAATAAATAACTATTGAGCATGCCTGGTTCCCATCACACCCTTTCCCTGGCTCTGCTTTGCCCTTTTTAGCTGAAGTATCCTGGTCTGCCATCTGCTTGTGCAGGGAGGCACCTAGGATCACAGAGTACACTCCCAGTCTCTTCCATCTCTCTTCTCATGCCCACCTTTTTTTTTTTGGAAGGACACAGGTCAGATCTGTGGGTTATTTGGTGCTGCATGGCTAGTGCCCTCCTCTCTTGATACGCTGGGCATTTTCTGGTATGACCTGCTCAGAATCACAAAAGCTATGGCTTGGCTACATATATGGGGCTTCATAATGCCAGAGATGGCCTTTCCTATGTCATCTTAACTAATTAAAAACATAAGAAAAAGTGATGGAATGATTGACTGTCCATGCTGTAGATGCTATCAGAGACTTTAATTCCATAGCAATTGATTGCAAATATCCAGTGACTGATGATGCAAATATGCCATGATTTATTCTCACCATGGGCTTTATTTAGGTACCTGATATCAGTCTGTGGTACCATACACAGTCTTTGAAAAGCAGCTTTTATAACTATTCTTTGCTGTAATGAAAACCAGAATTCTTTCAGGAACTGAACAATAAAATTGTTAGGCATTTGTTTTTCTAGTTAAACTTCCAGTGACAAAATATTTAAGGCATATAGGGAAATTGGTTTTCATCTGAGAGATGGGATGGATGATGTCAGGGTATAAAGTGTACATTATTCATTTTATATACAGTTTTGTATTATATAAGTAAACGTATTTTTAAAAAGATATTGGGAAGTCTTTCAGTCAAAACAAATATTCTGTTTTATGTGTTTACAGAATCTAAGGATCTGCTCTTTCTGCCTTTTTATTTTAAATCTCTGTGGCTTGAACTTGATTTTCTAAGTTTCCATAAGACTGTCCAAATTGGTTTGCTCTTAGAGCCATATTTTAAAGTTTATTTTCAATTTCTCTTGCAGTCTATCTAGTATTTATCAGTTCCAGGAAAAATCTTGACAGAGAGACTGGGTCATTTTTCAATGCAGTGTGTTTTTAGTGGCTTTTTAGTCCTTGTAGATACAGCATAATTCTATATTGTTTAGCTTGCAGATGAGAACTTCACTTACAAGAAAAGAAGGTAGAGACACAGAATTCCAACAGCAAACCAAAGATATAACAATATAATGAAATAATGTGAATATAATTGTAATGAAGTTACTGCGTGAGATTTTATGGCATGTGTGATTAGCTGTCCAGCTCTTTTTAGGAGGCAGAGCTGGAGACCAGTTGTGGGACCTGCTCACAGGACATGACATAGGGATAATGGCTTCTGGGTTGAAGTGCCTGTCAGTAGTAGAACTCCAGGTCCTCTCCTTAATTAGTGCAGGAGAGGGAATGGCATCAGTGGTTCTCAGGAGGCAGAGGCAATATTTTCTGTGGAATTAGCAGGCAGCCTGGATGGCACATGCAGGCAGCCATTTGGTGTGCAGCAGATTGGGACTACACAAACACTTCCATCTTAAAAATTTTTTTAAAAATATATCAGTCACTCTACAGAAAATAGTTTTGTGGGCAGCAACATTACTGAGGTCTAATACATAGCTTTCTGTCTTGTGGGTAGATCTTGTCCAATCTACAATGCAAATGCCAACCAAACCTGTCCCAGATGTAGGATTCCCACAATGTTTTGCATTCACTGATGTCTAGAACTGTTGTCATTTTCTAGTGGAGCTTCTCCTCCTTTCAGTTTAACAGCCTTGTGGAATTAGATACATTTGACATCCCTGTTCTTCTTAAAAGGTGACCAAAGTTGGCTGTGTCTGTAGAAAGTATTAGGGGAAGACACATATCATGATTACACTTTTTCAATTTTTTAGGAAACTAGGCCAAGAATAATAATGATATGAGTTTGCTGGATAAAATACTGAATCACATCAGGATGTTTTTGGATATGAACTCTCCAGGTTTGGCAGGATCTTGTTTGAAGAATGAATTATGCATTTTAGGGGTTTGTTGTAAAGTCAATTGTCTGCAGATTCCTTTGTAGGATGGATCTTTACCTCCTGCTCTTCCCCATATGAAGGACGGGTGATGAAAAAAGATATGCATTAACTTGTTTAGATTGTAGGAAGTCAAAGGGGAAATAGGTTCAGATGGTTTATCTGCTTTGAACATTATATAACAGAATGTTATATGTCCCATGTTAGAGAGAGCTGATTCACTATTTGTAAAATTAACCGTAAGATTTAACTTTTTCAAATATTGAGTAAATCCTTAACACAGTAAGCAACACCTGCAGGGATGTTTAGCACATGCTCCCCTTGAAGTATCTGTTAATTGCTGAAATAAGTCACCTGAATAACTTTGGAAAAAGATACTTAATTGCCGAGAATGAATTACCCAAAGTTAAGCAATTAAAAAACTCTTTGTACTATCTTATAATTAATGCATAAACCCCAGGGTTGCATCTGAAGTAGACAAAAACATGTAGTAGTTTAAGCAGAACTTTTGGGGAAAGTTGGGGTTTTTTAATTTCATGTCCTTCCCTCTCTTTCCTCTCCCTCCCCCCTCTCCCCCCGCCAAAAACCCCAAAACTCAGGAAAATAAAAAGTGGAGCAAACACTAGAGAAAGGAGCATGTTTTCAAAATTACAAAATTTTAATAGTCTGAAAACAATAGGTTGGAGAACTCTTCCGAATAACTTTCTGGCACTCTGATCACGGGTCAAAGAAATGGTAGATTTTAAAGCCAGGAGAGGTTATAAATATTCATCTCTTTCAGCTTTCATTATAGGACAAACCATAGAATTTCACCCTGCAGTACTTGGTTTGTGCCTTGAACATTTGAGCCAGGTGTGAAAAAATTCAGTATTGACACAAACTTGAAGTAAAAGCTGCATTTCCTCACAGTAGAATTTTGCGTGCTTTACCATTTGAACTTATCTAAATTTGTTTTGTAGTCATGGGATTGTGTTATGTCATTATGTCCAGCATTAAAGCATCTGTGTTTATAATGTGAACACCAGTGCCTGCACTGAGGTGAGGATATCAGCTCAGCAAAGTGAGATTAACACCAAAATGTGTGTCACAAGCTCGGAGTGCATGAACATTTTTCCAAAAGCTAAAGTATCTCGTGAAGCCCAGAAATGGGGGATCTGTTGAGTTACCAGCAACAAGGGTGAAAGATCAAGTTTTAGTACCAATTACTGGTTTCCTGTGTGCCTCTCCTTAATGATAATAACCTATGAGAGACTGTGATTTAACATAGCCACCATACTGACACATAAGAGCTACATCTAAGATGTAGAAAACAGTGGTTCGACTGTGTGTCTCCTCTTTACAGAGCTGAGAGAGCTGACAGAGACCAAGTGTGTTTGGTCACTTCTATCACCAGAAACATGATCTGCCATTTTTGTTTGGGTTACGAAGGTAACTAACGTGATTCTGTATCTTCCGTGGTTGAAAATACGTTTTGAAAAATATGCTTGATATTTCTTGTCTCCTTTCTAGCATGCAGAGTCAGCATAAATATGAAGTCTTAGGTAAGCAACAAATTTTGATGAAAATTCTCCATCTAGAAAGAGGGAAAAGGCAGAAAAATATTCAAGAAATAGTTATAGTGGCATTTTGATTTGGAAGCTTAAGATATCGGAGGACATCAATGATCTTCAAATACTGCAGTTAAAAACTTTGGGCACACAGAATTCATTAATATTTTCTTTGTGAAGCCTCCAATTGATTGGTCTCCAGTACTTTTCCATTTTAATTTACATGGTGTGCTGCTCGGGGCTGTCCTGTGCAGGACCAAGAGTTGGACTTGATGAATCCTTGTGGATCTCTTCCATCTCAGAACATTCTGTAATTCTGTAATTTGTACTGTTTGTATTATAAACAGGAATGTAGGGTACTTTTCAGATGAAAAAGAAGAATCTGTACCCTAAAGGCATGGTTTCACAGATTTTCACCAAACATTCACAGAGTTGTCGCTAAGCTTCTCTGAAGGTGAATATTTACTAGTAAACAGTGTTTGCTGAATACTGCTGTCTTCCATATTCAGGCAAGTTCATTCCATGAACGGAACCCTATTATAAATAGTAGGAGAAATAGCAGTCTTCAAAAGCAGAATATTCGAATTATATGCATCCTTTACCCTCCTCTCATCCTTTCATCAAGCTCCAAGTGCACATATTCCTTTTCCTTTGTCTTAAATACTCTCATGAAAAGCAGTTAGTCTTTACAGAATAATTGCTGTGTTTGTTTGGGTTGTTTTCATAGATATAATGCTTTATAGTATTTCCTCCTTGAGAACTATTTGGAGAGATAAGTTTACAGAATAATTGAGATACAAGTATTTGTAATAAGGATAGATGGTTGGCTTTGATGGATAAACATTCCTATCTGGTTACATATGCAAGATATTACTGTGAAGTTAGAGCTTCAGGTTCAACCCCACAAAGGGCATAGGTGTTCAAACTGGAAATATCAAACTACAAAGCCAGGAAGCCCTCACTTTGCTCCTTCCCGTCCTATAGTCGTCAAGTCCATCCCTTTTTGAGGTGTCTGGATTTCTATTCTGCACACCTCTGGCTGGAGCCTCAGAAGCACTTACTTTTCTGACAATGCTTGGTGTGGTCCTGCAGCTCTCAGAAGAGCCCCAGTGCAATCAGCAAGCTGAGCACCTTTAACACGAAGCCAGTTGGATCGGGCCAGTGCAAACATGGATGCGACTCCCTCAAATAGTGCTCATTGGTACCATGTGCCTCTTCTCACATTAATCTGAGGGTGCCCACCCTCAGCAAAGCTCAGGTAGTTAACTGGATGTCTGTGTGGATATGTGTATATGCATATGTCCGTTGTTTATTAAAAAGAAGCTACAAATGATACCGAGACCAGAACTCTCTCCTCCCAAATGACTGCCCTGACCACTTAGCCAAAGGTAAGCTCTGTCCTGCACTTACTGTATATGGTTTGACTTTCCTCTAATCTGAGAAAAAGCCTGAGCTTGTGTCTGGCCTCCTTGGCCAGTGCTCCCAGTAGAAACATGGCAGGAGGTGTGTATCGGTGCAGCACTGCATGGGCATCTGACATCTGAATATCCCTGTTCCCCCTGGCTCATGGGTAAAAGCCCCTCTGGGAGCCAGGATGGCTGGAGGATGCCATGGGACACGTGGCTCTGAAGAGACCAGACCAAGTCATGCTGGGCTCCATAACTGTCCTAACAGGCTGGTCCTGTAGGGCAGCTCTAGTCACTGCCTGGACCTCGGCAGCGACTCCCAGGATGTGTTAGCTGGGATATCTTGCTGTCCAGGGTCTAAATGGGGTGAGGTGAGCAGTAGCATTCCCTGCTGCCCTCAAGCATGAAAGCTCCTACTTTCCAAAAAGGAAAGATCAAATGGTGCAGTTTCAGTATTTGAAAGTAGGAAAGAAAGGGAATGTAATGAAAAATGGGGAAATTTGAGTCTTGTTGCATGCGTGGGTCAGTCTGCTTGTTTGTTTTCAACCACTTAATTAGAAAAGGACACATTAAAATTGTTTAATGATTCCAAGACAATATATTCTTCTGTTTTCAGTGGAAGTTTGGAAAAGTTCAGGTGACAAGTAAAATTTGAATTTTACCCATGTGGCTATGACTGAAGTCAGAGGGTTCTTCCTCCTACAAGATAAATTGACACACGTAGCATAGTGTCATCATTTCTCTAGTGGAGATGGGACTGTTCACTTGGGGAACTCAGCTTTGTGCGTGTGTTTGCCATGTCACATAGCGGATGTTTGTCTCTACAATTGCTTTTCATTAGTTTTGGTTTTTCACTAGTTTTGATTTAACCCATCTCCTGACAGCTACGGTATCCACTATCCGCAGCAGGGAAACAGGTAATGTTTTTCAGTTTACTGAATCTGTCTCCTCTTGTATACATTACTGCTTCCTTTGTTGATCCTTTGGTGCAGTGGCAGTCATGTCAGTAAAAAAGAGGAAAGCATCAAAATTTCCTACTGCAGGCAGAGACCCGCACACAATGACTAAACTGGATTTGTCCAAACTTCTGCCTTTTCATTCTTTCTCAGATGCTTTGTGGGGAAGTTGTTTGTGCTCTGACAAGCAAACTATTGTGTTTGTTTGTTTGTTTGTTTGCTTTTTAAGCGTTAGGTATTTTTAAAAGTTCATTTTTTGTGCTCCAATGACTACCCAAATTGCTACTATCCGTTAGTATTTGCCTGGAGGATTAGGGCAAACATTTAGAATAAAGTGCCCAGCGTGTCTCTTTGATTATTACAGAACTACCACATGAAGTATTATTTGGTGGCAATTTTATGATGTGCCTAAGTGGAATAAAATGTCAATTTTATTAAAAAAAGAATGCACCCAAGGACAGTGCGATGGGACCCTGATACAAATGTTTTGCAATAGGACACATTCTCATGAAGTGATTTAGTGTCTCAGCTGGGACTTAACTCCCAGGGAGAATTCCAGAATTGTCGCTTACTGACACTGGTTTATTTTCAGTGGAGAATGCTGACTTCTCAGAAAAGGAGGAGGGGTAAGAACCATCTCATTTGTTTTATCCCTGTGTTTGGTTGGTCAGGGCAAAGTTACTTGGGGGCAATTGTGCTGCATTCCTTGTCAGATACTCATTCCTCAAGTGCTGAGCAGGGAATTTTAGTGCTTTCACTTGGGCTAGTTAAAAATAATAAATTGTATCAGAGGCTAGGAGATGCATTTTATATGTCTCTTGTAAACCTTGCAGTCAAAAATCTCCATGAGCTGTGCAAATATGCTGCAATCCTGTTAACATCTGGCAAGCAGCAAACGGGAAAAAAAACAGTTTTAAAAAAATTCTTTAGCATAATATTGCAAGGCAAGTTTTTAATTAGCCAGGGCTGTATTTTCCCCCTTATTTTGTACAGGCCTGAAGTGATCAGCAATTTCTTAGAAAATATGCTGCTTCCACTGACAGGTGTGGTTACAGTGTAACTCTAGCTACTGGACTGTCTCGTTTGAGATGAATTGTCATTGCTGCATTTCGGAAAACAGTTCTTGAGACTGATGGGAGAGGTGCAAGCTTGCAGGACTGTGTGAGTACATGTCTGCAGTGAGCACGTCACAGTAGAAGATGTAAAGATGAATGACTCCTTGAATTTCAAGTGACAGGGAATGTAAATCAGGTAAGTCACGGACAGAAACACTCATTTCTTGAGAGCCATGTCAAAACTGGAAACCATTTGAGTTCTAATTAATGACATGAGAAAAGCCACTTTCGGCATTATTTTCCCAGAGAAAGATGTTCTAAATGATAAAACGTGTTTTGGCTGCTGTTCTTGTATGTAGGTGTGTCCATGTATACACATATATAGGCACAGAGGAAACGGATCCATTTCTTCTGTTTTTAAGTCATGCCTAAGAAAAAGACAAATTCTAATTTATAAACCAGACATGTTTCTTTATGATAAATCCGACTTAGAGTTAAAACATACTTTGAAATGTTTCAATATTTGTATCTTTTTGAGAGAAGATGTCCATGCTTCATGCTCTCAAAAAATTCAAGTATCATTGAAGTGAACTTTCTCATATGATAGAAAAAACTTTCCAGGTGGATGATCCGTTGCGTCTCAGGAGCTCTGAAGATTGTCAGTACCTATTTTACTTAGATGTGTGTGTCTCCCTGGTACCCAGAATTACCCATTCCCTTCTTTTCAGTGAATTAATGTTTAAGTTTAAGCCCAGCCTGAGTATGGCAGGGCTCAGGCTGGACACTTCCCGAGGCCCGTGCACACCCCCATATGAGGTAACACAATGACTCTAACAGGAGTCACTGGCTGGGACGTGTGGGTGGGTATTGCTGGCAATCCTAACTCACCTATCAGTAAAGTACATGACAATTTGTCTTTATATAGCAGTACTTTCTCATGATTTTAAAAGAATTTACTGACAACATGGAGATCGATTAATAGCATTTTAAATGTAATAAAAGTGCTAAAAGTGATGGGCAAGATGTTTCTTGCATCATTACTTGAAGGAGGTCCATGGAAGCAGAGGATTTTGGTTTCTCCATCTGCACTGTCTTCCCTTTTCAGCCCTGTAGACAGACTCTCTTGCTGCACAGCAATGGCAGAACTTGTGATTGTGGGGGGGAGTGAAGAAAAGTTTGGGCAGAAGGGCAAAAGAAGAAGGGGTGGAGACTGAAAGAGAGTGAACATTATTTCCACTGCCTACAATCCTCCATGAGACAGGAAGTGTTTTGAGAGGTTTCCAGCTCCTTGAAGATGTTTGACATCTCTAAAGGCTGCTGAGAAAGAAAGGCAGAAACAGAGAAGGCCTGCACATCCCTACCTAATGGAATGTCTGACCCTGATGTTGGGGGAATATCTCAATCTCGAGTCTCCCTAAGACAGCTTAAAAATGCTGGAAACTCCAGTTGAGGGGCATTAGGGTTTATGGCTTTTGTGTCTTGGAGCAGGTAAACTCCAAACTAAACTCCAACTAAGTAAGCCACTGGGGTACGTAAATGAGATCCTTCTTTCTTGAAGGTGAACATGTGACTAAACACTGATGAATCAGGAGTTAAATAATCATAAAATTAGTCATTGATGCTCTTGTTTCACTGGAATGGAATGCGGTATGACCAGTTTGATGTATATTGTGATACACTGAGTGACTGAGGGACTGGAACTGCTTGAAGTCCTTAGAGTCAACTGCAGAGCTTAAAGTAGCAAAATGCAATAAAAGTATTTGGGAGCTGTAGTTCTTGGAAGAAAGCATTCTCCAGTGTGTCCGTGCTTAGGCAATTTCTTCTTTCTTTTCCCTCACCATCCACAAGGTTCTGCTGTGATAACTGTGAGACATCACTGTCCTTCATTGTCTGCTGCCTCTGCAGAGCCTTCTGCGCATTGAGATCAGGTAGGTATATCTGTGTCAAGTCACAAAATATGGGGGAGTTAAATCAGGACATTCTAAAGGTCTTAACAGATGCCAAGCAGCCATATTCAGAATTGCCAACATCTTTATTTTTATCTTACTCAGTTTGTTTTCAAGCTTGAACATTTGTGTACACTAAGATTAGAACTATTTGCATGCCAGGTTCCAGAGTTCAGTTATTTTTGAGTTAACTCCATAAAAATAATTTAAAAAAAAACCCCAAACTGTGTGGCATTTGATCAGGAGAAGAAAAGGAGATAATTTCATTTAAAGCGGAAATAAAAGACACTTTTTCTTTCAAATTGGTTAATTAAACAAAGGCAAAGCTATGCATGGACATAAAGCACAAAAAAAAAGGTGGTATTCTCTGTTGACTTCCTGCCTTCTCCAAAGGTAAAAATTAATCTAATTTCTAGATCCATGACAGCTGGTCCTTATAGCCATTATGGGATGTCTGCTATACAAAGAATCTGCAGCGCTTCAAGGGAAGTTATGGCCTAATGCACTAGTGCCCCATGCTTCTATACAAACATTAATCTATTTTATTTTTTTCTAGTTTTCCGGTTCCCAGATAGATTGAAGCACATTTGAATCAAATATCCAACCAAACTCTTTTGATATGTAAGATATTTAAGGGGTAAATTCCATATGTATTGCAGTTAAGGTCTGCTTGCAGATGTAGGTTATGTGTTTGTGCATGTAAAGCCACGGCTTTCCACTCAACTAATAGATTGCTTAATAAGACTACTGATGGCATAATCTATCTTGATGAAGTCCAATGGCTATGAATTCTTCTTAGGGCTAATCCTGAATTTATAGCATTTTTATCTATGAAAGTCAGAAATGGGAAGAAATGTTCTGCAGTTTCAGAGAAGCAGTACAGCCGCTCACTGTGGCTGCTACTGTGTTAGGCTGGCTGCAGTTACAGCCAAGTCGCTGTAGAAAAGGGTCTCTATTTCTATTTGATTATTAAAACCAGTGGTCCAGATGCAACATCTGGCTCAGGAAATCCCTAAACTCCTGATTGTCGGAAACATAGAGGATATTAAGGGAGGGGGGTGTGTGGAGAGGGAATCACTCTGCATGCACCCTGTTCTTATATTCTTTTCCTAAGCATCTGCCTTTGTCTGCTGTCAAAGGCAGGATATTGGGCTGGATGGACCTTTCATCTACCCCAGGATGGCAGTTTTCCGTGTTTGGGGGGTGGAGTGGGCTGTGGCTGTGAAAACCCATCATCCAGGATCTGACAGTCCCAAACGTGACTTTCCTCTCCTGCCTAAATCTTTATGGCTGTGGTGCTTCCTCTGCTTTCCCCAAATCCTGCTCACAGCAGTAGTGCAACATAGAGGGAGGGGAAGAGTTGGCCCCCTCCTCAAGGGCTGTGTATTATTATGTATTTATTTTGGCTTGGATGGAGATTTTTTTTTTTCTTTTCCCCTCTGAATAGGGAATTCAGAAAAGTGACATCATTTTTAATCCCTGACAGTTTATGGGCTTTGAAAGAGATTCTGGATAATACTGAGCAATTAAGATGCCATTTTAATAGTTCTTTCAAGTGAAATCAAGTGAGTAATTAAATAAAATTGAATGAGGACCATGTCAGGCCACCCACAAGCTCTCACATCCGCTACAAATAGATGAATAAGTTAGAGTGTGGGACAAATGCTGTGTCTAAGTGGTCCTATTTATGTGTTACTGGATGACTCTAGGAATGAGGCTTTCAGCTGGAAGATTTGTTTCCTTTGAACAATGTTTCCAAGCAAGAACATGCAAGATTGTCAATTGCTATTCAAACAGCAGTAACTTTCCCATATTTTTGAATTTTTTGTGGTAGTGTTAATGCCATTGTTTTGTATAGATGGTCTGCTGTAAAAGTCACAGAACATAAACAGGATTTTTTGCATTAAATGCTGGATTAGAATTTCTGCTGCCTAGTTATTAGTACGATGATATATGAATGCTTTTTGAAAGTTGCTTTAGACTGCAAGCATGGGGTATGGCATTACACATGGTTTGCATTCATTCTACACAGATAAAAAAAGCGAAGTGCAGACAAAGGGAAAACAAGTACTTTAGAGATATACAGTATGATAACTAAGTAGATACTGAAAAATGGTATCTCAGTTGTAGATCAGTTCATTTTCTTAGGGTGAAAAAACCTTCTTTTAGGCTTTTCCAGTCTTACATGTTAAATTTTGTCCTAGGACTTCTGACTATAATTAGAAGTATTAACTGTAAACTGTATTTCCAAAGTCTATTCTTTGTACTATGAGATACAAAGATACCTAACCCTATCTTAGATCTAACCAAAGTATTGAAATTTGAAATTAAGACAGATATTAATATCATGACATATAAGAGCCTTGAAAACTTGACTTGCATCTACAGCATTATTTTTACTGAAATACTCATGGAGGAGGCAGTGCTTAAAAACAACAGCCAAAATAATCTCATTGTATTTCACATACAGATTCACAGAAAAACTCGTATTTTTCCTCAAGAATTTCCTCTGTAGGATACCTTCTGAGCACAGCTGACAGAGTGGGTACCAGATAGCACTCCCTGCTCACCCCACATAAACTTGTTTTCCCTTCATCTCAGGGAATGGATCATTACTCCATGCCTGTAGGTCCTACCCTGGTACAAAGACATACTTGCTGTTTTCTTTCTCTCCTAAAATGTGCTTTTCTGGTTTTACTTTAAATTTGGGACAATACAGGCCCCCTCTGGTGGTCAAAATATCTTCTGTACATTTCTCCAGTATTTCACTCTAAAGATGTTTTCTGAGGGGCCAAAATGTCTGCTTTACATTTTAAAGTAATACGACCATAGTTAGTTCGTTTTTCTAAGAAAACCACTGGAATGAGCCAAAACTGGAGGAGAAAAATGCGTAGGAGAGGTGTTCCAGTGTGTGTCAGGTCCCAGGAATGTGGTCAGTGACACTGACGGGTGCACACAGAGAGTAGCTGCAAAATTCATTGCACCAACTCTCCCTGCCCAGCTGGCCCACGGGAGCAGGGATGGTGCTGGAATGCCAGGGCTGGGTCCACTGCTGGAGGCAGGACGGTGCCTTAGGGAGAAATGGGAAACAAAATGCTAAGGAAAAAATACCTGTTTAATTTCACAGGCTGCTCTTTCTCTGATCACTGGAATCACAGGCATACTGGATGTGGTGTGTTGAGGTACAGAAAGCAAGCATAGGTTGATTTACTGGTTTCAAAGCCTCCCCTTAATTTGGTAGAGTTGCGCTAAAAATACCAAAATATTTGGACTTACAAGAGGGTTATGAGGAAGAGTCTTCTAATCACTTTTCCTTTTCCTCTAATACATTTGCATGTGAAAAGTGGTGTTTCCCTTTGCTGTTGTGTTGGTGTTGTCCTCTGTAGCAAGGTATTTCAGCAGCATCTGATTTCCTGGAGGCTGAGACAGTTTCTGAAACTGATTTGAAACCACTACGGCATCTTTAAAAGTAACTGTCATCTGTGTCATCAGGAAGATAATCCCAATGACTATTCCAAATCAGTCTCAACAGCACCAGACAGGGCTTCTCCTTCCCTTCTGAATCTGGCTGATTCTCGCACATTGCACAAGCTTCCACTGGCATTTCTTAGCCTGTTCCCTAAGCCCTGGACTTGACTTTCTGTCTGTTGCCTCCCAGCAGCCACACATACCATCCGCCACTCCAAGGATAAAAGAGTCCTGTCAACACAACAGCTGACCAAGAAAAAGAATAATTCACCAATGTGTTTATTCGCTGAGGAGCACTCGATCAATTCTATCAATGGTGACAAAGAGGATTTAATAGGAACATACAATAATTCTGTTGTTGTTTTAAAACTCCACTAGCCACAATAATGGCTGCTGAAGCACTTATCATTGTCGTGTGATTCCTATTAGCCTATTCTCAAGGAAGCCAAGGAAGAGGGATTGTGCTGTTTCATAAAAATACATTTAATGCAAGTGTTGGTTCCCAGAATCCCCTGCTTTTCTTCATCTCCTAGTAGCTCTTCTGCATACCTCTGGACTGCAAAAAAAATCACCCTGTGCCTTAATCCATTGTGATGTTTTAAAACTGCTAGCAGGGGTCATCCTGGCCAAAGGCTTCTAAATGGGGGTGGAGGGGGTGGTTCTGTAGTAAGTCTGAAGGCCCTGCACAATTTGCTAGGAGGGTTGTACTGTCAGTAGCTGTGTGCTGCCACCAGAAAAGAAATGAGCTGCCAGAGTAGCTGGACTGATTAAAGTTTAGGGTATGGTGTTTTATTCAAGTTTATTAATTCCTATGTCATAAATAGATATTTCCAAAGTAGAAAGTTAGAAATGGGTATGAGAATTTTTATTTGTTCTTTTCAATGTAGGATCAAGAAAAGAATGTTTTTAATGAGATTTCTCTTAGTTATACAGCTACAGCCATTTACCATGTGAATAAACAATACTTGCTCACAGGGTTGTGAAGAGGATAATGGCTTTAAGAAAGAAAATGAAAATGAGTTTATGGCTGCTTTGAAGTTTCTTTTTCAAAATTTCAAATGCTGGATTACATTCAAAAATAGTGTTTTCACCTTAAGAAATGAAGACATTATTCATATTCAACCTTCAGAGTCCTTCTCCTTTACTGAATTGAAACAGTTGTTATCAAAGCCTTATTTGTGTATCAGACTCTGAAGTCAGTCCTTGACCTTCTTTTTGATGAGCGAAATAGTAAGAATTCATGGGCTTTCTCACAGATGATGTTTATTTTCCAGGTAACTAATTAGCAGTGCTCCAGCTGCATGAAATGGAAGTGTTAAGGTGCAGCTCACGCCAGGACTGTGCATGGTTATGGAAAAGGTGAGTGACCAACCCATCTTCTATCATGGTCTTGTTTCATCTTCCATGCAGTGAGCAGTGAGACTCCTGGGGCACCAAATTTGTGTTCTACTGACTGTTCCTGGAATTCCCCTTTGCTGGCTTTTGTTCAAACAATGATTTTGGTACAGGGCTTATAGGATAAGGAGGATTGGTCTTGTCCATGTTAAACACTCTTGTGGCTTTTCTCTGAAGTTACTATAATTTATCAGCATCCCTTTTGAACTGCAGGCACTAGGCCAGGACAGTATTCCAGCAGCATTTGCTCCGGTCGGCGTGCAGACATATGATAGCCATCCTACTGGATACACCCCTGGGTGTCTGCTCATGTATCCAAGAGCAGCATTGTCTCTTTTAGCAGCGTGTCACACTGGGAGCTCCTGTTCAGCTGACAAAGCAGCATGACTCCAATATGTTTCCAGCAACCTAAGGCTCATGAAAGAGATCCCTTTTTTCCCTAACTTCAGTTAATCATGAAGGGAAACAAGATTACATTGAGGTCTTTTTAACCTTTTTTTTTTTTTCCTGGGGACTAGCTTCATTCCTGTGCCCCAGAAACAAAGACCTTAGGTATGAATGGCTAGATGGCTGAAAAGATCCATTCTCTTTCTTTGTTCAGGCAATATATAACAGATGCCAGCTAAGGTATTGAAAGAACTTTTGGTATGAGCATATGCATTCCTTTGACTGGGTGCTTGCATGCAAGAAAGTTTATATAATTATGATAGTAGAAGCTGATATTTGAATACTATCCTTGCTGCAAACTACTAATTAAACTTGAACAGGACTACCCTATTTATCCTACTGCTGGTACTGAGAGCTGCTCCAAAACACTGTTCAAAGTCAGTGAAAAAAAATGCTAAGAAAAATACAGTATGCAAGTGAGTAGTGGGCAGGCATAAAGGGCGTGTATATCCAAGCTGCTGTGAGGTTCCTAATTACTATAAGATAGTGTGTTCATGTGACAGATTCTGGCTGAGATTTTCCATCCTTCTTCCTCATTACTAACGTTGGCACCTCCCCAGGCTCCTGCCAGGGAAATCCAGCCCCAAGGTGCTGTGCGCTGCATGCCCAGCAACCTGAACATCCGAGGCTGATAAAGATGGCAGGTTACAATCAAGGGGCAGAAAGAATTAAGGAATTTCACAGTCATACATGAGGGTGGTGCTGAGGAAGAGGGAATAGAGACAAAAAGGATTTTTCAATAGAAGTGCCCAGTTTACCAGCAAGATCAGCTGAGGACAGAAAAGGAAGTTGAGTTGAGCTGGTAGATCTAAACAAAACAAGGCAGGAGCTGGGCAGTGACACAGGAATGATCCTCCATAGCAGCAAGCAAATGAAGGCAGAAGCATGCGCAGGCTTCACTGCTTCATTACAAACTCCCTCGTAGTGCTCTGTACTTGGCAGGCTCCTGAGTCACCCTCTGTGCCAGAGGATTTTGCTGGCTAAAGCAGTCTGCTGGCAGATGCTCCCCCACCTCAGACCCAGAGATACCATCTCCCAAACAGCCTTGTGACTAAGAGAAGGCTGACTATATTATCGTTACAGTATTCTGAAAAATATAGATAGGAACGCTGGTTGCAGGAAAAGCTTTGAACATTGCCATGCTCGCAGGAACAGAGTGCTTTACTGTGTGAGGTTACTCACAGTGAGATTTTCCCTTAAAGAGGGGGCTTACTTCAAACCATCAATCTGTGATACCAAGGCAGGAAAAAGTAAAACTCCCTATTAAAGCTACATTTGGAAAGCATCCTCTTCAAGGCCTTCACGGGCTCATGACACTGCAGGCTGCAGTACCCCAGCTGTGGTGTGCACTGGTGGGCACTCAGAGACAATGTATGTGGCTTTTCAGCTCAGGCAGAACCCCAGCCTTGGTAGAGACAGCTTTTCCCAGCCAGGATGGCAGCACTGCTCTCTTTCTGTCTGCCTGTCCTATTTTTCAGGGCACTGAAATATGAATATCACGTGGTACTAAGGGGATTATGTCATGTCTTCCCCCTTCCTCCTGCCTGCTTCCTACCCTTAAGTTCACTTGATTAATATTTCTATTGTATACTTTAATTACCACAATCCTGGCTGCAGGCTACCTTCCCCTGTTCCTGGCCTCTTTAAATCACAGCAGTTTATATAATATACATTATTTTTAAAATGTTAATCGTGCAAGGACCTTTTAGGATTTGTAATGTTTAGCTTGCTGTGACATTTGCACAGGATCTGCCCGTGACATACATTCAGCATACACTAGTTTGTGGTGGCAGGCTGCCAAAACTACCACCTTATCACCTCTTCCCCTTACAGTTTCTTAGATTTCTGGGAAACGCTGCCACAGGTGTTAATGCAGTGAAACCCTACCTGTATCTGTTCCTTAACACCTATCCTGTGCTATGCCAAACTAAAAGGTTGCCTTTGATTGGCATCTGAGAGGGTCTGCATTTATGGCACAGCAGAGTCTGAGAATATTGTCTAGCCTAGTGGAGTAGAGGTTTGCATCTCTCAGGAGGGGTGTAAAGAGGGGCTCATGTACCCAGAGGGGTTTGCCAGCCCCTGGAGGTGAGAAGTGCCTCCAATGACTCTCTGCTCCTATAAACTGAACTCCTACAGCAGCCAGAGCCATGCTGGTGGGTGCAGGCATTAGCAAGCCCACTGACCAAGTTCACTCTGCTCTTCACTATCTGTAATGTGAGTACCTATTGAGAGGTACCAATGGTAAAGCAATCATGACAATGACAATTATGTCATTTCACAGTGTCAACCTAAGCACGCAGTGACAGAGGCAGATCTCAAAAGAGAGTGACTTCTGGCAGTGAAAAAAAGAAAAAGCAACAGTGAGCAGCTGGGAGAGTGCCCAGGAGCTTCAGTCTCTGACCCAGTTCAGCTGCAGATACAGCAACACACCCAGGCAAAGCCTCATTAACATCTTTATAAATTTCTGCAGTACCTGGGTGTTGTCTGACGGTTTGCTTTGAGCACGCCCACGCAATCTGAGCCTCAGCTGAGTTGGGCTGTCGAATATACAGGGAAAAGCAACAATACTTCTTTTTAAGAAACAGGTATCAGCGTCTGAAATAAGTCACTGTGCTTGACTTAGCCAAACCAAATTCCTGGTGTCTGGAGTTTTGTCTATCTGGTTGATAGCAGGATTAGATACAATACGCGTGAATATACTGCGCAACCATGCAAAACCAAATAGTGCCGCAAAGTTAATTGTGGTTTAATTAATACAGTCTGCTGCTCCATGCTCCACCAAGTTTCTGATTATTTGTCCATCTTTAGATTTTCAACAAAGCATTCCTGCACTGTTGGATGCCCTCAGAAAAAGAAGAAAAAATGTATCTTCCTTTCCATTTTGGAAGTTTGGCTTGTTTTCAAGCCATTTTATTCAATAAAATAAATTTTTTTGGTTTATTAACAACACATTTGGCATGTCCATTTTTCAGGTCTTTTTTAAGATTCTAAATTTTTGTGAATTTCAAAGTGAAGAACATGAAATATTTTTTCATGGCATAAAAACCTGAAGCAGTTTGAAAACATGTTTTAGTTAAGGACATAAACATATTCCTGAAATATTAAATTTACTTGTAAACTTTGTTGAACAATTTCAATTTCATGTCTCAAACTCCAGCTTTTAAAAACATATCATCTTAACTACAAGATGGTACTTTTGCCCACTCTACATTTGACACTGGGTATTTTTATCTTTATGGTTATTTGGTGTAAAAGTCTAAAAATAAAAGCATATTGTTCTGAGCATTGTGGACAACTTTTCCAGACGGGGAAAACTGAGGGTTTTATGACTTAGGGAAGCAGAGTTCCCAGAGGGCTGGTCTGCTTTTTTTCCACTCTTCCCTTTAGGATTTTCTGAAAACATTTCACTTACTGTTGACTCTGCAGTACATTTACAGTCTCGTATTTGTAGGGTTTTGTGGGTACCTCCCATCCACGTGTCCCACGCACAGAGAGGTATCACAGCACACTCCTGGATGATCACTCACTCAGACGTGACCAAAGACTCAAACTGGTGGAGGGGCCTGGTTTTGGTTTTCCCCTTCCCAACCACTCATCAGAAATGTGCTCTCTGCTTAGAATGGGTTAAGGTGAGTAGTGTTCAGTCTCACTGGGACAGCAGCACTGGAGCAGCAGCCCTGGCAAGGAGGGGAGCCCTCCGAGGTGCCTGCTCCAGCCTGGGCTGTCCCCTCATACAGCTCCCAGGGCTATGCCCCAGCCAAAAGCCCATGCCCTCCCATCATTTCCCAAAGCAAAAGCTAAGCAGAAGCAGTGCAGCAAGGTTTGAAAGGGTGAAACATGCCTTTGTCTGCTCACTTGTTATCCTGAACAGCTGGGTTAGAGCCGCACACAGCCCACGGCCATGAATGGCAATATTAACTTTAAAAAGAAAATCCTCGTTTTGATTGGCTGAGCCAGCTGTCTGATGGCACAGCTTTCCAGCAACTTAGAATTTCTTTGTAATTAGGGAATTGTTGCAAAATAGGGAACAATAACATTATATGAAGACTGATACTTAAACTGGGATAGCCAAATTTACCTTCTAGTTGCATCTAAATTAATAATCTAATTTTGAAAGGAAATCAGAACCTAACAACTGTTGGTGACTTTTCTTAAACTGTTTTAGAAAGAGTCAGATTATGATTTTTTTTTGAGTATTTGGACACTTGATAGCCTATTCTTGGAGTATACTTCTGTTCATTGTTAATTTTAATTTTTTTTACCTAGCAGTTTAACTATTAAATGTACAAATGCCTTAAAATTTAAATCACATAAAAAGTATTTTGTTTTCAACAGAGGGGTCCAGTGTGAATTTCATGTTCAACACACGAGCCAGGATGTACTAATTGTCAGGTAACTGTATGTCAGTATTTCATGGGTTTTTTAACTGATAAGCTTCACTGTCAGACTAAGCATTCTAATATTTGGTACTTTCTAAAATGTTATTGAAGTGTGTTTTCTCTAATACATCTATTTATTAAAGTCTTAATTCCACATTATTTAAATATTTTGTTACGGCTATGTTATTTAAATGGTTTTTAAGGCTAAAGCTTATTTATTTAACTGATAAATCTATTAGTCTAGTTAATAATTCTGAAACACCACACCTTTTTTAGTGGTTTAGACATTGTCTACACCTCTGTAAAAGAAATCTTTTTTTTTTTTTTTTTAACAATTACAAGGTATTAGGAATTACACTGGATATAAAATCCTGTATAAACATAGAAGTTGTTATTAATCTGTTAGCGATGTGCTAATAGACTTGCAGATAACTTGACATACATGTTATCCACTCAGGACAAGCCTGAACTTTGCTAAGGTGGAAAGAAAATTCTTACACAGAAAGCACAGAGCCGGTATAAAGTGTTGGTGCATAAATGGAGGCTGGAAGTTAAAAGAGTGTCAGCTTTACAAAGAAGTGGTGGGGCAATGAAAATGAGGCTGTGAAAATGACATTGGCATGCCTGTGCCCCAGGGCTGATTGGGTTGCTCCTAACAATAAGGACTGCATTGCTGGCAGTCTCACCCTGGGATCTTGCTTTATGGTCCATCATGTTCTTGTGTAATGAAAGGGCCTGTCCTGGCCGGCTTCCATTTACCTGGGCATCATACTCAGAAGAACTGGACTGTAATTCTCTGAACGTTTCCAGCACAGGGCAGGAAAACAGACAGACATAAGAGTGGAAAAGTGTTAACACTGTAAAACTCAGGCATCTTTGTATTCCAGCTCCTCAGATGTAAAAGGACGCCTAAGCAATGCTTACGTTCTTTGCTGGATCAAAACTTCCGTATACGAGGTGCAGCGTGTCCCGCCTCTTCTTCCCTAAATGTATTTTCACTGTCCTGGAAGTTTCTGCTATGTTTCCCCTTCTCCTTTCACAGCCTCTCCTTTACATTCCCTCTGATCCCATGCCCCCCACATTTCCAAGGCTGCGTGTCTCTCCCCTCTGTGTTTCTGCTTGTCCCTGTAAAGTGGGAGCAGGCTGTGTTTGGGTGCCGCAGATGTGCTGTGCCTGGGGCTGTGGCAGGGGGGCTCCCACACTTCAGGCTGAGCCCCCGCCCCTGAAACACAACCAGCTGTGCCTATGAGACAAGAGAACCCTGTGGGGCCTTCAGCCCCGTAAATGGCTGCACACTCCAAGTCCACTGTGCCTAATTAAACCCTTTTCCAGCACACCAGAGGAAAAAACAAAGTAATATCCGTCATCCTTTTACCACCCAAACTGCTGTGTGTGTTAGAAAGTCCAGTGTTGGCCTTGCTTTCCTTGACTTTTCCCCTGTGTAAAATGGGGGTACAGCTGTGCCAGTGTGTTGA
The DNA here is from genome assembly GCA_013398115.1 of Falcunculus frontatus. NCBI lineage: Eukaryota > Metazoa > Chordata > Aves > Passeriformes > Falcunculus > Falcunculus frontatus. The sequence continues at coordinate 1,690,330 of VZRV01005920.1, read as the reverse complement.
AGTCTATAAATGAAAAGTGTTGCATAGGTGTGAGTATTATTAGCTGCTTAATAGAACTAGACAGTGTTACAAATAAACCTGAGACAATGAGCCATGGCAGTGTCAGCTTAAACCCAGATAAGCTGCCATTTTTGCTGAGAACTACTGAAGTACAAGAAAAAAAATTGCTGTAGCATTCCTGTAACTCCGTCAAAATTTCTGTCTACCTGAGTCAAATGCAGCAGAGACCAAGACTGAAAAGATCACTTTTTGTCTCACATTTTTTCAACGTCTCTTTTAAAAAAGGTAATTTTGAATAGCTAAGCACCTTTTCTTTCTCTTTGAGCCTCACAAATTTCTTGATAGGTTAGTACATCCTAGCATACTACTGGCAGATGTGTGCTCAGTGCCTTTGTCCCACACAGGGGCTTTCCTTGAGTCGGGATGACAAAATCAGTTTTGGACACCAGGAAAGCAGAAGTATGATTTGCCATCAAGAAATAAGCTTGGAATGAACACGTCACCAAAATCTTTCTGTCTCACAACTGCTCACTGAGAGTGGCCATATGCAAAAGTGACTGGAGCGTGATCCATGCAGAGTTACGGAGGGGAAACCTGTGGGGCTAAGCTGGGGAAACATGTGGAGTTTTCCAAGTGAACAACTCTGGGTTCAGGAGCACCAAGCTGTGTGTGTTCATACAGTGTACATCACAACTGCAACCAGCACAGGGAATTGTCTTCTAACAGGGACAAATGTAGGGGTTTTTCTCCACTACCTTGCACTGTTACTTTTTGGTACAGTCCCCCAACCCCTTTTCCTCTGACTCTCTAACACTCATAAAACAAGGTGCTTGGTTGACTTGCTGGTTTATGACAATGAAACTGGTATATATAACTTAGAGACTTTTCTTAGCCTTTTTTGTTTGTTTGTGTTCCATCTGCCACTTCTGAATCTACAAGCTACTACAGCATTTCCACTGAATTTCAAAGATTTTTCCCCACGTGCCAGTTAGTTGTGCTAATTTGAAGATTTTTTTAGAGTATAATAAGTAACAGCTAATTCAGAAATAATACACTGAATACTTTTCTATAGTATCTAGGGAGGTAATATGGTATCAAAAAAATTTGTACTGATTTTTCCTAAAGAACTTGGAAACAAAACAGTGTAGCCATTGTATTTCAAACATTAGAGCAATTGTTCAGTACATGTGGTGCAACTCTAAATTTCTATGTCAGAACACGGTGCCAACTCTGAGTTTCTGTAAATTGTGGTACTGTGGGCATACACATGTTTAAACAAGTGCTTTCCTATCTCCAGGTTATACAGTCGTATTTCTGTGTATGGTTTGGAAAAGCCAGACAACACTCTAAAGTGATAAAAGGCAGCCTAAACCATGTGCTTGGCTTTCACGCCATTGTACTTTTAAAATAAAACAAAACCTGTTATGGGGCTTGGATTTTTCCTTTAAGTACATTAGCATGTCTTATATATAAATCCTAATGAAGTTTATTCTTGTATACCATAAAACATGTAGGCAGAAGAGACCTAGTAAAACAAGGAGATAAACAGAGAATAATTAATTGCCTGCAGTTGAAAGTATTTTGTGCCATAGTTTCTGTTACTTCATTATGCTCGTAATCCTGTGACTTTAAACATCTTTAAATTACAGGTTTATGCAGCAAAAATATTAATGTAATTCCTTTTGGACTCAACAGGCTACCTTGTGGCCTAACCTACTACTGAAGGTCAGGAGAATATCATTCATCTTCCACAATGCCTAGACATCACCAGCTACACTTCTGGAGATATCCTGGAAAACGAAACTGTGAAAACATTCCAAGCAGTTCAGTGGGATTATTATCTTTGACAAGATTCTCTTGACAATACACAAACCTTTGTGCACATATCAACATAATACCCAATAAAACTCAAAGGTCCTCCTTGGGACTGCTCTGCTTGCTGTGCATGGTATTTCAGATGGGCTGTCAATATGGGATTCAGCACTACAGTGAAAACTAATTCATGGTTTCTCACCCACATTTTCAGTTTAAGCATTCTTTGGTATTTTAAATGTTATTTTCTTACTTTTGAAGAAAGGTTTCTCATGTACCCTCCTAACATAACACCTAGCCCTGGAAGATGCTAATTACTGTACTGTACATGCCTGTTTGGATAAAATAGGTTATTCTCTGAGTCAGTGTTTCTGGTTTAGCAAGTCACAAAAGTAAAAACATTTTCTTTTTTATAGTTCTTGCTGGAATTACGCTGTGGAAACAATGGTTGTATATAATAGTTAATACACTGTGCAAGACTAGTTGATTACATGATCAGACAGTATGCTCAGAGCATTAGGTTTCCCCAGTATAAGAACCTTTATTCCAATTAGAAGTGGACTTTAACAGGCAGTGCTAGCCCTTGAAACCAGGTTCTGTGTCCTCCACCACACTGCTGCTGGTTTGTGTCTAAGCCTTGTACACTGGAGTGCTGTGAGGAATGACCACATGCCAATGGCATAATTTCCTGACAGAGACAGGAAATCAGAAAGTATAAGAAAAGAAGAGCATCTCACTGACTGAAAAACATTAGGAAGATTAGGTGGCTGCTTTAGAAATCATCAATGTGAGAATGTAAGCATGATGTTTTGATTACAGAGCCAGACCTAGGAAAACCAGCAAGAAGTATAAGAGAGTGAAGAAAACTGCAGAAGGAAAGGAGAAGAAAAGTTGGGTTTGTTACTGCATAGGGCTTTTATTCTCATTAGTATTAGGGGTTAGTATTGTTTTCAGCTATGAAGGATAATTTAGATTATGCTGATCTTATATCACTGAGACAAGGAGCTGGACAGATTCTGCAGAAGAGATGTGTGTGACTCATGGAAAGAGTAACTAGTGAAGAACTTGCTCAACTTGAACTCTTGCTTATAGGGATTTTATTTACCCCTGGGGGAGGGTGAAGTTTTCCAGTTTGGCATAGAGCTAAACTACTTTACCAGTGAGAGAGAACTTGAAGCCTCCTTTGCTGAGAAGATAAGCTTTCATGATACAGGCTAATGTGTACTGAAGATTATTGCTCAGCCAGAGAGGAAAAAGATGCCTTAAAGCATGGGGCTTTTAGCTGTGAAAACTAGCTAATTGAGTATTCAACACATGTACCTAACTAGATGGTCACATTAACTCTTTTTCATTCAGTACATAAGACGAATCATCAAACATTTATTTACAGCAGGCACATTTAACAAAAAAGAAGGAAAAATGCTCCCTGCTTTAAGGATCCCTAGTAGCTCTTTCAACGATATGATACCCATATTCTCCTTCACAAAATGCTCCTTAGAGAATTCACTCAAAACTATTTTTTGATTTTTATTTGTAGTGTGAGTAATAATCTACCTGCCTGGTGACATCACTATGGGCACTTCAAAAAAGTAGCTGTGGAAACATTTGGAGAGAGTTATATTCAAGAAAATTACTTGAAAAGAGGTTTGTTTAGTTTAAATGCAAATTCAGCCTTAGCTCATCTGTACAAACAAGTTTTAAAAGAAAGGGGAAAAAACCCCCACTTCCCTGATGTGCTGATCAGAGCTCTTAATAGCAACCTTAAACATGCATAAGTTGAGAAAACTCCCCAGTTTCTCCAGAACAGGGCAGAACTTAATCCTCATGCACAGCCTGCCTGAAAACTTGGAGATCACAGAGATCAGATGAGATTTGGATGTGGATTCCAAACAAACACTTTTAATAGGGGAGTTATAAATATGGATCCTCTTTTTTTTTTTCTTTACAAACCATACATCAAATTGTGAGGAAATACTTACAAACTGCTTTTGTGAATATTTTGTTCAGCATAACTATTTGTAAAAAGACTTTGTTCTACCTAATTGTGTTGTCAAGTCACTGAGATCCTCTCTGCAATAAAAACAAATCTTAAATTCTCTCGGAAGGAAAAAGCCCACCTCACTTTAAGACTAAGAATGCCTAAGAAAAGGTAACAGGTGTGAAAGTTCAATTTAAAAGCCCTATCTCTGAGAAAAGCTATATCAATTAGTATAAATCTATTTCAGTCTTTGAAAGATACATGGTAACAGATGACAAGAGAAGACTGAAGAACTGTGTGATTTTGGCTTGGAAAAGTTGCTTTAAATACTGAAACACTGAAGATCAAAATGTCAGTACTTGATGAGCTGAACTGTAAAGAATCACAAGAGATTCCTGCAGACCTGAAAATGTTATGTATTGTATCATTCACGAAACTGGCAAACACTCAAAAAAACCACTGGTGTTTTTGCCAGTCAGTGCTAAGGACTTACATATGGTCTTCATTCAGGTTTTCTTGACTGGAGAGGCTTTCTCTCAATTTAAATCGTTGGCAGTAATAATTTCTGATTTTCATAATTGCAGTTGCCTTTAAATCAACTCTGGAAATCGTCAAACTTTCAGTCCTGGAGCAGAATCCTGATCCTTGTCAGCCATGGCTACAACCCCACAGAAAATGAGGGGCAACACAGGTTAGTTCAGCTTTGAAGGAGTATAGGTACCACTTGATTTTAGGTCAGAGATGGACATCAATGTGCTATGAAAAGGAACAGACGAGAAGCTTATGCACAGAGGTAGATCATTCCTTTTGTCTTCAGATTACATCTTTTCAGTTCAAGATTGTTCGCACACTGATAGGTCAAAATTGTGGTCCTTGAAAATGCTACAATTGTTTTGGAAGAAAATGATAGGAATCTTTTTTTTTTCTTTTTTCCTTTTTTTCTGAAAATTTTAAACTTTAATATGAACAAAGCTAGCAAATTCATCTACGCTAGGATCCTGAATCTAGAGAATATGAATTTTTTGTGTGCTGCTGGCTAAAAGTTGACACAAGAAAAATGAGAAAATGAGGCTCCATGAGCTGAAACTTCATGCTACAAATGCCTGCTTTCCTGGATGACCCTCTTCTGGACAGATAATGGTTCTACTCTTTCCATCCCAACTACATGTGACTCAAACAAGAATCTCACTCACAGACAGGCTATTTAGCACTGAGGCACATCCTTCAGACTTTTTTTCTGCTAGAAATGCTGATGTGTAGAGCTGAAAGACTCTCTGCTTGCTGCTCTTATGTGCTGCATGTGACACTGTATTGCCCTGCAGATGTGTGTATTCTAACAAACCAGCCTGCAGATGTGCAGCTTTGGGGCCCGCCTGCTTTTGAGCGCTAAAGGCTTGGGAAGAGACATCAGCCGAGCCAGGGAGCCAGCGCCGGGGCCGGAGCCCCGCTGGGAGAAGCGAGGGAGCAGCCGCCTGGAGGAGGGAGCGATGGCTGCCCCTCAGGTGGGCTCCGGTGCCAGCAGAGAGGAGCTGCGGTCCGTGACTCAGCGGCTGGCCCGCACGGGAATGTCTGCGAGCTGCACGGCGCCGTGCCCGTGCTGGGGACGCACCACAAGCCCTCTACTGTTTAGATTCATCTGCTACTGCTATAGGAAAGCATGGTAAATTACGACGGCAGGTTTGAAACAATCTGACAGTTGTAGAGGCTCATTTTAAATACAGCTGTTAAGGGAGGATAAAAATGTATGATTTTCATAATCATGCCTTTTTTGTTTTCTTAGGCTCAGGTGAACACTGCAAAACTGACTATAGAAAGATTCCAGTCAAGTAGTCACTCATATCACTTTGATTTGGCTAATTAGAGACCACGATATGATTATCTGGTACAGTCAGCCCCTACCAGGCCCTCCTCGGCTAAGCCTCTTTGCTATAAGGCCAGACTGAATTTGTGTTTTCTAGATACAAGTGCTGGGCTGGTGTGTCTCTCTACAGTACTATTACGTTTACAACCTGTCTGGTGGCAAGATCAATTCAGACTGTGCCTGGCATTGTCTGTGAGCCCAGGTGTTTAGCCTTTTCCTGGGGTCTGCTTCATCCCTTCTGGTGTGTCCTAGCTCTTCCAGCCCTCAATCTCCTTCCCACCTGTAGCCTACACCAGGAAGTCTTCTACATTATTACCCTGCAGGCTTGCTTTCTTGAAACTGGTTTCTGACCCACCCAAAATGGGCAGCAGCTGTGCCTGTTTCCACCTGAGGCTGCTTGTTAGGCATGATGCCACACCTCATCACAGATGCATGTGGTAACTGGGGGCAGAGGGGACCCTCAGAGGTCTTCCTGCTCAGACCAGGGTCAGTGTTTAAGCATCCTGATGCAAAACACAGACACACTGCAGACTGACATTAAACATCTCTGCAGACACATTTTGCTATTGCAGGAAAAGTGATGGAAATGAAAGCCCAGCATTTTATTCCCGACCTACTTAAAAAACTTAAAAAGAAAAAAAAAAAGCTTGTAACTTTCATTCCATCACCTTCCACCACAAACCTTGAAAGAGCAGCAGACAGAGAACCTATACACACACTCCCAACCTATAACATTGGTGTGCTGGGAGCTGCTCCAAGTCCATCATTAGAAGTAGTATTCTGCCCTTTTTTAAATTCAGAGAGCCAGGATCTGCTGCTCTGTGTGCCCAGCTGGTCTTTAAACAATTGTTTACCCTGACAGTCAAGCTCAGGTACTAAGCAGGGCTTAGTACTCTGTGACAGGCAAAGCAAGGTTAAACTGGACAGTAGATACCCAAGCTGTCCACCCAACATCATCCCAGGCTCTCAGAGGGGGAGACCAAACACTGACAAGGCTGTGAAAACATTACCTTTCAGGTCATTCAGCAGCTGCTGCAGGGGTAATCATGGCTGGTGTTCCCAGGAGCCAGGGCTCCTCTTTTCGTAGTTACCACTTCTGTCTGCTTCACTTCCACTTACGCTGATTTGCTGGTCTGCCTAGATTATGTACAATTATGAAAACTTTAAGACATTCAGAAGCAGCTTTATTTTACACAGACTCTTTTTCCTTCAGCTTTCATAAGTCTGAGCAGCACACAGTGCTACAGGGAAAAATCAGGGTCCACTGCTGAAGTTTATTTTTGTAGAGGTTAGTATTCTTGGCATACGACATAGTCACGCTGTGAGAGTTTTCAAATATCAGTTATAATATTTACTTTGCTTTTGTGAAGAATATGTTAGTTTAAACATGTCTTCTCCTAAGGTAAAGTGAAATAATTGTATATATTTTCTTATTTTTGCGGTCCTTTTCACCTAACTTCCTCCGCAGTTTATTTTCAGTGTACACAGGGTTGTACAAAAAACCAAACAATTGCAAGGAATAGTGTAATAAAAAAGTTCAGTAGATATTTTAATTGTTTTGAAGACAAGATATATTTATTTCCTTGAGGGGAAGAATAATTACAACAGGACAGTGTGGAGATTTTCATATCTTGAAAAAAATCTTGTGTTTCTGAATCAGTTATTTTCTGTATGTGAGGATGACTGTGAAACCGCCAAGTATTCTAGAAGGGATTTCTGCTAGTTTTGGAAAATGGAATTCAAGACTATACAAATGCACACAACTTCCTTTACTACAGCTATTGTCAGCAACTTGTAAAGAAACCTACTTCTACTTGCCTTAAGTGTGTATTTTGCTGGATATGGTGGTGGTCAGTAGTGGTGGACTGGCATCAGACTTTTGCCAAATGGATCCAACTTTCAGTGTGACTTAACACAAGAAAAAAAAGTCCTTATTGCAATCTCTTTTGGTAGTAGTACGAGTAGCGTGGGAATGATGACCCCTACCCCCACTATCGTTACTTTATTTTCTTTTCCCATCCAGACTTGTTGCTCTGGAATATCTGCATGCTAATCTGTCTGCTTCAGAAACTGAGTGCCACACAGGATCTGTACTGCTCCAAGATAGGAATTCACATCATGGACCAAGCTCATCATAAAAGTTCCTTTGCCCCTGAAAAGCTAGTCTGCTTCAGGACTGCGTGACTCCAGTCAGAAGAGCCAGCAGGATTTATCACCCGACCTGTGTGTACAGTGCCTAATGCAGCAGAGCCCTGATTGCAGTGGCAGTGGGAAAGTGACTTTGGGAGATCTTTCAGAGAAGGTGCTGGGGAAGGCACATTTGTGCATCTTGGATTCAGCAAATCCAAGGAGGCAGAAGGTTGTTTACCCAAGGTAACCTAGTGTGAGTCTGGAATTACTGGGATTTGCCAGGCATGGTCATTAGAGATCTCCAAATCACAAGGAAGGTCACCAGTAGTGAATGGGTACAGCAAAGCTAAGCTGCTTCCTTCCAAAGCCTCACACATCCATCCAGACCTAGTCTGACTATCTGAGTTCCTTGGAGGTGAATGTAAGTGCCTACATGAATAGAGTGAGCAGGACTTGTCCTTTTGTGAAACATTATTAATGATATTTATACTGTGGTAATGCTCAGGAACAGTTGAGGCCTCAGGATAGTAGTGCAAACTGTAGAGTAATTACAGTTTCTGCTTGAAGGAACTAACAACAATCAGGGTTCTGTTCTGAAAAATAGCACGCAGAACTGATACTAATATCTACGTGGTCTTACTCTGCAAATCAGGTATGTATTCAGTCATGTATGCCATATACTTTAGTGACATAATAAACACCAATTACTTCTTTTTCCTACTCTGATGACAGTGAGACTAAGCCGTTTTCTTTTGTTCAAAAGAAATACTCTCCAAATTAGAGTCATGTTACCTGTACAGAGCTATGGCTAAAGGTGTAATTTAGTCTGCAAAATACAGGACTTTTTTGCAGATAATTGTATAGTACAGAAAAGGAAAAGAGCGAATACAGCTCTCCAGCTGATTCTCAGTTTACAAGAAATTATAGACTGCTTTTCCTCCTTTAGCTCAAAAGAAGTTTGGAGTAATATTACTGAAGCTAATGGAGCTACAGTACTGTAAAAGTTTTCTGCTATAGCCAAAATTGAGGTTAAACACAGCATTCAGCCTTGTCAAACTCTAATGTTAAATGTGAGCTCCAGACCCAGCTTTCCTTACAGGCCAAGGCTTGCTGCCTGGTGGATCTACAAGATCACCAGGGCCATTTACTGACCCCATAGCTGGACACACCAGGCACTGCTGATCATCAGCTTACTGCCTGGCTAATGAGGACATCGAGTCACAGGGAGATACGGAGGCACTGTGATGCGTAAGGCTGGCTTGGTGATCGCCGTGCTCAGATGACTTCACCCTCAGCATCACTGTACATCCTCGCTGAAGGTCCTGCAAAGGTCCCTGTGTTGCCCTGTGAGCCTATGCCCCAAACACATCCTCCATGAGACACAGGGCAACAGTCATTTGATGAAAAGAATGGCAGAGGTCTGAGTGCTGCCAGCTTTGACAGCTCAAAACAATGGTCCTTCCTCATTCATCTCACAGGACTGACCCCAAAGTCACGAGACTTGAGCAAAAACATACACAGCCGTTTAGTTCTTCCTTTTATTTTGGTTTGAATAATGCCATTTTGGTTCTTCTTGTAGATACTCACACTCTCAAACTGGCTTCTCCCCTATCCATTAAGCCTTTAAACCTTGAAGCAATCCTGCCATCTCATCAGGCAGCAGTTCTGTCTCCTGCATCTGTCCTGCTCCCAGTATTCCCTTCTGGGCAGCCAGTTCTGCCCTTCTCAGCCTCAGCCTCACCCTTAACAGCAGAGCATCCAGAGGTCTGCCCCTCTGGTGGGTGGTGTACAGACGGAGGAACTTTATGTTTCCTTATGTCCACCCTTTAGTCACAAACCACAGGGGACAAGAACAGAAACAGTGCAAACTGCTTTCCCAACTCTTCTTCAAAAGAGGGGTGTGCCTGAAAGGGGGTGTGAGATACTAATTCCTGTTTGTCACTGCCAACTCAAGTCAAGAGTCTTTTTCACAGGAGGTGGGGAGGCAGCCAGAGCAGGTTTCCCACAAGAAGTGATACCACTTACTAAAGAATTCTCAGAACTTTAGTGGCCACCTGGCTTGATTTTAAAAGGCCAGCACCATGGCTGTTTGGTGCTGGATGCACTTTTTGTCCTTTTGGAAGCAGAAACTTCTACATGTGAAAAAATTTTGAGCTGAGCTTTAGTCTGCACTGGTTGTTCACTGAAGTTCTCTTTTAGCTGTTAAAATTTCTGTGGCAAATGTGATGTGTTACTGCAGCCAAATCTGGTCCCTAACACCTGAGACCCTCCAGACTTGTGGAGGAGGAGGGGGAGGGAGGGAGGAAGCAAAACCAGATAGCAGACAAATGGAAAAGCGTGGATTTCCTTGCTGGAGGGAAAAAAAAATAGAACACTAAAAATCAGATCTGCCCTGTAAATTTGTGAGGAGTACTTGACCTCTAGCAATTAATTTCAGATAACACTAAATATTTTTTCAAGAATGTTTTTATACCTCAATGATTCTATGCAAGGCATCCACCTTTGTGGATATATTTCCCTTGAGGTTCCTTACCATTTGCTGTACAGTAGCCAGTAATACACCACATTTGCCCCCTGCTTGACATGACTTAAACCTCACATTTCTTAAAAGCAACTGGCTTCTCTTGTGGAATGATGCAGTTTTTGCCCTCTGTTCAACAAACCCAGCCACACACGGAGTTGTGATCTCATTCTGGAAAACTTCTGAAGGACAGCGGCCTTGTGCAGAGCAACAATCCCGAGTACCACATCAGTTTCTCTCTACTTAGTCAGTCCTCACCTCCTGACACTGGTTTCAAGGTATTTTTCTGTTCCCTAAATACTGTAAAAACATTTAGCATAGTCAGGATTCACAATAATTAGCCTTTGGAAGGCTGAACAGTTCACTTGCTGGGAAGGTCTTCCAAGTTAAAAAGACAATAGATGTATGTGTTTGCTACAAGAAGAGGCAGTGGTCTCACAGTTAACTTCCCAGTTAACTTCAAACTGGGGGTCTGAAACTTTTACGCTTTATCTCGGTTTTTCTCTGAAGCACCACAGAGTTTCATTCTCATTTAACCCACTGTGGATTTAGAATACCCAAGTACTTGTGGCATTTTCTTTTCAAACACTGGGGTTCAATTCAGACCCCTGGAGGCACAAAAGCAGAAGCCTTTAACATTGATGTGGATCCCTTACAATGTGACTATAGCAAGCTCCAATCTCTCATCTATTTAAAACATCTATTTATTTTTAAGCAGTTTTAAATAGATGAGAACTAAGGAGGGAGGGACCGTTGTGCTCCTAACACTGGCTCTCGCCTAGAATCGAGTCAATGTAAAACCCTCCTGCTCCCCTTGCCGGCTGTGTAGCTGTGCCAAGAGCATTTAAGAGCAAAATCTCGTCAGTTTGGAGCCGGGGTCAGTGTCCTTAAAGCTTTGGAAAAGAGCAGAGGAGAACCCTGGGAGGAGGACCTGAATTCCAAGCTATTGGATTTGCAAACTGATTCTCCACAAAGTTTCTTGGAAAGAACTCGGACACATCAGCTTCTGAGTGTTTTAAAAGATGTAACCTTCGGGTTATTTTGTGAACTTCGTTTTTTTGTTTACAGTGTTAAAGGGTGAGATTGGTTAAGACACACTGGAGAAAAAAGTGGGCAGTTTTGCTTATATGTTAATTACCAGTGTACAATTGTGGTTTGTATTTCATTCTTTACTAATATATACTGCTTTACAAACATAAAGAAAAACAAGGAAGAATATGGTCCCTCCTAATCCTGCTAAGACTTCTTCTAAGAGCAACCTCTGGCTCTCATCAGGCTGAGACGGAGGAATGTGCTTACCTTTAACGTGTGTAAGTGCTTTCCGCGAGTTACCACCTACAGAGTGAAGCACGTATACTACGCTTTTGGCGCTTTAAACCCTCACCTCTATTAGAACAGAAAGGCTCAGCTATTGCCGAAGTGCAGGTACGCTGCCCCCAACGCTCGGGCAGCTGTGTGGGCTGGGTCCCTGGCAGACGGTAAGTCGGCGCCCCTAGGTTCAAATAGGTATTTTCGAGGCTCGCTCAGCGGCGCAGGCTCCGGGGCCGGGACCCCACGGCCGCCCCGCTCCCCGCCCGCCGTCACCTGGCCCCGGCCGGGCCCCCTCCCCGCGCCCCGGGAGCGCCCCTGACGTCACGGCGGCCCCAGATTGGCTGCGCGGGGCCGACACCGGGGCAGGGGCACCCTCCGCCCGCCCCCTCCCCTCCGCACACGCTCACTCTCGGGGAAACTCTTAAAGAGGGGCGTCGGAACAGCCCGCACCGGCTCAAGGGCCGTTTCTTACACACGCACGCAGACCCCTGGCAGCTCCGGCAACCGAGACATCTGCTCTCCATTGCGACCACCCCCCCTCCAGCAAACACCCTTCCCCTGCTGCTCCTCCTCCCTTCCCGCTCCGGCTCGCAGCTCGGCTCGCACCCGCCGCTTCCTTTCTTCCAACGATGTTTTCCTGCTCCACGGGGCGAAGTGTTTGCTGAACTTTCCTAGCAGTTTGGGGGGCGGGCGGGAGGAACCTGAGGCTTTTTTCCTTTTTCCCCCCGCCCGGAGCAGGTTGGGGGGCAGCGAGCGGAGGAGGGATCCGCGCCCCGGGCGCAGGTCGCACACACACGCGTCCTTTGGCGGAGAGAAAGCCCTTGCACCGCGGGTCCGCGAAGTTCGCCGGCTGCAGGGGCTCCCGCTGTGGAAATGGGTCGGATCAGATGGGGCTTCCTCCTCCTCCTCTCTGCCTGTGCACTTTTGTCACCAGGGCTCGCAGCCTCCGAAAAGGGCAGGCTAAGGAGGATCACGTACGTCCTGCAGCCCGGCCGGGGGGGCTCCTCTGGCAGCCGGCAGCAGCGCCCGACCCTCCTCGGGGGGGAGCAGCAGCAGCGCACGTTCAATGTGCAGCTGAACACGCGCTACGGCGGCGGCAGCGGCCCCCTGGAGCGGACCCGGCGGATGAGCAAGCCGGGCAGCGCGGGCGTCCAGCTCCGCTTGGGCCCCGCCGGCCAGGTCCACCCAAACTCCGCCGCTCACGCCTCCTCCTTCGCCAAGCCGGCCCGCTTCGGCCCGCGGCCCAAGGCGCCGCCGGGCCCCCACGGCAACAGCAGCGCCGCCCTGCCCCTCCGCCAGAAGCACCAGCTGCCGCCGCTGCCGGGGTAAGGCGCCCTCCGGTCCCGCACGCCCCCGCTCCACCACCGCAGCTCCCGACCACCTCCAGCATCTCCGTCGCGGCCGCTGTCGCTCCCTCGGGAGGGGGTA
>VZRV01005920.1:1357474-1677250 GCA_013398115.1 Falcunculus frontatus | reverse complement strand
GGGGGGGCCGCCCCGGGCTCCGGGGGCACCGAGCGCCCGCGGTTCTTCGCCGTCTCCCCGCGGCACCTGAGGCCAGGCGCGGGGCCGGGTCCCCCCCACCCCAGGAGCTGCGGCGGGCCCCGCGCCCGGGGGGAGGCGTCGAGCTTAATCGGGAGGTTTAATTCTTCCCGCCTTTTGTCTCCCCGGCCCAGCGCCCGCCCCGCGGCCCGGCTCGGGATGGGGAGCGGGAGTGCCCCGCCGGACACTGGTCCTTGTTTGCTGTTCCCGCAGGGTCAATGTGTGCGGGGGACAGTGCTGCCACGGCTGGAGCAAGGCCACGGGCTCCCAGCGGTGCATCAAACGTGAGTAGCCGTGCGGTCCGGGAGGGGGGTGTGGTTGGAGATGTGGTGGGACCGAGCGGACCAAGCTGGCACCCGGCGAGGTGGTGGATACTGGGTTCGTCTGTGGGCAAAGAGGTGCTGGCTGAGCTACGGAACCCACAGGACAGATGTAACGCTCTTTCCGTCCTTAAATCCCTCCTTTCTAACCTTCACCTTTGGTAAAGGATGAATAGTGGGTGCCTCTTACATTTATTCTCAGCACAGATAGTGACATTTTTGGAGAGAGCTTTGTGGAAGCTTTGTGTGTGTGAACATCCCCTCCCCATCAGCACTTGGTTTTTAGGAGTTTTTAGAATGGGGGCTTAAGACGGTAAAGAATCTACCAGAGAAGCACAGGTGGGGAGCAAGGAATCGCCATCTACTCACACTGTCCCTTCACCAGTAGCCCACGTGAGTGATCCCATGCTTAGGGCATGGAATTTTTGAAGCATTGAACAACGTGAAAGAAGTGGGTTTGGTGACGGTCTTGTAGAGTGATGTACCTTTACCGGGATAACGAGAAGCACAAAATATGTGTGTAAAATAACTGATCGAGTCAATCCTGCTGTAGGTTGGTTGCCCTTTGTAATGGGAAAGAGGAAGAATTTCTGCTACTTTAGGCAAGATTTGGTATGATTGCAAATGACTAAACTGGAGTGATGTCATGAGGTCAGGAAAGACTGGAATGGCATAGCTCTTCAGGAAGCTCCTGTGAGCATCAGTGAGATTGGGCAGATCTTGGAATATTGCTGTAGTTCAGCAGGACAGTTTACTGTCCCTAAGAGAGTTGCAGTAAACAATGCTTTCAAGATTTTTTTTTTGGTGGCTTTTGTCCCTGTGTAGGATTTTTCACAATAGGGAGAGCAATCACTTTTGTAATCCTGACTAAGGTCAAGTACCTTTGACCTGCATGGACCTGTTGCTAAGAAGCAAAGACTTTATGACAGTAGTTAAAGACAAAACTTCACAATTTCCCTACCAACTTAGATGTATATTTAAGGTGCTCTTCTAAATTAACATTTTCAAATACATGCTGGTGTGTTAGATTAGTCACTTTTTATGCTTAACACCTTACAAGTAATAATTTCCTTCACCTTACAGTGGTATGTTGAGGCTAATTGCATGGCTTAATAAACACCTACCTTAGTTTAAAGACTAATCAAAACGAAAAAAACCTCATAGTAATTACAGGAGATTAGGTGAAAAATGTGTTTCAACTGTGCTATTTTTAACCAATTTTATTTTCACTATTTTGAACAAAACCAAACAATATTCTTTTTTTTCCATGGCTTTTTCTCTGTCTTCTAGTAACTTTCATTTCCAGGTTACTTTTTCGTTTGTAAATTAGGTAATTTTCTTTGCTTTTTGTACTTTTTGTCTTTTTCACTTTTCTGATTATCATTCATCTGTTTTTTGATTACTTTGTATTTTTAGAGTCTTCAGTAAGGACTAAGTCAGACAATTGGAGTTTTATGGGATAGCTATGTAGAATTTATTTTAAATCCATTAATTACTTGGTTAGCTCATGCAGTTACTGGAGGAATGTAGTAGCAGAGACAGAGTTAAAGAAAGGTAGGGGGATTTTCTCCCTGGCCTTTCTCATTTTGTGCCTCTGATATTAGGCTGTCCTTAGCATTAAATATTTTTACTCCCTGCTCTGATGCTACTCTAATTCCTCCTAGCAGTGGTATAATACACTTGGCTTGGATTTTCTCAGTTTCGCCCCTCACTTGGCAGGCCAAGGGAAACACTAAATGTACTGAAGTTGTCTGTTTTGTAAATTAGGTAATTTTCTTTGCTTTTTGTACTTTTTGTCTTTTTCACTTTTCTGATTATCATTCATCTGTTTTTTGATTACTTTGTATTTTTAGAGTCTTCAGTAAGGACTAAGTCAGACAATTGGAGTTTTATGGGATAGCTATGTAGAATTTATTTTAAATCCATTAATTACTTGGTTAGCTCATGCAGTTACTGGAGGAATGTAGTAGCAGAGACAGTTAAAGAAAGGCCAGGGAGAAAATCCTCCTACCTTTCTCATTTTGTGCCTCTGATATTAGGCTGTCCTTAGCATTAAATATTTTTACTCCCTGCTCTGATGCTACTCTAATTCCTCCTAGCAGTGGTATAATACACTTGGCTTGGATTTTCTCAGTTTCGCCCCTCACTTGGCAGGCCAAGGGAAACACTAAATGTACTGAAGTTGTCTGTTTTGTAACTTAGGCAAACCATGAGATAGCATTGACTTGATTCAGCTATGGAAGATTAGTCTCACAGTCATAAAAGCCAGATATCACCTTTTCTGGAAGCTCCTGATGTTCCTTTCAGAAGAAAAGAAGCCCTACAACTGAAAACCAGTTAACCCCTTTGTTTCCTGTAAAATTAAGTGACTTTTTTAGTTTCAGATAGCGGGCTCCGTTGGTTTTGAGTGGCTATTGCAGCAGTGGATTAACCGTGCCACAGATGCTGGCACACCTGAGCTGACTTGATTCAAAGTCAGTTTGATTCTGTCAGGCTTTATTAGTTCAGGCTCAGTATCACTTTAATAAGCTATTTAGTCTCTAGGGCCAGATTTATTCTTTTGCATGGTGCAAAGCCTGAGCTAATAAATCCCAGACCCATACTGGCTCTTTCCAGAGCCAAGTTCCATTTGTCTGCATCGTGCTTCCAGAACCAGGGTGCTGAGAGCCAGCTCTGATCAGCAAGGTTTATTAGCTCAGGTGTAATACCAGGCTGGAACAAGCAGCATGTGTTTCTGCTCTGCTGCACCTGTGTGAATAAGCCTGCCTGGAACCCACAAAAAGAGGGCCGAAGGGCAGAGGTATGGCCTTGCAGCCAGGCTGCCTTCCCTTCCCTTTGCCCTGCATGGTGGTGGTTGCTAGCCCTGCTTTCTCACGTGTGAGGCTGAGGCTGCCATTCCATCGGGTGCCTTGTGTCCAGGGAGGTGGCAGTCTGGCTGGGAGCAGTGGCAGCCATGTTGCTTTTCCCTCGGTAGCAGCAACAGGGGGTGTTTGAAGTGCTTCTGTGCAGGTCAGAGGGCAACATCTGTACGGAGGAGGCAAGGGAACTTTTGAAGTCCTTTTTAAAAAATTGTAGTCTGAACTGCCTTTTGTGTTTACATTTATTCATAGTCTCTTGGAAGCCTGGTAGTCCTCAGAAGGTGAGGTTCTGTCTTTCTGTAAACTGTGTGAGAGTGCCTACCATATCCAGTTTAGGCATGTAGGGTTTTCCCCGCTCTGTCCCTAATATTTCAGTTTTACATTGTGAAGTTTTAGGAACTTTTTTCAAACTCAGCGTGACTTAAATTAAGAAGAGCTGCATCATTCTAATGAAAAAGATTAAATGATAACACTAAGTGTAAAAGTATTCAGAACTGCTTTATGCTGGGCAAATGATGCCTAACAATCAAAACCAACCTTTTTGAAGCTTTCAGAACATCCACCTTTGGGTAAAGACAAAGGTGGGAGAAATTGAACCACAGCAGTAAACATCTTGGAAAGTTAGAAGCATGTGAAAGGGTTTAGGACGAGGATTGTCTTCCAGTCATAGTTATCATAGGTTATAATCTGTGCAAGTGCAGTAATAAGATACCACCAAGGCTGGAGACACCATGTTTTGTTAGTACTTGTTGCATAACAGAGCTTTATAGAAACATTAATTAGTGCTGTAACATGTCTGTAAGGCAAGTAAAGCTTAGAGTGTGGGGTTTTTATTATTTCATTTATGGAAATTAAACTGTAGGTTAAATGTGGTCTTGGACAAGTTATAACAACTGTCAGGAAGGCCTGTGCTGGAAATCAGGAGTTCCCACCATCCAACTGCGTGTTTATCCCGTTGAAATCTGTTGTCTCCGACTTTGTTACTTACTACTAAATTTTTGTTAGTTAAAACTACTTCTACAAAATATGCTTTTTTGTTTGCTCTGGTTTTGTTTGCCTAAAGGAACAAGGAGCTGTTTTTTATGCTGGGAATGTAAGAGAAAATTACCTATTGTATGTAGAATCTGATATCCTAAAAAGATAAATGAGAAGAACTGCCTTGTTGTAATATAAACCCCATGTAAAATGTATAATGTGTTTTGTCTGGAGTATTAATAGCAGTTGTTTGTGAGCTCAATGTAAACTGGATGGTTAAAAAAATGGGAAGGAGAGAGCTGGCAGTTTTTAATGGGATGAGCTCCTTACTAGAAAGTTGTAAGGAAGGCTCACGTGGCAAAGAGGTGAGGAAGTAGATTTTGCAGGAACACGTTTAAAGTAAATTTCCTATAGGGAGAGGAATTGCTGTCTATATAGAACCCAGGTGTGCCATCATTGTCAATTAAGATAAAAAGGGTCTTGCATGTTTCTTAGCTGAAGGTGGTGTGGGTGTGGGGGGGTGTGTGTGTGTGTGTGCGCGCGCATGTATTCCATGCATGAGCATAAGGCTAGTATTTTGGTGTTGGAACTGGACTGAATTCTTGGAGTTTGATCTTGAACTGTCTGTCTTGTGCTTGGGCACCTTGGGAAGGTCATCAGAAATGAGAAGACAGTCTATGGTCTTTTTTCTTTGTATTAAAAGGTGATCTTGCTAATTCTCTTTTAAGAAAGACTGCCTGACTCAATATTAAATAAAGACATTATTGAGGTCTAATTTATTTTTCAGAATAAGAAAATACACAACAGTAGATACTTGCTGCTGTAGAGGCAGGAGACTAGAAAGTTGTGTAAATACTTGCCCTGAGGAAGGGTTGGTCCCCTTTGTTCATTTTCTGAATGTGCTTGGCCTCTGCTTGTGTACTTCTGTTCAATTTGAGCCACCTCCTCCCTGAACTGCCAGAGCACTACGTCTTGCTGTGGCTGAATTAGCATGCTACAGCGCCGTGTCTCCTTCAGGACATGGGCACTTGACAGTGTGACCAGCGATTCTAGATCATCTGGATGGAGTGTGCCCCAGGATGCTTCCAGCTTGTGCTTCTGAATTTCTTGGGGAAGGTGAGGGAAGGGTTGCATGCTTAGGTCTTGTACTGAGATAGGGTTGGGATCCAGATCTGGAAACTTATAAGCGTACATGAGTCCTCCAGTTTAGACGTAAAACTCTGTGTCACTAAATATTGTAGTATTGGTTGCTCAGAATCTACTCTTTTTCTGTCTTCAGTTCAGCTCTTAGAAATGGTGGCATCCATGAGAGCTGTACTTTTGATCTGTGGAACTGAGCGCTTCAGATGTTTGCAGCTGTGCTTCTTGGAGGTTTTCTGGTCACAACCAGTTCCTGAGGCTTGTGCTTAATCGGTTTCGTGGCTTTGAGTTTTACCAAGTTCTATTTATTTACATTGTGTACACAAAGCCTAACTATAACATACTGTCCCCAAATGTTGTTTCTTTTCATTCTAAGACCATCATCTCAGTAAAAGCAGTATCAATCTCCTTCAAATTATGTCTAAATCAAAATTTAATGTCTGAGTTTTAAAGGGACAAACTGCTTTGACCCCATGTGACTGACCTATACATTATTCCTTTTTAATCTATCCTTTGATGTGGTTTTTAAACAATTCAGAATTGAAAAACTGAAAGTTTGAGAAGCTTGGTTTTGCCTTTGCTGTGCTTGCTACTGTAATATGTAAATAAGATTTTTTAATTTCATGGACAGGAAATAGATGGGCTTTTGTAGTGAGAAAGGGCTCTTGTTAGCCCTTGGTGGTAATTCTCTGCTATATTTTTCACTTACTGCCGTTGAGAAGTGGGTAGAATTACAGGGTCCAAATTCTTGTAGTATTTGTCTACATTAACAAGCAGCATGGAGCTAATCTATAGACAAAACCCTTTGGGTCTGATGACCTGAGGCCCAGGGTGTGTGTGTTTCAAGGCTTAGTGTTTTATTTTGGACAAGGTGTAGTCTGGTCTTGTGGAATGAACTCCAGTATGAGGCTGAGTGCTTCTTGGAGTGCTCATGTTTTGAGTTTAGCTTTTTATTATTTAGACATGATTTTTCTTTAACTCTTAAAAGAAAGAGAGCGCGCATACCTAAAAGATGGTCCCACAACACAAGCCAAACCTCTGTAAGTGCAACTGGTATGACAGCTTCAAGAGAGACTGATCTGAATCAGCAGTAATGCAGACTTTGAGCACAATGTCTTGTCTCCTGGCCGTGGTTGGCAGCCAACCTACCTCCTGTGAGACGGGGCTGTAAAAGAGCTGTGAGAAGATGGGGGAGCTGTTAGCTGCTGCCTGCTGTACACATGTGACTGTGCCATGTGCCATTCCCTCATTTTGGTGAGGAAACTTAAGTCCACAATTAGTATGAAGTGAAACCTACCCAGCCTTTTCTTTGTGAGACACTTGGGACTTTACTGGAAACAAGCTTAAAATGGTACATAGTCTGTTTCATACAAATACTACAAGTGTGTATAGAATTAAGACAGAACAACAACAAAAAAAGAACCTTATAAGAACCTTGTCAAGATGTTGTGCTCCCACACTGGAGCAGATGACAGATTGATAGTGGACTTGTTCAGCTCACTGCAGCAGTTAGCGTTAACAAAAGAAGCAGGACCTGCAGTAAAGTTGTTGTAAATCTATAGTGGATAAAAAGTACTGAACACTTCCCTTCTTAATAGAGAATCAGAAAGAACACAGAAAACGGAGGTGTTTGAGTTTTTTTTTTTTCTCCTCTCTTTCAGTTTGTTGGCTGTTTTTTTTCAGTGTGTAATGTGGAAGTGGAGTAGAAAGCTGTGTAGGTGCCAGGGAAAGCTGTGGTTCATCCATCAGTTGTGCACTGTCTGGTTCTGCACACGTGCAGGAACAAAATGGTCTATTGATAGCAAAGTGATACTTTGCTACTTACAGTACTAGTCTTGGACCTCTCTTCTTATGGCCACTCTTCCTGAGCATGGAGAGGGGAAGAGCTGGAAGGGGGCATGCTCCTCTCTCCTTCCTCTTCTGTGAAGTGAGAGAGCAGGGCAAAGTGTCTGTGTGTGTGGGATCAGTGAGCCTCCCAACCTTTGGAAAAGTGGTGCTGTAATGAGGGGTGGGGTTCTGCTCTGTGAGGCCTTGAGAAGAAGAGTGCAGCCTTCACCATGAAGGGCTGCTTGTGCCAACTGATCCTGCCGTAAAGTAAGCTTGGATTGCCTGGGAGCTATAGGATTTGTGGAGGGTGGATGAAGAGGGGCACAGACCTCCTTCAATTGCCTCCTTGTTCAAATTCTGCAGTACTGGGTGTTAGCAGATTATCGATGGTTCAAGTTGTCGAGTCAGTCTATGTTCTGTAACTGTTGTTGCAGTTAATACAGTTAATATGTTAGTTGTTAGACTGATACTGGGTTGGGTTTGAGGTTTCTTTTTTAGTCGATTTTTTGTTTTGCCTTTCAAAACAGCAGTACTTGTGCAGCCTAATTTATTCCTAGAAAATAAATCTTGTGCATTGACTATAGAAAGAAAGCAAATCTTTATCATTTCTCCACATCTATGACTGCACACACAGGGGGGAACAAGCATTTTACATGTTAGTAAGGCAATATGTTCATTTAAATACAGAGCTAAAAATAGGTCTGCGTGGGCATGTTCTTTTTTTTGATGAAGTGCAGATAGTAATCCCTGCATATGGGGAGTTGTTTTGTGTCCTATGGCAAGATTTGCTATTTTTTTATAATTTAGATCAGGTTTTTATTATCTCTAGATGGTAGTTTAGGCCTGGATTATCAGAGAAGCTCAACTGAATTGTGAACTCCTATTGAGAATTGGTCGGATTTAGGAAAACCTTTATTGTACTTAGTGTTTTGCTTACTCTATTGTGATTAATAGTTTTTTCTCCAGTCTTTCTCTTTTTTGTAACACTTCAGTTGTCTGACTCTTGCATCCAGTTAAATATTTCCAGTTGCCTTTTTACTGAGCTTGTCTTAGTTTGTTCAGTATCCTGCGTATTTATTATGAAATATTTTGTAACAAAATGAGTAAGCACTGTACTGAGAAATGTTAATAGAATTAAAAGAAGTGCATACTGGAGTGTTAACCACTCCAGCAGCAAAAATAGTGTGTAACGTGAGAATCTGGTGGTTTCCTTGGCTTAGTCCATTCTGTAGTGAACAATTTTTATTTATATTTGTTGGCTCTGGAATGATAAAGGGATTTGTAGCATGTGAAATGTTTGTATTGTCATAATATGCATAGTTATGATCTCCTATAATTAAATACTTTAAAACGTCTCTCAGATTGTACAGTCTTAACTATTTATATTCTATAAACTCTAGTAAACACAACATGAATGAAAATGCCAAGTCTCACACAGCGTGTTACATTCTTGTTAATGATAGAATAATGCATCCTTTTGCTGAAGTTAAGCTTTTGAAGTATTTGAGTAGAGCTGCTATTCAGTTCTGGTAAGTCTTGGCATTTAGAGATTATACTATGAAGATACATAGAAAATAATATTAATAAAGTACTTTGTTGCCATTAGGTTAGGAGAGAAACTGGGGTTTTTGTGTCTTTGTTTTAAAAGAAATATGTAGCATTGTTTTTTGTTTCCCTCCCTTCCTGGAGGTCATGTTTACATGCCAGTATGGGAACAAATTTGATGGTTTGAAGTGGACAGCAAAGAATTCTAACACATGCTTTCATTTGAAGTATATTTAGGGAAAGAATTCCTTAAGACCATATAGTTATGATAAAAACAAGTTCCTGTGTAGAAAGACACAGGTGGTTGTAATACTACCTCCATTAGTAGTGTAGAGGTCACACAGGTTTTCTGCAGTTAATGTAATTTCTTAGGATTATATAAGGTAATTTCAACCTTTTTTTTTTTTTTTTTTTAATAGAATGGTCTTACAACAAGGTTGTGTCACCCTTGGTTGCAAATACCTCTCTCCCCCTTCTCAATGACTGTTTAGAGTTATTGGATGTATTTTGTTAAATTTTTCAATTTTTGAAACCTCTTTGGTGTGAGATACTCAGGGAACTAGCTTTCCGGAAAAGCATTACCTTCAGTTAGCTTTTGCGTTTCTAGACTCTAGTTGCATCCCCAATCCAGACAATGACTTAATACTTAAAATGGTATTCAGAATAAAAGCATAAAATTAAGTGGTGAGCTAAGCAGTAGGGTAATTCGGAGAACAGGAAATTGTCAAAAACATTGCTCCTCTTCAGGATGTCAGCACCGTATTCAGAGTTTTCTGAGGGAAGCTGGAATATGCCTCTTTCCTTTCAGAACCCACAGCTTGCCGCCTTCCAAGGAAAGCGCTTCACTGCTTTTCTTCTGGAATCGGTGGGGGATCATCACTCTGTCTTTCAACCCAGCAGGAGTTAAAGGTGCCTTTGTATCACAGCTTTTTGTTTAGGATGTGCACTCAACCAAGATGAGCTTTGGTTTGGTTTTCTTGTGTGCTCGAGGAGTAAAAATCTTGAATTAATGAAATAAGGCAGTATTTGTTATGCCTTTAACAGTATTCCTATGTTGCATATAAAGGAACTTGAAAATTCTGCCCTCAGCACAGACGTATCCATGTCATGGTGTTGGATTTTCCCCTTTCTATAAAGGGGAAATGCATGCATCATTTCTCAACCATTTTATGCTGGAATCTGAAACAGCTCTATACTTAAAATCCTCTTTCCAATTGCTGTATTTTCTATTATTTGCCCTCTGGCATGTATCGTGCCCAATAGGATTTAGGCACTCCTATGGGAGAAATTGATATGTGCTGTGCCAATGTGCACTGTGATGAAATTTGTTGGAAGTCAGTGCATTCTGTTTAAACTGGTGCTGGACTACTGTGTGTGCTCAAGAGGAGGAAAAAAAAAGAAGGTAAATTTCATGTGGAAAAAGAAAGAAATCAGGTGGATGGGTGCATTAGAAAGAGTATAATACAACAATGTTGTAGTGGAGTTGTGTTGAAGTATTAGAAATTCAGGAATGACATTGAAAAATGTTTGTGCACATTTAAGTACAAACCAACAGCAGTTGCTTGTTAGAGGAAATGCTTAAAGGTGGAGCTGGGGCTAAAAGGCTAGAAACTTGGGTGCAGGAAACTTTTGGGACATTTAAATTCATTTATTGTGAGTTTCTCACTGAAAAATACATTTTTGTGAATTTCTATTCTCCACAGGGAAATAAACTTGTAAATATGGTGTTACTTTTGAAGAAGGTAAAATAAGTGATTAGCATAGGAATGAGATTGTAATGATCTTAATCCAAGAATTAGCATTACTTTAATATTGGTTTATTACAAACATTTTTAGGACAAGTGGAATCAGTTAAATTTGTATTTTGATTCATTTGAAGGGGCAAAAGAGAAATTTTTATCTAAACTCCTTCCATGCATGACAATGTGTTATACTTACTGATTCCAAATAACAAATTATGCTTAATTTAGAATGTATTAGGACAAATACATTCTGTATATGTACAAGTTTTAAAATATTTGTGTTTTGAAACTATTATAAACCTTTTATGTCTTGCTTCTGCAAATATTTATATACACTTTAGCTGGAATGACATGAACTGAAAAGTGTGTATGTATAGATCAGTCCCAAACCAACATAAGATGTTTTGGAAGGGGTGTGTTTAAACCTAATGGTAATGTTATTTTACCCTTGCTTTTCTGAAAGAATGTCATAAATGCAACCATACCAGGCCTGATATGCATTTGCCAAACCCATTAGTAGTCTGAGAGAGTGGTGAGCAGTAGCAGATTAGGGAAAGATGCATTAAAAAGGATGAGCATTTTGGGGTACAGCTTTGGGCTTTTTGTGGTTTAGGTACTTCCAAAGCAAATGTGTCGCTGTGGCTTTATTTGTAGTAGGTACAGATTGCATGGGCTTAAAGCACAAAACCAATACAAAAGAATCCTTGTTCCTTCCCCTCTGTATTGGGTCTGGCTGAGCTGGAGCTCCTTTTCCCATGGCAGCCCTCAGAGCGCTGTGCTTTGCGTTGCACCTACAAAGGTGTTGGTAACACTCCAGGGTTTTGGCAATTGCTGAGCAGTGCTGGCACAGCACCAGTGATGTCTCTCAACATCCTCCCCTCCTCCACAGATAGGCTGAGGGTGGGCAAGATCCTGGAAGGGGACACAACTGGGACAGCTGACCCAAAGTGTCCAAAGGGATATTCCATACCATATGACATCAGATCAGATAGAAAAGCTAAGGAA
This sequence comes from Falcunculus frontatus, assembly GCA_013398115.1. Classification (NCBI taxonomy): domain Eukaryota; kingdom Metazoa; phylum Chordata; class Aves; order Passeriformes; genus Falcunculus; species Falcunculus frontatus. Next base: position 1,665,781 of record VZRV01005920.1, on the reverse strand, counting down.
AGGTGAAGAAACAGAGGGCATTTGTTATTTACAATGTTTGCCTTCTGGGGCACCCCCTACGTGTGCTGAAGCCTCACTTCCTGGGAAGTGGCTGAACATCGCTTGCTGATGGGAAGTCAAGAATAAACCTGTTTTTTTTTTTTTCTCTTTACTTGTGTGCACCCAAACTTTTGCTTTTGCTCTAGTAAACTGCCTTATCTCAACCTACAAGTTGTTTTCAATCTTATTTTCTTTCCCCTGACTAGCTGGGGACTGATAGAGCAGCTTAGTGGGCACCTGGCATCCAGCCAAGGTCAACCTCACCACAAACCACACTTCTGGAAAGTGAAGGAAGATTGGTTATATTGTCTATGCCTGGCCTTTCAATGTGGCCAACTTCCATGGCACAGCAAGTTTTAGATGTTGAAGCAAAGTGGCTCAAAGAGCAGATCAGTCAACCTCTGACAGAAAAATCTATTGAGACTTATTAAACACAAAACCAGCACTATTGCTCAGGAAGTTGCTGAGCCTCTAATTCTTAAAAGCTGTAGTGGTATAAACTTTTATTGTGTCTCATGCTGTCCTTAAACATCCACCTTAGTAATGGAGGGAGAAGACTGTTCTAAGTGAATCTTTAATTGACCCACTAAGCTTAGTCTCATTATTTGCGTCTTTGCCAAGCTCCATTTTGAATTTCTAGTCATGACCTCCTTGAATTGAATAGGACCAAGGCAATTGCCTATAACAGCAGTATATTGGCCTGCTTTTCAGTTTTGAACTTAATACTTCCATGCTTCAGTTTTTGGAAGCTTAGCTTTATGGAAAATACTGGTGTTTTCAGTTTTACGGGCCATTATTGTTGTCTTCAAACAAAATAATTAGGTCATTCATTTGGCACACTACAGCTGTCTTGGACATTTTAGAAACTAAACTGGTGTATTATGTCAATTAAAATGTTCATTTCAATTCTTTCGTAAAACCATGGTCTTTTATCCAGTTTTGTTACCTTCTATTACACAATGTTAATGAAGGACTTTAGTCAAAGGGTTCAGTTGCTGTGAAGATCTAATGGATGGGGTTTTCAACCTGCTGTCACTGTTGTTTTATAGCAACATATAGTTGCTGGATCTCCTGATGTTTGTTTTGTTAAAGGCCAATTTGAGTAATGCAGTTTGTCCTGCAGAGCATTTGCTTCATGTACTTGTAATGCGTGTACAAACTTCCAGGGTTTATGTTGCTGTCAGTGAAGTAAGAATGTTCAGGTCTGTGTGGGCAAAAAAGATGAGGTAATTTCAAAACAGGTTCTGTTTTTAGCCTTATAGTTTTAAATTCACTGCAACCTTCACTTTAATAAGTAGAAACTCAAGTTTTCCTAGGCTTCTGAAGCACAACTTTGGTTCCTAACTACAGGAAAAAGAATTACAGTTTTTTCAGGGTTGTCTTTTGTGTATGTTTACATTTTTACTTCACTTTTGGGAGGAGATATGCTGTGATCAGTGTCCTAGCAGAGTGGATATTTTGTCGTATTGACTTTTGGTGTGGTCTTGTTAGCTTGCTTCTGTGTTGAGTCATTGGTTTTTAAATAACTTCTTGAGAAACTTAGTGGTTAATATAGGTGCATATCCATAAACTTCCAGAAATATATGTTCAGTATGAATGGCTTTTTAATGTAAAAATGGGATTTCTGAAAGTCTTGCCTTTTTTAAAGATTTTTTTGGAGATGTTTTTCTAAAGCACTCTCGACTGTGCCCAAATCCTTTACTGTGATCTTTGCTTGTTTCCTACAGATGACCCAGGTGATGGCATCACTCTTCTGGTCTTAAAAGTCTCTCCAGAGCCAGTGAAATTTAATTAGAATTTTAGGCTCCTGAATTTATTTTCCAAGATATGATTTATTTCAGTCATGTGCCTATAAATGAGTTTTCACTGTTTCTAGCAAAATATAAATTTTAGAAATAAGGCACAAGGAAGACTTGGCTTGTATATTACAGCACATGCTTGTTGCAAATCCCTTCTCAAGTTTGCAGTGAAAATGGTCTTGAGTCTTCCAGCAGGCAAAGGCAAAACAGAATCTCAAAAATAAACAAATAGAAGTGAGCAAATGATTACTTATGTGTTGTCAGGGAGATGCATAATATGCAAATAAGGTAGCCTAGCTGAGTATTATTGAAAAGAAGGTAAGTTTCACATGGAGGGGGAAGTATATGTGAGAAAAACCCCATGGAAAGCTCAGGTTTAAGTTGTAGGGCAATTCTGGTGTCGTGTGCAGTTGGTGTATATGATACCTCTGCCAGCTGACAAACTAGTCCTCCAAACTAACACAGTCCCATCCTAATGAGTTAATTAATGTATATTCTTGTGCATTTAATTTATTTTTATGTGTAGAAGTATGTATTAGAACTTGAAGTGTCAAGTACTCTAATTTATTTGGACAAGGGCTGTGGACTGACTTTTTTTTTAATAATGTAATTGTGCAGTTGAATGTATCTGAATATGGTGCAGAATCCCATGTTATAGTTTAAGATATGATCTTACCTATTCTAGTAAAAAATTTATCACCTGACATATAATTGTGTTGATGTTAAAGGATCTTTAGCAATATTAAAAATATGCTTAGTTTGTAGGAACAAAGTAGCTCAGCCGTGATTTTTTTTATACATGCTTCATTGTATGCCATCTTTAATGTGACTAATGAAGAAATTATTTTGTTGGCTATCTTAGAATCATATTTTAATGTTAAATTTTATCCTTTGGATTAGAGAATTAATTTTTTTTGCCATTTTTATGTGATATAAATTTAATCATCCAAAATAAATCCTCAAATTAGACATGCCTTAGCAGTTTTATGTATATATATGATCAGCAATTGCTTTTGCTTTTTTCCCCCCTCCATTTTTTTGATGGGATATGCTGCTTCTTCAAGTTTCTTGTTCATTCAGAGTGGAATTGATCCTCCATTTACTAGATCTACAAGCTGGGTGCTGAGGCTAGGCTGGTTATCAAGACTCCCTCTGTAATCACTAGATAGAGCAACACAAAGCAGTGTAATTAATCCTCTCTGAAGGGGAATTGCGTTTTGAAGAAGTTGATCCCTTTTCACTGATGGTACAAAGAATGTGTAGAAGCTGGTCTGGGATAATCACAAGCACCTGTCTGTTTCTTCCCAGGTATAGCAATGTCTTTGTAGCAGCAGTTCATGTCTCTGGTGTTGTTGTGGTGGGGATACTGCAGGGAATGTCATTTGGGTTTTAGAGGGGGAGGGATTGAATTGCTTCGTGCTTCTCTGCATCGTTTTGGTGATCTATAATGTGGCAGTAGGGATTCATTCTAGGTACCTATGCAGCATCTCATTTTAAAATAGTAGTAAAATTAATCCCAGCCTGGATCAGTAGTAAAATTCTATAATCTGTGCTGTTTCAGTGGATGCAGTTTGGGTGGTTAAAGTATGAGGAGGAGGGATACTGGGAAGAAAGGAGGAAGATTTGAAATAGTGCTGTATTTCTTGATTTAACTGGTGCATTGCCTGTTGTTTAAATCCAGCGTTTTACTTTTTGAAGTTGTTCAAATGTTGTGCGTGTCTGTTGTGTGAGAAATCAGTAAAAGCTATACCAACTTGTATGTTATCTTTTGTGGAGCTTAGCAATGTTGCTCTCTCCTACTCCAGTTAACATTAACAATTAATACCTTTTTTTATGGTGGGGAGGGTTTGCATTTTCCTTCACGCTTTGTTTCACAGGTACTTTCTAAAATGTCTTTTCTTAGCTAACTGTGCACCACCGTGCCAGAATGGAGGGATGTGCCTGCGACCTCAGCTTTGTGTGTGTAAACCAGGAACAAAAGGTAATTCCTGTGAGGATACAGTCGTGCAAGACACATCTTCCACTGGAGGCCGGAGCCCAGTTGTTCCCCCATGGCCCATACCCCAGCAGGCTGCCCAGCAGTCCTTCTCTCAGAAGGTGCAGGTCCCACCAAAGGTTGGCCCTATGACTCAGATGGCGTTCACAATCAAGCAGAAACCTCCTGTTGGGTTAACACAGCAAATGCAACCACAGTAAGTGTTTTCTTTGTTTTTGAAGAAGTTCAGTATGTCAGATTTACAAAAAGTTGTTCTTTTTTCAAAAGATCGTATTTGGAAACTTTTGCAGATATTTTAAAATAGCTTCTTGTTTTAACTGTAAGATTTTGGTGGATGTTTAGACTTCTATTACTTATGAGCCAGATTTCCTTACCTGAACAGAATATCCCGTAGTATCAGTCAACTTGTTTTCCTTAGAATATTACTGCTGTACTAATTTTGGGGGAATTATTCTTAATTTACTCTGGTCACCTTTTGAGTTTAGCCTAGAACAGAGTCTGACATGGAATTCTGACACCTTGAGTAACTGAGGAGAGTAAGTTTTGGTGCTTGTGTTCTGGTTTCTTGTGTTTGCATTATGTTTTCTCTTTTATTGTAAGCGTGCATGGCTGTGCTACTTCTGCTTGTTTGTGTTTGAGGTTCAGGATTTTATCTGACTGTCGTAAGCAACAAGGAAATACCCATCTTGTAGGAGAATTTTTTCTCTGGTTCTTTAGTAGCTGGTGACTTAGCCAGTCTTTGATATTATTTCTCTGAGCTTTAAGTACTTAATGTGAGTCTGAAATTTCTCTAATTGTACTCTTGTTTTTGTTGATGCATCTGACTTAAATTTGTTTCAAGACCCTGTTTGATCTGGGGGGGAGGGAGCACAGCAGGGTGGCAATCAAGTTGAATGTGAACAGTTTTAGGTGTTTCCAGCTACTGCTGTCCTTCCAGGTGAAGTCAGTGACAAAAAGTGATTCTATCCTGTAACAGGTGTTGCTTTTGGAGAGCTGTGAGGAGGGTGTAGTCTGTCTTGCTTCTAGTCTCCAGAGCAAGATAATCAGGACTAGGAAATAAATTGTTTTCCCATGTTCAAAACTGTAAAAATGAATGTGGCTGTGTGGTGTGTGATTATGGAGTTCTGCACCTGAGTAGTCATAGGTTCCTGACAACAAAGTTCATCCTGCCACTTCCTTTCCAAAGCTGCATCTGAGAACAGAGATCATTGGACATTGCCAGTGTTGCTATTTGTTGTCTCATAACCTCTTTATCAGGTTTTTTTCCTCCTAAACCCTTCTAATTCTTTGTACTGTTGTCCTAGTTCATCTAACTGTGGATCCACAAGCTAAACTAGGTTCCTACATGTCTCGTGTAATAAGAAGAGAAATTTACCTGAGTTCCCTTGGAATTCTAAGCCCTAAGCCAGTATGCTTTTTGAGAAAGGTAGAAGGTAGAGCAGTGGGGGCTTTAGGTACAAATACATCCACAGTCTTGAAAGACAGACAAATTACTACACAATTTTAGTATTTCATAGTACTCTGAGTCCAGTTTCATTCCTATCAGTGAAGCAAGGGTTATTGAAGTGACTAATATGAAGGGGAAATTTCCAGTAGAATCATCAGGCTTATTTCCTCTTCCTTCCTATTATGATAGCTGTTTGAATATCTTGTGATCTTTTATGTTGTACAAGGCTGGGCAAATGCTTTTGGAATGGCTTTTTCTTCTCCCACTCCTAGAAAGTGGAGTCATCCATTGTCAGTGTGGTTGGTGTGCTGATCTGGACACTGCTGCTGTGCAGTCAAGGACTGAACTGGTGAGAGCCAGGGCAGAACCCAACCTGGAACACCTAAATTAGCTCCTGGAGAGGGCTTGCCTCTACAGAGCTTCTGCTTTGCCATCCTCTATCAATTTTTTTCTGTTTTGTATAGGAATGCAATTTTTCCAACTTCAGTCATCAAGATGTGTTCATGCATATTTTCTTAGGGTCGTGGTGGAAATATTTAGGAAAGCAGGGAATTCATTTATTTCTTTCCAGGTATCTTTTTTTGAAGAATAAGGTGCTGAACAGAAGGAAAGCTGGAGAGAGATTAATTTCCTGGAATATCCTGAGTTCAGCAAGTCTGTCTATAGCTCTGCTCTGAAGATGGATATACCGTCAGGTACAAGGTCTCATCTCAGAAAAATGTTAGCAGAAGGTATAGATGGCTGTAATTGAAAACAAGTGGTGTTTCAGAAACAAAAAATCTGCTTCTTATTGGAACCTGTAGGGAATTCTGATCTCAGTAACAGGCATGCTTTGTGGGCCTGAATTCCTGTGATAGCTCTCCAGTAACTCTGGGTGTTCCTTTCACATCTTGTGTTCTTACTTGTTGGCAACAGGATAGCTCCAACAGCTTGATTTTGTGCATTTACCATCTGTGTGAGTAGAACCTTTTTTTTTAAAGGGACCTTTCTAGTACGGTTTTGGGAATGGTCACCAGAAGGAGTTACAGCATCAACCAGCTGGAGCTCAATAATACACTGAAGTGTCACAGCATTGCTCCTTCAGCCTCTTTTGGAGGCAGCTGGTGATGAAATGTGGAAGTCTGCTTTAATGCTGGGCAAAGCAAAGCTCATCAAAGGAGTGGTGAATGCATAGACTTCAGGTGACAGATTTGGACTTACTCGTGTGTCTTATGTGCCCAGAAATCTTGGCTGAGAGGTCCCCTCCAAACCTGTGTTCCTGGGTCACTGACTGCCATTACAGTCAGACGTATTGCCTGCTAATTTTAGTAAACCTATCAACTGGTGTCTTAAAGCTGTTTTTAAACTTCTGTTCAAAGATGTAGTATTTTTTCCAGTTTAAACTATTTTTTCCCAATTTTAACCAGTTGATGGCATATCATTGTGAATTTAGATTTTAAAAAAAAGCGTCTGAGAGAAGAACTGGGCATGCTGTTGTGACCCTACTGAAATCGACAATGTTGGACAGTCATAACACTGAAAATACAATACATTCTTTATATAATATATAATTGTACGTTAAATGTTTACATATATATATTTAAAATTTGTGGAGATTATTGACTTTCTAGTGTACAAACTCCTGTAGGCTGAGGATTACTGTAAAGTATAAGAGACTGCTCTTTTGGCTGTTTCCTGTCTTGCATACTAGTTATTTTTTGTATCTTTGACTGCACAATGTATGGATGCTCTTGATAGTATTGAACTTTTGTCCAAATCACCTTGACTACTTTTTTTTTTTTTTTTTTTAAGGAAAAGGAGGGGTAAAACTTAGGTTGAAAGTATGAAGCAATCTGGTCTGATCCTTCACTTATAGCAGGATCACTTATAAGAGGTTGCTCTGGGCTTTGTGCGGTTGAGCTTTGAATACTTTCAGGATTGCAAGGTCGGAGATCTCCAGTGTTTGTGTGCTTCTGTTGCAGTGTTTGACCACCCTCAGGAAAAGAAGAGTATTCTCCTTTAATAGTTGAAGTTTCCATTGTTGCACATTTATTGTTACTCTCTGTCTTTTTGCTGTATGGCTCTAAGAAGTCTGGTTCAGTCTCCTCTACAGATTCTCAAGAGGAGTTGTGGATTGCAATATCATCCCCTTGAGGTAGTTTGTTTTTTGGTTTTTTTTTCAGAGCTGAGAAATCTTCTCATATGCTGTGTGTTCCAGTCCCTGACAGTCTTGGTGGCCCTCTGCTGGCCTTGCTCCACTGTGCTGGTGTCTTTCTTGATTTGGGGAGCCCAAAACTGGTCACAGTATTTGAGATGCAGACTCATCTGCATCTGTACCTGATGGGAGGGAGTAATCATTCCCTTGACCTGTATGGCGATGCTGCTGCTAATGCAGCCCAGTATCTGACTGGCGTTCTTCACATGCAGATATGCTGCTGACATGTGTCCACCCCGTCCACTAGGACTCCCCCTTTTTGTAGGGCTGCTTTCTGGCCATTTTGATGCCAGTTCTACGCTCTTGCACAGAGTTGCTGTATCGCTCTTTGTGTTTGCCTTTGAACTCTGCAAGCCCATTTCTCCTCAGGCCCAAAATTCCTCAGGGTAACAACCACTCCTCCATATTGGAAGTGTGTATGATTGCTAAGACTGTATTTTTCCCCTTCTTCAGGTCATCAATCAAGTCATTGAACAGTATTTATCCAATATTGATCTCTAAGGAAAAAAGGTAGTCACTTAATCTCCTATGAGCTGGATATCGTATCACTGAATACCACCTATTCAGACAGAGTTTTTGCACCCAGTTATAGTCCACAATATAGATCGATATTTCATCAGTTTTTACATAAAGAGACAACTGTGTCAAACATCTCACTAAAATCCAGGTTAAAAAGATCGATCATGCTCCTTTCATGCACTGAGCTAGTCATCTCATCATAAAAGTCAAACAAAATCCAAGCAAACAAAACAAAAACTTTAATTTAGTCTAAAAACTAGAAAGCGTTTGACTTCCTGACTTCTGAAAGTTTTAGTTCAGTTGTTTTTCTCTTGTTGTTGTTCTCTGTTGGTGATGCTCTTTCCCTTTGAAGCTAGGAACTTGTGTGATACACTGCATCCTTTCTTCAGGAGAGTAGATCATATGTTCTCTAGGTCTGCACAGAGGAGCTTGGAAGCAACTGAAGTGTAGTTCCAGTGATGATATCTTGGAAAGTATTGTTTTTGATTCTAGGCTAAATATTCCATATTAGTATTTTTAAATCTGTTTTTCCTGTTCTTAGGCACATGCATATATTTGTGCTCAGAGCTGATACACCTAAGTATGTACTTGAGGGTGTTGAGCCAGCCATGACTGCACTGTTAAGATACCACCATGGATTGTCACCTGGTGCTTCAGAGCTTTGGTCTGTAAGTCATGGGCTACTCGTTCTGCCCTCCTAGAGCCCAGCGACATAGATGTTTGAGCTTGTGTTAGCACCATGTGCTTTGCAATACTGGGGTGTTACTGTACACAGTACAGTAAAATTTTACTGCAGTGGTCAGAGGTGAGATTTTTCCAGCTGTTCTTGAGCTCACAGCTTTGTGTCAGGGAGATGAAAAACTGGCATTCTGTCTGCAGGTTATGCTGATGACTGCATCCTTTCAGTATAGATTTCTAACACGTAATGAGCTCAGGGTCTGCTTGTTTTAGGTTGGCTAGTGCAAGGTGGCTCCAGGGAGAATCAGGCAAATAGCTTTCCCATTGTGAGCTGTTTGGGGTGGATTCCGAGATGCCTTTTGCACAGTCTTTTGCCTTTCAATGAGAGACTTGCTGCAAGGAAACAGTGTACCCTATTAGCCATCAGGTTATTCATGTTCTTCCTAGTAGACTTGTAAAGAGCTTGTGCAGACCCCTTATCCATATTATCCTGTAAGGCACATTCTTCTTGAGAATGTCAACATACACTTCCCTCCCACAATCCAGCAACTTGAACACACTCCATGAGATAAAGTCAACTTTTTTATTAACTTATCATTAAGTTTGGGATTTTTTTTGAGTGCCACTGGAATATGTTTATGCTCCTATATGTCAATACAGCAAAAAGAGACAGTGATTTAGGCATATTCCATGTGTGTGGAAATAATTGTCTTGCTTTCAAGGCACTGCTTTTCAGGAAAAGAAAATTGCCTCTAAACTGTACTGGTGCTGTCAGCCTAGATGAAAAGCAGACAGTAAGCCACCATTTCAAGCCATAGCGTTTTTATATATTTTTTTTGTAGCTTAAAAACACGTGCCTGACCATTCAGTGTTCACACAGTGTTTGAATGCATAGAGAGGGCTTTAATGAGGCTTTAATATTTGTTACTGTTTTGCAATATGCTGTGTTCTCTTCCAAAGTGGCTTTTTCAGGTTGTGGTTTGATTTTTTTTTTTTTTTGGTTTGTTTTGCTTTTTTTCTCTGTAACTACTGGAACTTATACTATTTATCATCAAACAAGTATTTCAGGAGATGCTGGGAAGCTATCAGAAGAACTTCTTTCCAGGGGCTTGCTGGGGCTGAAGGAGCAAACCTTTTCTTGGAAAGCATGACAGTGTGTTTTCAGTTTCACAGAGATACATTTGTATTGTTAAAGTTTGGGTTGATATATTGCTGTTGTGTCATTCACAACATTGTGGCATTCAGAACCTTGCTATTAAAAAGGTTTCTCTGGTAGCAAGTGGTTTTGATTGTAAAACAATTATGCAACAATTTTATATTTAACTGAGTCTTTTTAGCCAAACTGATAAAAGTAACCCATTCAGGTTACTCTAAGCAAACTACTGTGCAACTGTAATGATTATGGGATGTGGCTGAAATCAAAACAGTGTTGCAAATAGCTGTTTTCCATGCAGCAAGTGGGAATAGTTTTCATGTGATTTTTAATTTCCTTCTTTAGAGCTGTGAAGAGATCTCAGTAGCTTGATTTGGAAAACTGTCTCCTGTCAAAATACATCTGTACCTTTAACTTTAAAAGGAAGAAAAGCAAAGTGAGAATAGGTTTTATTACTGATTTCAGGTATAAAAATGTGGTTTAGCAATATCCCGTCTTGAGAAAAATCTGTGTGTGTCTTGGTTTAGTGTTGTAATGATCAAATGATCACTGAACCAGGGTCGTTTTCCTCTGTTTCAGGTATTTTGAACTTGAACATGTTTGTAGCTGTCTTTGGTCATGGTATCAGAAATCTTGCTGAATATTTGATCTATTAAAATAATATTAGCAGCACCTATTAGCTGATTTATGCATCTTGTGTATCAATATAACTTTTGGTATTGTCTTAATTTCCAATTGCTATTGAGTCTCCATTGTTAATAACCTTATTAAATAGATAACAAAGACACAAAGAACCCCTCTTCAGGGGATTTACTTAGTCTTAGCATTTTGCAAGTGTAGCAGATAACTAGATGGATTAAGAATCTCCATTAAGATGTTGTGGACTGGCCTTAGACAAAGGCAGATGTATCTTCAGGGTTAGGCCTGTCTGATTAATTACAAATGCCTCACTAATTTCATTGTTATGAATAGCCTGTTCTGCTCATGATTTAGGAACCCTGAGAGACACATATTTCATCTCCAGTGAACTTATTTTCTTCAGTGCTAGAGTCTGAGTACTTCACTGAGAAGCAGTTTCCACTTCACCTAAGCTCAATAACAGTTATATGCCATGTGTCCTTGTACTTTGATCAATTTTGCCCAGGAATCCAAAATTACTGTTTTATACAATGTGTAATCAGTTGCTAATCTAACCACTTCTAAAGAGGTTTATTACTCACATCATCTTGTGCTGAAGTTTAGGGTCTACTGTTCATCAGTATCTGTTGAGACTGGTAGTTCTTTCTGTGTGAGTGTAACTGGTGAAGAACTCGAGGCAGATGGAGAAGGTGGGCTCTTCTCCTGATGGTATTGTTCAACTATACATTGAGACTTTGTAACCAGCCAGCAGTCTATTAGAGGGACTCTGCAGTAGATCCTTGTTTGTCTCCCTCTTTATCAAATTTTCCCTAAATTATCCTGTAGCCTTAGAGAGCACGGCTGGAGGACCAGGAGGTGAGCTGTTGGCTAATGGCAGTGAGCAGCGAGGTGGTGTTTCTGAAGATGAGTCTGCAGGTGTGCTCAAAAGTTTTGTAGGTGATTGAATCATGACTACTTGGCTTTGAGTTAAGCAACTTCCTACACCAAGCAAAGGACCTACTGTTGTTCAGAAATGACTTTATGTATGTGATATATTAGGAAAATAAATATTATTGGAGTAATAGCTCCAACTACAACTAAGCATTGTAATTACTGAAGAAAATTTCTCTGTGCTTGAAAACATAACAAAGCATCATTTCTCATGCTGAGACATGAACTTTGTAGAACAAATAAAGTATCTGCAATAAGCCAGTGTTTGCTACAGCCCTGTTTTTTTACCAATGTAATCCATAGCTTTGAAAATACCTCCTTCAGATGTATACAGGAAAAAATATTTTCTGATAGGCTTTATCTACTGTAATATTGGTTTTTTTAAGTTTAAAGTACTGTCCTTCTTACTTACCATGCAGCTGGGGGACAGACTTTATTAAAACCTCTAGCCCCACTGGAGGATATTAAAAGGAATTCTTTGTCAGCTTAGATGCTATGAGAAATGATGTTTCAGGCTTGTCAGGGATTTTATAAGTGGTTTTATAGAAAAGACTGCTTTTGGATATTCCATGCACTGGTTTGTATTTTTTGTTTCATTAAAAAAACAACTGAAGATGCACTTCTGTATGTTCTATGTCAAGAAAAGTGATTTTGTTAAAGGAGATAGACAATATTAGTACATACTATTATGTCATTGGGCAGTAGGTGGCAAGCTTTGCTTTTCCTTCTACTTAGAGTTTATTTTCATCTTGCAGAATGCCAGAATTTTTAGAGGAGTGGTTTAAATTCACTGGATTATGTCATTTATTGGCAGCACATTTTTTTAACAATCTCCTTTGTTCATCGTGGATAATTGTCTTGCTATTGAATACTGAAGGAAAGCTTCTTTTCAAATGACAGGTGGATGCAAATGAAGAAATGTGAGCTCTGTTGTATTGTCTCATGACTTCTGTGGGCAGATTACTAATACACATTATACAAATGAGGTGAAGTCACAGTCAGTCTGAAATTATTTGGGACCTTCCTGTTCAATTTCTGTTGTGGACCACAATACAGCTAGAGGCAAGAGGGGACAACCCCCTCTTTTAACACAGTATTTTCCCATATTACTTCTATCCCTGTAACTAATAAATCTAAAGAAAAAATAATAGGATAGTTATTTGTCTTTCTTATGATGTGTCATGTCCTGTTCTGGTCTACATGCTCACATCCTCCCCTCCATTCCCCCATGGATTGCTGTAGCTGTCCTCACAAACTCAGCCTGCTCTGCTGATGTGTAGCATTCAGCACAGGGACAATAAAACAGGAGCAGCAAATTGTCCAGCTAAAACTAAGGTTGTGTAGAGAGGGCAGTGCTTGAGTGCCTGTCTTTAGGAACTTTCTGCTGGGGGTGACTGTTAATACCCCTTGTCTGTTCAGACTTCTTGCCTAGAGCAAATGATGTGGCAGCTGACGAATTAGTGATCAGCTCTATATCTTTACCAAAGATACCAGGGTTGTAGAACCTCTACTCCTATGCAGTTCATCTCAGTTGTTTTCCAGCTTAGACATTCTCAGCTGTTCTCTAGAACAATTTTTACCCATTAGCCAAGTTAATTCTCTGAGTTTCCTCATAATGAATGAGTTAAGTTCTTGCTTTGCTATTGAAGTTTTGGGCAAGTTTGTTCTGGATTAAAATATTTACACGCCTCTCATTCTCAGTCACTCCATCCTATGCACACTTTATAATCATTTCTCTGAGGAAGATCAGCTGTCTTGGATATCCTTGATCCCAAACATCAACATATTCATTCAATTTTGTCATTCTAGAAATTCTAAAAGAGTAATGAACATTTTCTTCTTACTATGTCAGGGCATTCTCCATAGGGGGTCTCCTTGTGTACATAGAGGCTCCATATGAATTTACATTTCACTGCTGAAGCTTTCTGTCCTCACACCATTCCTAATGAAGATCAGAAGTGTTTTGGGACTGGTAATGGAGATCTGAACTGTCAGTTGAGGGCATGGCTAATTTCATTGCTGCAGGAGCACTAGGCTAAAAGGATCTTTGGCATCAACTATTGGTAAATTGAGAACAGTGTTTTGAGATTCTGATATTGTGGTTAACTCTCACTTCTGTAGTCTTTGGCAGTCCTATGATCTATGTGTGCTAGAACAAAAACTGGTTCAAAGGTAGTTACTCATCTCTTTGTGCTGCCAGGCACTGAGTCAGCCCTCAAGAACACCTCTATTCATCATTCTAGGGAAATGTAGTCATCAGGCTGCAGGAGCTGAAGTCACTGCTTAGTTCAAAGGGCTGGTCTCCCTCAGGACTGGGATCATTTGTGTTGGCAGCAAAGATGATGATTTTTTTGATGACAATAATGTCAGTCTTGTCCTTTTTGAACACTGCTAGTGCACCCTTCAGTGCTAATCCATTAAGCTAACAGATAATTTGTAGTTACCTTTGTTGGATTGAATACTTGCTGTTAATCGGGTTGTAGTAGACCTGGGTCTAAAGACCATGGCCATAAGTGTGGTGTGAAAGGCAAAAACCCTGCGACTATTACAAAATGGGCTAATTATTTTATAGATCTTGTTAGCTCACAATGGTGTGAGAAGTGGGCAGATCGTTCTGGCAAACTGCCTTGAGTGAAGGTTTTGGTGGACAAAGTCCAGTCTGTTCTAATGACTTGTTTATAAGACCTTTAGAATGGGAACCTTTGTGATTTCTGCTACACCTGTTTGGGTTGAAATCTTTGCGGCTGCAAGTATCCACTTTCCTTCTATTGAGAGTCCCACACAGATTCCTTTCAATGGACTGAACCCAGATGGCATCTGGCCACATCAAGTACTGCGCATAAGCAGTAAACTTGTGTCCACCAGAAAAGCAGAGATATTTTGGAAAGAAAATTGAAAATATGAAGTATCACCACTGCAGCAGCATGCAAGGCACTCACTAGATGCAGCTGCAGTCCTATACCTAAAATTATTCTTGTTTCTGAGATGAGATACCCTTCCTTTGCATGAACATCTTGTTTTATCCACACTTTAGCTATCTTCTAATTAAGTGAAGATCTCAGAAACAGCTGTTAGAGGATATTTGGTGTTTTCATTAGTATCTTTGACAGGAAAAGGATTCTCAGAAATTAAATCTTTCTGACAGAGACTTAAATTACGGGGAGCCAACAGAGATCTCAAGCCAGCCAGAACTTATTCCAGACAGGAGGAGATAGCTATTCTGTGTGATGGCAGCAGCCAGTTGGTTTATGGTTTCTTGTGGCTATGTGACATCACTTGCCTGAGTAAAGCTTTGGTGCAAGAAAAGGGTGGTCACTGTTGGAGTACTAGCAGGGAAACTGTTGCCTGGCCATGTTGTACAATTTCCACTATTAACTTCATCTTGTGTGTGAGGGAAGGATCAACTAAATGCTTGTAGGAGAATTCTCCACCCCTTCCTCCACCATTCACGACTCATCTGTCAGGAAGCCAAAACAGACAACCTTCATTACAGTAAGAGAGAGAAAACAGCTCTGTCAAGATTCCACTCAGTCTCTAAGAGCTTACTGTGTTTGATGAACCTCTCCAGGCACTGTGCATGAATTCTAACAAACTATACAAAAAACCTATGTTCCACATGAATAGTAAAGAAAGTTAAATTTTAGTGTGGGTTTTTTTGTTGTCATTAAAAGTTACTGTATTCTTCCCTGTTGGGTTTTGTTGTGCCCAGAGTACTAAAAAATAGAGAGGTAGAATCTTGTTTAACTTCTACAAGTTTTGTATGAGAATTATCTGGTCTAATGACCTGTTGGTGTTGCCTGACTGTTCTGCCACCTTCTCTTGTGCATCAGTCTGAAACAGATCCTGAGAATCCCTCATGGAGAAAGGCATAAGGACCTTTCTAAATGCATTTATGAGCTTAGATGAGAAGAATTAATTGGACTGTCTTTGGTCTTTTCTTCTGTGTGCATTCCTTTAATACACTTCTGAATTGGGTCTAAAGACTTTTGGACAATTTTTCAGTTCATTAACTTTTTTAAACCAGCTTCCATTTTATGTTCATTCTTCTGTTTGGAACTATGAATTGCTGTAGAGAATCTTTGGCTTTTTTCCCCATCAATGTTGATAACTCTGTTTTGCTCATTCTTGAAGCATCTCTTCAGTGGTAATATCTGAATTGGATCCTGTACCCAGGTTAGGCCAAACCAACATTTTATTATTTTCTTCTGAATTCCTGAATGAGCTGATCCCTGAAGATTGTTAGTTACATCTAAAAATTTTGGTTTAGTGTTGTGCTGTTGCTTTGGAAGATAACTGAAACTTCATACTACCACTGTTTCCTGATTTTCTACCTTCAGTGATACAATAGCTGTCACCATCTTAGGCAGCTAATAACATAGTCGTAATGCTGTGGTTTCTTTCCTTTTTATTGAAATTACAGATCACAGAGATGCTCTGTTAGTGATTGACATGGTTAACTTGCTGATCTAATTTGACAGGCTACTCTTTGAGAAGTAGCATCACTCCTTCATCAGGTGATCTGTTTCATATCCAGGATAGTACATGGATTTTTCCCAGTCCTCCCATTAGTTTTACTTTCCTAAGATAAGTATGGTTCCTTCCTGGTCATTCTTTCTCAGTTCTATTTCTTGAACCTATAATGCTTCATGTAGAAGCACAGATACTTCTGATTCAGTTGCCTCCTCTGTTGAGAAGCACACTGTTTAAAAAGCTTTCTGTTTTTCTGTTTCTCACTGTTACCTGTTTGTTACCAGCTCTTGCTTTGTTCCTTACTTGAATATGCTGACTTGAGTAAGAGTTGTGACTGCATCATTCAGAGCTGTATACTTTGTTTCCCAGTTTGTGATTTAAAAATTCTCCTGTGGTACTTGTCAGTTCCATCAAGCTTTAAATGGAGTTTTGTCCATAGAGCATTCTCTGTTCCAGTTTCTGACAATGCTGAAGTCCCCTATGTTTATACCATTTTCTGAGCCATGCACCAAAACTGTCAACCTCTCTGGCACCTTGTTTGTGCAGACTTAGCAAAAAGTGTTAAATTTTAGTGCATGAGACAAATGTGCTGTTATTTGGCACTTTCCCAGAATCCCAGAATGATTTGGTTTGCAAGGGACCTCTAAAGACCATCTTGTTCCAACTTCCCTGTCTATGACAGGGAACCTTTCACTAGAACAGGTTGCTCAAAGCCCTGTCTGGCCTTGAACTCTTCTAGGAATGGGGCATCCACAACTTTTCTGGGCGACCAGTTATGCTGCCTTACCACCTTCATCATAAAAAGTTGTTCTTTATGTCCCTCTTTCAGTTCAGTTGCCCCCTGCCCTTTCAGTGGCTAAGGTCGTGATAACACATAAGAAGTAAATGCCTCTATATAATACGCATGATTCCAAAATATTTTATAACACAATTTTACAAATACCAAGTTCTTAAGAAGTAGTCTAAAGTTGTGGTAGGGGGAGCAGTCAGCCAAGATCTAAATTTACAGGCTGCAGTCAGTACTTCTGTTTTTACATCAGCTTCCTAGTTATAAAATTTACAGTCTTAATGCATTTACTTTTTTTGAAAAAAATTTCACTGTGATTCTACACACATATTCCCAACAGGATACCGCTCAACTGCTTTCTGAACCACACTCCCAGATTGCTTTGAATCAAAGTTAGTACTTTGGTAATCTTCAGCAATTGCCTCTGCTCAGCAATATCTGAGTCTAGAATCCCTTTAGCTTTAAGCACTTTTAAAAGCACTTTTAGGATGTGACAGTTTTTGGGAGCTTAAAGTTCTTACCTTTGTATGGGTTTTACATTGGGAGAGCTCTTTCCTTAGACCGTTTTGTATTTTATAACCTCTATGTGCTTCTGGAAAAGGTAGCAAACAGGTGTAAACTGTGTTCAACTGATGAATAATCTGATCTTAAATACTACTATGATATGGATTCTGTTCTGGTTTCAGCATGGTGGACAAGGATAGCTGTAGAATTGATGCCACTGCCAAATTAATAACAACAGTGAAGCAGAAATATGTATATACATTTATATACTGGAGCAAAAGCTCTGGTATCTGTCTTGCTTCCTGAACTGGAACCTCAAAGCTCTAAAGTGAAGGACAACTGCTGGTCGCCATAGTCCCAGCTGTGCCTCCTTACTGCTTTGAATAGCTTCTGTTGTTATTATATGATGCCTGTTTGGGTATTCCAGCTGTTGCACACATGCAGATCCTTAAGAAGAAGCCAACTCCCCCTCATTTCTCCTTTTGCTATTCCAGTGGCTTATAGCGGCTTTTCGCTGCAGAGTACTCTTTGCATCGTGAAGAATTTTCCTTCTGTTGCACCCTGGAGGGCTGTATCTATAAACTTTTTTGTTCTCATGTTCTATTTAGAAATCCAGGGAATTCCTAAATTGGATTGTCTTTTGATGTGCTTCTGGAAGTGATATTAGAAATAAATATAACCCACAGCTGTACACTCAGAACATTTCTAATGGGAATTCAGGTGAGGAAGACTGAAGAGCTTGAGATTGTAAAAGAAAAAGAGGTGTATAAATCCAGCGATGTAATTATTTTTTTCCCTTTCCCTTCTTCCTTTCCTCCCATCCATTGCCAATTTCCACTATAATTGAAAGAGTAGAGGCGAACTGGTAATTCTATATGCTCCTTGTAGAGGAGATCATTTTGGGGCGATTCCAGAGTAGCCAGTTTGTCAGTCCTTTCTCTAACAGTCTCTTTGAAGGAATGGCATTGCATACGTTTTTCAGGTTCCTGTTGGAGAAGGGAGACCCACAGTCTTCCTATTCAGTTAAGTGAGAGGAAAGCCCCAGGCTTACTGTCCCTGAGGTGAATTGAAGTTGATGGAAACCCTGAGTTCTGTTAAGTTACACCCTGTCAGGGTTGCTCTGTACAGGGTTAGCAGCATGTTGTCATGGGTTGTCGTGTACCGTGGTGCTTTTTCTACATGGTGCATAGTTTATTCATACCAGGATGAGACTTTATAGCTGCTATCTGCTTAATTGATATTTACTAAATTGTGTTGACATTGTTGAAAATGAAGCAAATACTTAAAAAAATTACCTGGGGGAGCTCTGGTGACCAATTTCCACTTTGAGGTGTTTGTTACATTCTTGGAGCTCCTCTTCTTTAATTCCCACTTGTTGTAGTGACCGTGTAGCCTGTATGATCCTTGCACTGTAATTTTTACATTGCTGGGTGTCTTTGAAGTGTTTCCCATGGCAGGATTGGGATCCAGGTTGAGATGTCTAAAGCTTATACTCTATTACAAGTAGTATTGTGAAAAAGGTAAATGCATTATCTACTGTTCTTTTGTATTTTAACACTATGTATTTGTAATTTTTAAAATTTTGAAGCAGCAACTGCTGCTGATTATTGTACTTTTTTCTAAATGCTTTTAAGTAGCTCTTTCTGAGAACAGCCATTTTAAAGTTATTCATAGTAAACAAGGTCATTCTAAGAAATGATAAGGGCTTACAATTGTTTAAAAAGTAGCTATGGAAACTAGATGATTCTCAATTTAATATGAACATTCATTGCTTTCATTGGCTATGCTCCCTTCTTGAAACTGACATGCTTCACAGGCGCTCTACAACATTTCTAATTAATTAAATTTTCTTTAAATGGGCAAAATATTCATCCTGATTAAGATATGTTTGAGTTTTAAAACATCAGACTGCTTTTTCCTTAGCTTTCTGTTTGTTTTTTTAAGTCATAAATAGAATCTTTTTTCTCTTCCAAGCTGGAAATATCTGCTTAAAGAAACTTTTCTTCTTGAAACAAGACCAAGAGTGCCAAATTACAGCTTTAAGTCACTTAAGACAAAAGACTTGTCTTTTGTATGTTACAAAACATGTCCTGAAGGCTACAGGAGTTGTGTACCTAGACTTAAAGGTGCAGAGTTAAGTGGGCATAACTTCCAGTTTCTTAGATTACATTATTTACATTGCATCTCTGACACAAACAGTTAAACAGTACAATTTTACATAGATAATGAAATTTTAAAAAATACTGGAGCAGTTATTTTCTCATTAAAGAGAAAGGGGAGGTAGGGAGATTATTCCAATTTAAAAGAACGAAACCAAAGAGTCAGTAAAAGCTGCTGATTGCCTGTTTTTCTTTCTGTTAAGTCTGTGGCAGCTGCACTGTTCTAGATAGAAAATACTGTGGGGAGGCTTGTTAAATGTTTCTATGAGCTCACTTCAAAGCTGGCGTTAGTTTTTGATGCTGAGAGGGGTAGATCATAAGCTCTGTGCATATTTGTTGTCAGGTTCCTTGACATGTTGAATTTGGTGTGGCTGTCCTAGGTTTTGTCTCTTGATTATATTTGTGGAGTTCTATAATACCAGTGACTCACATCGGAAGTAGTTGCTGTTCTGATTCAACATCCTCCTGGTAAATAGAATTTAATCATTCAAAACTGTTTTATTAACTTTCCTAACTGTATAGAAAACACTATGCATGTGTTCTTAAAATCTTCTTAGCATGGTAGTGCTTGCTAGAAAAGGCTCATTTGTCAACTTTTAGCATGCTTGAACAAGCTTCCAGAGCTACTATTTCTGCTGTGCTCTTAAACACATGCTATGAGGAGCCATAGCTGGTTTTGGCTGGAGCGATAAAACTCACATAAATAGTTTTAGATTGTTAAACTATGAATTACAGGGATTGTCTTCTGAAAATATACAGTTTCAATTGTCAAACTTGTTATAGAGAATTGAAGTAGTAGTATGTACTTCTATTGTAAAATTCAAATGTCAGCTCTTGGCTTTTCTGATCCTTTCTGCTTCTCTTCCTCCCATCCCCTCCTACGTTATTGGGGGAAAAATGAAAGAAACCAAAAAACCCCAATATCCTGTATAGTTTAAATCAGTTGCAGTTGCTGTGCACTATATTTATTGTAATTGTTTTTTTAAATTGTTTTATAATTTAGTAAAATTAAATTATTGCAGTTTGCATGCAGTACTCTGTGTGTCAGCCTCATACAGAATGTTTTGGCATTCACAGGAGCTGTAGTTAAAAACACAAGTTCTTCGCTACACTAGGCAGGAAAAGTAGATGTGGCTGGAAGTGCAGCCCAAATTTTACCCTTTGGTATGTTGTTATAAAATATTGTTCTTTTTATCATTGTGTGTTATTTCACAGTTATTAATAATATACAGGACCTCATACAGTACAGAACAAGAGGAACTCGTAAGAATTACAGCAACTCATGGTGTGAGCTACAGAACAGAGAACACAAACAATTCTAAGGGTACTATGAAAATCAAAATATTCTCAACATCCAGCTGATTAATTGTAGTAGGAAATTGCTGAGTGTCCTGTAGTTTGAAATTGAGTATTTTTTCAGGTGCTTGGTGGATTTTATCTTCATTTCTGTCAAGGAAGATAGTTGGGATAGTTCTTGAGTAATTGTTAAGTACATTTGTGCTGTATCAAGAGTTAAGCTGAATTTTAAAAAGCTGCTCTTTGAGAACAAGTATACACAGGAGATATTTTGGTGTAACTAGATTGCTTTAATTGTGAAAACAAGACTTTACTGTGACAGTTTTCTATTTCCATGTATGTAGAACTCTGTGTATGGGATAAAAGTTCTTATAAACTAAGAAGCAGCAGGCTGTAAGGGTTATAAAAGAGCTAGTCAGCTCTGCTCATGAACATCCAAAGCCAAATAACATAGGTATACTGTGGTTCCTGTGTGGGGCTTTTTGCATTTTTTCCCCCCTCCCAACCTTGTTTCATTTCCAGCCCCCAGTTCCAATTTGTTCTGTTGTGAGGCTAATACTGGCAGCAGAGGATCATCATCTGCCTACTAATAGTATCAGTAGTCATCTATCACTATCCTGAGTGGGGTAGTTGGGCAAACCATCTCTGTGTGTAGGATGCTCCTGGTGATGCTCCCCACCGCTGGAAGGAAGTGGAGTCTTACACCAGTCCATTTCTGGGTATCTCCCCTGGAAGGCAGGCTGTGGGTTTAGAAAGTGCCTGTGGGTGTCCCGCCTAAAAACAGGAGCCAGTCTCAGTGTGACAGGCTGCAGGTGAGATTGCAGGACTTTGGTCACTTCTGGTCAGCTGGAAGGGCAGAACCAGGGCCTTTGTCATTGCAGCCTCTTGTCTATGGCTGTGCATAACGGAGCTGAGAGTGTTTGCTCATTGGTCATGTGTGTGATCAGCCAAGAGAATGAAGGCAGTTGAACAAGCTGAGTCCAAAGCAGAGTTTAGAGTACTGGAGATGAGTAGTAACTGCTCCATCTTTCATTCTTTGTTCAAAAGTAGTGTGTGAAGCCCAGGGATTCCAAACAGCTATGTCTTTTCATCATTAAATTCTGTATTAGAGTAGGTACCTATGGTATTTATTGCTGGAGTTTCTAAAAATAGCACTGAGCAGTAAGTCCTGCCAAAGAACTCAGAAAGTGTTGAGAAACACTAGGCAATTACAGGAACATTCAAGTGCTGGAAATGGGAAGAATGTGCTCAGCATCATCATGATTCAAATTAGTGAAGTGGCCTGGGAATGTGTAATGTCAGGTTTGTAGTAGTATCCAGAGTTTTCTGAAGTCCTGGTTGCTTTACCAAGGTAGAGGTGAATTTGCCTCATGCGGAACCAACATGTCTCTTTGGCAGGAATGCCAGTTTCCAAAAGTTCAGAGGAACAAGTTCAGCCAGGCCGCTGAGGCTGTGTAATTGACAAACCAGCTGGCACCATAGAATAGGATGTTTCCAAAACACAGGCTGTTATCAGTGGTCCTGAGATGGTACTAATTTACTTATATTCCTACCATGACAAATTATCTCAGTAGATTTTGTTTGCAAGTTGAACACTATGTATTTGTAATTTTTAAGTTTTAGTATGTTCGTAAGGTTGTTTGATCAGTTTTGTGATTCAACATGCATTAGCCTATGCAAATATTGTGAACAGTAAGTTTTCTGTTTGTTTTGTTAGGAAGTTGTCACTGTCAATCATCTTATTTGAAAATACAAGTTCTGATCTGGTTTATAATTAAGAAACCTCTTTTTAATAACAGAATAATTTTATCTTTTTCTGTAGAGCCCAAAATATGGCCACATTAAGGATGGTTTTTCAGTTTGGTTGAAACCATGTTTTAATTTTCAGAATACCATAATAGAGTTTTACAAGGTAATGCTGTACTTAAATTTTTCAAGTTAATAAACCTAGCTATAACACACAGTCTTTCAAATTATACCATAAACCAAAGAGTTTTTAGAGGTGAATCGTACATCTGAATTGTATCTTTGCGAGAGGTGCATAACTGCTTGCCTTTTTCTTTTATTTCCCCCCCCAGAAAATAAAAAGCATAAATAGTATGTCATGAAAACATTTTATAAAAAGAAAAATAATTAGGAAACAGTTACTTCCAGTTTTTAAATTTATTTTTATGCTTCTATGTTGCTGTGATGATTTAGCAGCTTTAACAAATTCAAATGATAGGAATTATATCTTGATGGTATTCTTTAATTAGATGTATTTATTTTGTAATTCATTATGCATGCAGCTCTCTATCTAAATAGCGTATTATTTTCAGAAGTGCACTCTGCTTTTTCCGGTTTGCTGAGCAGTCGCTGGATGTTTTAAGATAATTTAAATTGGTTTAATATATTTAGGAGTCCAAGCATGTATTTCTTTGAAGTCATTAACAAGGAAAGAAAAAACTCTAGCAGACAATTTCAATAATGAAGCACGCAAATCAAAAGAATGAGAGGAGAAGATTCTAAATTGAGCCCTAAGGATGTAATTTCAAACACTTCATAACCTGTCCTTTTTATAGTTTAGACTTGTTGGAATGACAGTATTCAGCTTATGTTTAAAAGCTGTCCCTTATGCAACAGGGAGAAAAAGAAGTAAGTATTGTGAAATGTCGTTTACTGTTATGCCTGTATATAACATGAGCCTGTAAGTCACAAGCTTCAGCAAGTTAAAATATATGCCTGGTATATTGTACCAAAGCTAAGGACTGGGACAGCATCAGAAAGAAGGAATGTATTGAATTACATTTTCTCAAAATTGACTCTGAAAAATATTTCATATAAAAAAGCCTGTAGTTTAGTTCTAAGGAGATCAAAATTTTACATGTAGAGAAAGAAGCAAAGTGAATTTTTGAGGAGAAATCAGAGACTTCCTTAAAAACCAGAGGAATGCCTCACAGACTTCAAATTTACCAACTGCAAATAGGAAAACAAGCTATTCCTAGACCTCTGGAATGCAGTCTGGGCTTTTGGTCACAGTGGTTTTTTTTTCTTTAAAGCAGGCAAAGTGGTTTGGAGTAGGAGGTCCAAGTTCCTCCAGACATTGTTGGTTCAGCCGTATGTCAGAAATTCTTCATAGCTGCTTTCTTGTGAGCTGAATTTGAATTGTAGGTGGACTTATTTTTATAATAATGAATTAGATTGCTTTCACATACTTTATCCCTGTGTTGATTATGGGCTGAAGTCAGGGATACAGTGTTCTTTAGGTTTGTTTGCATTTCACTGCCTTCCAGGGTGACAAACGTGGGTTTCAGGAGCTAGAGTTAGGAACCACAAGGAATCTCTGCTTTGGCATTCCAAGACAGGGTAAAGACCACTGAATGTAGCATCTATGGGTTTAAAGTCCAAGGATGCAAAGTTGTGTTTGACAAGTAACAAAGTCTTGGAATGAAATCATGGCCAGCAATGATATAAATGAGGGTTCTGCTGTTGACTTCAGTGAAATCCAAGTTTTATGCTAGTGTCTGGGAAAACAGCTTGTATGAAAACCAGTTTAACTGTTTGTTTTTTTTCTGCATATGTACCAAGCAGCATACCAACCTTTCATTGCTAAAAACTTTGCAGTGTCTTATTAGATGGTGATGTAGATCTTTGTTACAGGTAGGGAAGTGGAGAAAAGAAATGTGCCTATTCTATGCAAACTTCTCTGTTTCTGGAGCAAACTGTATGGTTCAGTAGAGCAGTATCGGTAGGAAAATGGAGAATTTCATACAGTTTAACTTTTGTGCTTGACCTCAGTGCACTAGAAAATCTTACGTTTTACCTAATTATTTTAGAAATAAAGATAGGGCATAATTATGATATTAATTATATTTATAGCATTTGTTAGGCTCATTAGCAGTGGAGGGGTAAAGCACTACTGAGTTGAAATCTACACTCACTCTTAGCCCTGTAATTTTTGCTGAAAATCATGAACATTTTTCAATTTAAGATATTACTATCTTTATATTATCTAGGTTTGCTTTCTGAAAAATTAATTTAACACAGTTTTCAAGCAACCAGTCTTTTTATAGCAGGATTAAATTAAGCAAATAAAGGAGGAAAAGCAGCCTATTTTTAAATCTAGATTCTTTGCATGCTGTTTTTAGATTTGCTAGCTGTATGAAATGTTGTAGTGATCTATATATGCCAAGAGTTACTGTTGATGTACTAAGCTTATTTTTTCTTTCTTTAATATCTGAAATTAAAAGATATATATTGTATCTTTCCTGATTCTGGGACACTAAGCCAAGATAGAAATATTCCTAAAGTGCTGCTATTAAGCCTTAAAGCGATTACTCATGTAAGTAAAATTTATCATAGCTGGTCTCCATTATTAAACAAGCTTGATAAGCTGATAAATAGCTTTGTGGTGGAGTTTGATTATTTTTTATGGTATCTGTAATAGAAGTATAAATAAAGCATGTTGATTTTTGTTAATCTGTTGTCAAGGTTCTTTGTCAAGGTTCTCTCTGCAGAGGAATTTCTTAGGTCATGACAGTGAATAAATGCTTTATCAGTTCTGTTAGCTTCAGTCTGTTCTTTAGCTCTACTGAAGTGACCCTTTTACATCAGGAATCTTGTACTGACACAAAAAGAATGTAGGCACAAACATGCTATTTCTCTGGATATTATTTTTCTGAAAATACAGGACGGTGAACACATAGTTATAATGCACAACTAATTACTATCTTAATTAATTAGAAAACATTTTTCTGTGTAATGTCATGTTCATATTATTTGTATATGTATGTCACAAGATTTTGGAAGCTCCTTAGCCCCAAAATTAGACTCCTGGTAAGTGTAACTGCTTGCTGCTGTCTCCCCTTTCT
Source organism: Falcunculus frontatus (assembly GCA_013398115.1). NCBI lineage: Eukaryota > Metazoa > Chordata > Aves > Passeriformes > Falcunculus > Falcunculus frontatus. Next base: position 1,640,321 of record VZRV01005920.1, on the reverse strand, counting down.
CTGGTTCTGCCCACAGATGGAAGCATTCCATTTTGGTGATGACTTAATACGAAGGACAGTCTTTACTGCTCGGTTTTGTGGTATGAAGAAATAGATCATGTGAGTTGTTTATCTAGTTCAGCTAAGAAAGTAATTACACATTTAAAAACTTAGATGTTAAAAGTATTCTTGGCCTAATGCAAATATTATTTCTACATCCAAAACTTTTCACCACTCACCTTTTCACTCTCTGGGGTACAGCACAACATGTACTTCTGTTCTTGTTGTGCATCACTTCCAGACTTCCCAGATGTGGCAGGAAGTATGCCATTGTTTCATCACTTGAATTAAGGTGACTGCTGTGGAGATCTTGGGTAAACTTTAGGGTTTGGGTTTTTTCTGACCCTCTGTCTTTAGGATTGCTAAATTTTGTGGTGCAACTTAGGTAGAGCAGTCCCTAGGGTGTTTCAGGGAGTGTATCCTGTGGCCACTACAGACTGTCAGAGCTTCTTGCTGCTCATTTTGTATACCAGAAAGAGCTTCTGCTGGTGAATACACATACTGAAAATGGAGTCTGGGTTTAATATTGACATTTTCAAGGCTTGTTCATCATAAATTATGCTTCTTGTCAAGTAAATTTAGAAAGCCTTCAGTAAATGTGGTTAAGCTTCTTAATGTGCAGCAACCATTTTCCCATTCAAACATGAATACAATTTGTTCCCCTATGAGCACTTCTTGTGTATAGTACTTGGGCAAAGTCTGTATTGTATACATCTGCTAGTAATTGCTTATGTAAGAAGTCAGTATGTGTTACAGAGGGATAAAGTGCTCCAACTTGCATACCTGGCACTTCCTTAACAAGAGAAAAGTAAGGTCTGTTTGCATTTTTTATGATATTAGGAAACTGATATCCTTAAGCATGAGGATTTCTGACTTTTTTCAGTGATCTCAATCAAATTCGATGTGTGCTCATCAACCATTTACACTGGGATTCTTGAAAGCAATAATGATCAATTATATCTTGTCATAGTTCTGATTATGCAATATGTGGAAAAAGTATTTCTTTTTTTAGTCTAGAACTTATTGCAGTTAATTTTTAATTAAGGGTTATTTTGTGTTTTTCTGTCATATATTCCCTAAAGAATGTCCTCTGGAACCAGAATCTGGCTTTCCCCTGCCTGGGCACTTTCTGGACACTCTTAGCTTTGTGAATAGCGGTGCCTTTAAAAGCCTTCCTTGTTATTTTCCCTCAGCTCTTTGCACCTCAGTAATGCTTTGAGTTTTATCTTTTAATCCAATTTTGTACGCTGGAAACTTTTACTGGGCTGATGCGAGAGTCTCTTGGTTGTTTGGCTGCAGTTGGCATAGACATCAGTTACGTGGGTGACAAGTGCTGATGACTTCTGATGCACATTGTCACGTTCATCGGTGCTCAATTTCGCCTACAATCCAGGTACTTGGAGTCTTCGTCTCTTCCCATCTAGCCTCCATTAACTGTCTTGGGGTTTTTGTGTCTTTTCCTACTTGTACATAGGTCTAATTTATAAAAAGATTATAAACCTATTATGTATTCCTTTATATCTGTCTCCTTCTGAGAAACTTTGTTTATACCGGCAAGATCATACTTGTAAAACATTTTCTAGACGTAACAAGCAGTAGTGAGAAAACATTTTTTGCTAATCCATCAGCATCTTTGCAAAACTTGATGGGGTAGGTACTTGCTCTTTGCATTTATGTTTTTCGTGATCATGAATTAACCTGTCAGGATACCAAGGAATAGGCCAAGGTTTTCAGTTCTTTACTAGCATTTTTACTTTTACTTAGGTATTATATTCCTAAATGACAGATTTCTGTTTAATTCAGACAAAGATGTAAGTGTATTCCCAGAGAGAATTTATCTTGTGTAAATATATAATTGCTGGTCTGGAAGACAAAATAATAATTGAGGGTTTTCTGAACTACTGTGACAAAATTGCATATACTTTGAAGTTACTTGTTTACCTGAAGTGAGGTATTATCAAACCATGTATATGTTAGTAGACTTCAAAAGGATATATAATAATTAATATATATTCAATAAGATGAATCTGTTATGTTTAATATATTTGCTCATTTTAAGTTTGCAACACTGTTTTATAATTTAAGATTTCTTAGTAGTCTCTTGCAATACAAATCTTTGAAGTATTTTTCAAATTTCAAATAGATTACATCAACCTCCTGGGCTCTTTGTCTCCTGTTTTGTTTAACATGCTCAAGAATTTGAGTAGATTAGTAATGCGTGGTTTTGCTTCGCAGCAGCTGTGCTCACTTGCCTTTATCGTATAACATCCATTGTGGGAGTTTGTTTCTATTTTTAGTTGTCATTTCAGCATGCTTTTCTAATACCAAAGTCTGTCTCATGGGTCGACAGATTAGAAATTATCACTAGTTGATGTCTTTATCTGAGTAATTTTTTTTTTATTATGCATTGTCGGTGTAACATGCCCCTAGTACTATGGAAACAAAAGCAGTTTTTCTGTAGAAAATGTAATGTAAAACAGGAAAGGGAAAAACATAGTGAATTTACTGAAGATGATGTATTGAACTGACACAGTCCTCTGGTTAAGTAAATCTGCTACTAACTAGTGAATTTCATCTTGACTTAGTGCTGCAACATAGTGGATGCTTGAAGGTCAATTTCCTAATCCAAGTGTTGGTGACATTAGCAGCCACTCTTTTAAAAGGTGACTTTGATACTGATAAAATATCTTACCTGACTGTAGTATTATCAATGTAGCATCCTGGAAATCAGCAGCAAAGAACCCCAAAACAAAGAGTTAACCAATAAAAGTAGAGGAGCAAGAGCAAGTCGGCAACACACATAGGTTTTCTGTTGTGGAGATTTCTTTTCTTGCCTCCTTGAACTTTACTGGTAAGAGGTGTCTGGAAAGTTGAAGATATATGTGTGGCTGGAAATCTATATAAAATAATCCAGATGTCAAGTTAGTTAGTCTGGATTTGTGAAAAGTTTCATTGGCTAAGTGTTAGTGAAAAGTATGCATGAGATAACAAGCAACTTGTAACTCCTAGTTGTTCATGTGGTGCATGGTGAAAAGGGAAGTTTGTGAATTGCAGTTACTGTGAGACTTAGACTCAGCTGGTTTGTGTTCATCGTTGTCTCAGATTTTTCTAGCCTTCATGCATACTGTTTCTTTAATGGTGGTTTAGGATACTTGAAGGATACTTAACACAATATTATAAGAAGATTTTTTTTAAATTTGCATAACTTGTATCTTGAAGGCACTTTGGGAGTGGGGTGGGGCAAACTTTCTGTACTTATGTTAATGAAAAGAAGTAGTAGTAGAGCTTTCTTTTTTCACTGATAGAATTGCTATTTATAATTTAAGTATTTTACAGAAGGAATATTCTTCAGATTTAATCTTTGAATGCTGAATTACATGAGGAATGCTTGTCTGCTGTTGCATGACTTGCAAGAATTTTAGCTTCCTTTGGGTTGTGTGACCGAGCATCTGTATTGTTTCTCTGTATCTGAATATTTAACCAACAGATACATTTCTTTTGCCTTAAGAGTTCTTTCTGCTTTTTGACATCTAGGAAATGAATCATTGCTTGTGATTCTGGAAAACTCAGTGTATTTCTTTACAAACCTGGAAGAATGTTCGTAATCTACACATTTCAGTTTGTGCTGTATGTGAAAGATGAAATGTATCAATGGAGTCATAGTTGTGCTGTTTTCAGATGGTTTTGTTTCACAGAGCTCTAGTTCAGCTCTTACACCAGGTTATGCTGGCAAATGGGTTCCAACCAATGAAGAATTCAGTTGAGTCTGCAAATACAGGGCTGTCTTTATTAGCAAACACTTAAGAGTTAGATAATCCCTGAAAGTGTCTTGGACAAGGCTTTTACCACAGAAATTATATACAAGATGGGCAAAACTGGTACTTGTAGATAAAAGAATGCTTCACATTTCTGTGTGAACTTTTATAAACAACTTTGAATTCCTTTAACCCTTTTTTATCTTGGTGTAGATTAAATATATCTTTATTAAGATTTGTATTTGTTGTATTACCGTATTTACAAACCAAATCAACTTGATGATGATCAAATAAGATCTTTTCTATATTGTAAATAACATTCTAACTCTTTAAGGTGGTAAAAAAAAGTAGGAATTAATAAGCTGATGGTATTATTTGGAAACTAATTAGTCATATCCAAGCTACTGTCTTTGCAAAATTTGCCTTGGGATAAATGTTACGCAAAGATATAAATCAAGGCCATTATATAATGAATATATAAATGCAACATTGTAGGGTTGTTATTGCAGGACAGGCAGGTCTCAGTGCTTGTTTTGCAGTGTATTTCAGGGACAGGACTTTGAAATATGCATTAAAAAAACATATTTGCACATAAAATCAATTGTGTCAGAACTTTTGCAATGGTGAAAATAAAGAAAAGGTGAATGCTTCTCTCTTTCATCTCTTGTTGCTGGTACAACCTTGTGAAATAGGCCATCCTTAATTAATGATAGGTGTGATCATGAAAAGGCCTTTGGAAAGATCCCATCTGTTCATCATCAGCTGGCAAGTGAAACTTTTTCATGTATCTTTTTTTTTAAAAAAAAAACCAAACCCATATAGATATAGGTATATATCAGAGAAGCAGTGGAAGGAGGAAACAGCTGTCAAAGGTCAGGCTGAACTAGCAACTGAATTTTAACAATTTATGGGCAGGGGGGGAGTAGGGATTAGTTCTATTTTAATGCCTTTTGAACTGGCCTGCATATTTTCTTTAGTATCTCATAGTTTTAGAAAATACTGGTTTTCTTCTTCTCCTTTTGATTTTTCGTTGTGACTTTGGGAGGAGGTAATGAAGAAGGAATTAATTTGTACGTTTGCCTGAAGCGCAGTGTTAACAATACGTATTTTCTCAACTGTTGCTAGCTAGGAGCCAGGCATGGGAGCTTCAGACTTACAGTAAATAAAATAAAGAAAGTGACCTACATGATATTTGTCTTAGTTAAGTCTAGCCAGTACTTTTCATGCCAAATGTTGTCGATCTCATTTCTGCTTGCCAGAGTTACTCTGATACGTCACATTCTTTCTTTGGTTTATGAAGCAAGAGAGCTTTCTTTTGCATGATAGGTAGCTGAAAATGTTTCTTTTTCCTCTGGAGTGCTCTTGTAACCTTATTAGTATTTATCATATTGTTTGTTTGTTGAAGGTGCAGTTAGGCATTTATTTATCTGCCTGTTGTACACTTCAGCAATGGAAAGTTTTAATCAAGTTTATTAAGTTAATGTCAGTTACACACCAAGATAATGAAAACTGAGCATAAGTATGTAAGAAAAAGGGTCTAGACAAATCCTAACTTTGATTTCATGTGATTGTTGTAAGCATATACCTTGATGATATAGATTAGGTGATTTGGTCTGCATTGAAACAAAAATTATCAACTTGCACATCACATGGAGGTGTTTCCTTTTAAAGAGCTGGATTGCTAAAGTTTACTTGCTAAAGATTGGTGTTCTGCGTAGTATTGAGTAAATCACTCTTGGGATACAAATCTGTCTTAGCAGTAATTCATTAACGTTAATATTTAATGCAAACTAAATTAAGGAAGAGAAATCTAATACCTGAGAAGGAAGAGGCAACTTTTGTAAATTCTGGTGGTTAAGGTTTCAGCCTCTAACATATGGCATTTATATCTTTGGTGTGGTATGGTGTGTTGTTGGGTTTTTTAAATGATTTTTTAAAAATTTTGTTATAATTTCAAGTGTTACGATGGGCTTTTTTGTAGGCTGACAGTTGGGCTTCAGTGTGGCTGGATGTGTGAAAGCATAAAAGGTAATAATAAAAGGACCTAATACTAACAAACAAGGAAGGCCTTGCTGAACATGTGGAGGTTGGGGCAGCCTTGGCTGCAGTGACCATGAGATTGTGGAGTTCAGTATCTTTCATGAATGAAGAGGGTCAGCATTTGAGGTTGCAACCCTGGACATCCAGAGAGCTAACTTTAGCCTGTTCAGGGGCTTTCTTGGATGAATATCATTGGAATGTGCCTGCAGGAAAGAAGGATCCAAGACAGCTGGTTAATATTCAAGGATGATTTTTTGAGGCTCAAAAATGACACATCCTGATGAGGAAGCAATTGAGCAAAGTGGGCACAAGACCTGTGTGGATTAACGCGGAACTCCTGTCAATACTCAAGCACAAGTGAGAGATACACAGGAGAAGGAAGCAGGGAAAGAACACTTAAAACATAAACAGAGATGTTGTCAGGGTACGCAGAAATGCAGCAAGGAAGGCTGAGGCCCATCTAGAATTAAAAACCTGGCCAAGGATATCAAGTACAGCAAGCAAATACATCAATAACAAATGGAAAATGAAGGAAAATGTGGGCCTGTTATTAAATGGAGTGGGGACTCTGGTAACAGAGAATGCAAAGAAGGCAGAATTACTGAATGACTTCTGTCCATCTGTCTTCACTGATAAGACCAGCCCTTAGGAATCTCTGACCTAGGAGACCAGGGAGAAGGAATGGTTGGAAGGAAGATTTTTGCTTGGTCAAGGAGGATTGGGTTAGAGATCACTTAAGCAAACTTGATATCTTCAAGTCCATGGGCCATGATGGAATGCATCCGTGAGGGCTGAGACAGATGGCAGACATCATAGCAAGGCCACTCATGGTCATCTTTGAAAGGTCATGGCAGTTGGAAGAGGTGCTTGAGGACTAGAGGAAAGCAAAATGTCACCCCAGTCTTCAAAAAGGCAAGAAGGAGTACCCAGGCAACTACTGCCTCACCTCAATTTCTGGAAAAGTAATGGAGTGCTTTGTTCTGGAGGCCATCTTTAAGTACATGGAAGACCAGAGAGTGACCAGGAGTAGTCAGCATGGATTCACTAAAGGTAAATCATGCTCAACCAACCCAATTGTCTTCTAAAGTGACAAAACTACCTGGATGGATAAGGGGAGAGGAGTGAGTATTTTCTACCTGGATTTCACCATGCCCTTCAACACTGTCTCTCACAACATCCTTGTAGGCAAACTTGGGACATGCAGACTGGAGGAGTGGACAGTGAGGTGGTTTGAGAACTGGCTGAATGGCAGAAGACTTGACCAGGTCCCATATTGTTCACTCATGCATCAGTGACTTGAATGAAGGGGCAGATGCCTCCTCAGCAAGTTCACTGATGACACAAAGTTGGGAGCAGCTGATACCCCAGAGTGCTGTGCAGAGGGATCCTGACAGGTTGGAGGATGGGCAGAGAAGAACTGTCTGAAGTTCAACGAAGGCAAATGTGGGGTCCTGCACCAGCACAGGCTGGGGACCAATCTGCTGGAAAGCAGCTCTGGGAAGAAGGGCCTGGGGGTCCTGGTGGACAACAAGGCATCCATGAGCCAGCAGTGTGGCTCCTTGTGGCCAAGAAGGCCAGTGGAATCCTGGGGTGCATTAGGAAGAACATTGCCAGCAGGTCAAGGGAGGTGATCCTGCCCCTCTACTCAGCCCTGGTGAGGCACATCTGGAGTGCTGTGTCCAGTTCTGGGCTCCTCAGGAGAGGGGAGACATGGAGCTCCAGGAGTGGGTTTGAGCAGATGGCAACAAAGGTAGTTAGGTGACTGCTAGTCAGAGATCATTATGAAGACCCTTCTTGAGCAGAGAGGTTGACCCCACCAGTGGTCCCTTCCAATCTTAACCATTCTGGGATTTGATGATGCTTTACAACTTGTTATTAACATAACAGAAAACACTCAGCCACTTAAATGGCAGCATTTGTATCTTGTATTTTGATCTCTGTTGTCAAGTCCTGCCTATACATTCAGTATAGACACTCTGTTACATCCAAAGCCAGAAGTGGATATCCTTATGGATAGGCAACAGATGCGGTCCATTAGAAAAAACAGATTGTGCAAGAGTGATTGCAGTGACTCCTCAAAGAAATGAAATTCATATGTAAGCAGTCCTGAAGGCAACGACTTCAGCTTTATCTCAGGCTGAGGGTTTCCTGGCAATACTTCTTATCAGACTGTGTTGAATTCCAACCCTGACCTCCAATGCCAATGAAGCTTCTCTTTTGCTCTTCTGGTAGGAACCATAAAGACAACATGGAAAATACAGTGTTCTCTCTTAGTCTGGCGAAAGGACTTTTACTGAATGTAGTGAGACACTGTAAGTACCGTATTAGAAAAATTGACTTGGAGACAGCCTGAGCAGTTATGTTTCTGTTCTACATAGGAGGCTTAGAATGTCACTATTAATGAATGCTCTTGTTAACTTGGATCAGTTTGAGAAAAAGAGCATCTGTGTGGGACAAAACCCCATTGTTTGTTCTAACCACAAATCCATTGGCTACAGCAGTTACTAAGCATCTTGAATAACGTGACCAAGGAGTTAGGCATTGCTTTGGAGATAGGGGCTGGCTCAGGCTCCATATGTCGGAAAACAATGCAGTAGTCATCTGAGTTCTTAAGCTGAAACTCTGCAGTCTCACCACTGTGGGGAAGTGCTGCTCAGCTGTCCTTTATAATATAGGGTTCATGACTTATTCTCAGAGGACGGTTATTTACCCTGCAGAACTGCGGCTCTGAGGAATGGTTGTTACAAATCCCATAACTTTTTCCCCATTTTTCCATTTTTGAAGACTGAACCAGTTACAGATCCTCAGCTGAGAATAAAGTGAGAGAGGCTTACGGCATCCCACTCTGTATGCCTTCATTTGAGCAAAGGACGATGTAGTCCTGATAGCCACTGCTATTAGGTTAGTAATTGATACTACTCTCCATGGAGTGTGTGTCTTTACAGTCTTTACAGCAGCTACGACTGCTTGAAGGCATGTTATTAGTAGGTTTGTTACTTGAAAGTGTGCTGTTACTTGCTATGCCGTGGGATTCTCCAGCCTCAGGGCCCCAGAGCAGCTTGCAGTTTCCTTGCGTGTAGATAAGAGCTGCCCAATTTGCTTCGTTATTAATTGCTGGAAGAGTGAAGGCCAGTTTGTTAGTGAAGAAATGATTCCTGCTGCTGATGGTCGCTAAATAACCATGAGCTTTTTGACAGGGAGAGGAGGGAATTGTTACTGAAACTTGGCAAGGCCTTGTGCAGTGAGAAGCTGAGGTCACAGGGAGGAATCCAACTGTACGAGGAAGAACTAGCAGTGAGGGAATCTGTGAGCTTGAAGGAATCTTCTTGTTTAACAGGCGGGGAAATAGTTTTGATGTTAAGGGAAGCCATGTGGTTATGGGACGTTGTCAGAGATGTTCAATAGTGCAGGCAAAGAGAATGCGGATGGGCAAAGTAATGTGATTCTGGGCCACAAACCTTTTAATGAGGTGGGAAACAGACTGAAAAAGGGGAAGAGGAGCAGTGCTTTGCTCTGTGGCTAGAGGGATATGGTGAAGAAGGAAATAGTTTCTGGGAACAGAGGGGGAAAGTCAGCTGGGTTTTGGTTCTACTTAATATACCTTGTATGAAATGACAGTTGTTAGAAATGGAATAAGGTTTGAATGCATCACTGCTTCTCTGATCAGTCTGAAGAGCTCTGTGTGTTAAGAAATTTGAGCTTCAGTTCATGATTTTGATCAGGGCTTTTCCCTGTTCATCCGTGTTTTCTGAGCTGTCCATGATATTTCTCTTGCCATGTCAAAAAGAAAGTTGTATAATCCCTGTAGTCTTTCTTTGTTAGGAGTTTGTTGAGCTGACAAAACACTGAGGGTGCTAACTGCATGGAAAATCAGGTGCTTACTTGTAAGGTAGTAGGTTTCCCAAACTGTATTTTGAGAATTTGTAGTACAGTTGAATTTAACTTCAATCTTTTTACAAGTAGTTTCTAAGTCTAATTTATTAATTCTTAAATTACTCTGTCTTTTCTGTCTCTTTCCAAAACAGGATGATACCCCTTTCATCTCAGACACTAATGATGAATCTTCATCATGGCCAAACACAGGAATATGTGATTAAGCCCAAATATTATCCAGTAAAAAAAGTGATTTCAGGAGAGCAGTCCACTGAGGGCTCACTACCATTGAGACTGGGCCAGGATCAACCTGCATCACCTTTGCGATGTGAGTACAACTACAAAAAGCATACTCTCTTCTCTCCCCCCACAAAGCCCCCACTCCCCTTTTTTTAAGATCTTGAAATTTTCTGCAGTAACACTTGAAGACAGAGAAAGGTTAAAATAACTGTACATGAGAATCCTTAGATTAGCAAATGCTTCAATAGTCTGCATTTTGTGGAGAAGCAAAACAGATTTCCTGGATGAAAAAAATTGAACCTGATTCACTGTTGAAAATTCATCATGTTATTTCTAGGTAATAGTTTTCTCTTCAGAAAAAGGTGCTTTGTGAATGCTTTGCTAGAATGGGCACACCCGTGAGTGTAGTCAGTGTCAGTATGATGGATACCCTTTTTGGAAAGCTGGAGTTCAGGATTGTGGTCTCATTGGTGACTATTTTTCCCTATATTTAATTTATTATGTGTTTATGAACTTCTGCACAGTATGGAGGCTGCCTGAGAGTTTCTGCTTCATATTTATGAAAAAAAGATTGTGTAGGTGCCCAGCTTGTGGCCTTGGCTCATGCCCCATTGTGTGCAGAGCTTGAGGACAAGCTTTGGCTTAGAACATGAAGAGCTTGATGAGTTATGGGTTAGGTATTACAGAACGTCTGCTGGCTTGATTTGGAGAAAAGTTCCTGCAGTTGAATAATGGACTGATTAACATTGAGACCTTAAGGTACTTGCAGTCTTCTGACAGACTTCCTTTGCTGTAGCACAAAGAATTATGTTCTGCTGAGGTTTTAGGGAAGAGCCTTTCCTTCTAAATCTTTAAATAGAATTCCTTTGTGTATCTTTGCATTTCTGCATTGCACATCTTTATGGTCTGTCCATTTATACTTAAATACAACTCCCTGCTTCCTTTTCCTCAAGTGTAAGTTCATGGATGGTCAATGAGACTATTGGCTCTAATGGGAAGAACAGTGGGCAGCTGGAGGTCTTTCAATTAACATTTTTAGAGTGGTGAAGTATACTTCTTGCAAAGCTCTATCTCCCTTTCTTAGAAGTTTCGGAAAGATTTGTATTTTTTTAGTCATGCTGTCAACATCAACCAGTAGTCTCTTTTGTAAATAAGATAATACTGCTTTTTTTTCCAGTCAGCCGTCATTTTCCTTCAAATAAAGTATTAATGGCCACCGGGATTGGATTGTGTCCCTCTCTTGACTCTCACTAGTCAAAGAGTATACAAATTCCAGGTTGTATAGTTCTCCAGTATTTGGAATCACTGTTCCAGGTTGGATTACGGCCAAAAAAAATCTTTCCTTTTGCCCCCATTTTTCAGACTGTTTGTGTCATTCTACGTTCAATACACTCAGTGTTACTTACAAGTTATCAACCTGCCACTAAATGGATGCATTCTGTGAGTTGTTTTTTTTTCTTCTGTGGTAGCATAAGGAGATGACTCTATGCAGCTGTAAGACAGAGGAGCCAGTGCTTCTAGCTCTTTCTAGCTTATTTGAGCCCCACTGTTAATTACAGTGCTCTGAGGGACGTGACTAGGAGAAGGAAAACCAGGAGCTGAAGACAAGAGTGTTTTTTATAAAATTCTAAGAAGCCCCCTTAGTGAGCAGTGCATTAGTAAAACATTCTACCCTTATTGAAAAACTTATGATTCGTAAAACAGCCAGAGGACAAGTAGTAAAAAGAGTTTTTATGGCCTGATAAGGTCAGCCATGATTTAAGTGTTGACTCAGAGGTAAAATGCAGGCTATTTGGATGGTATCAAAACTTCTGATTCTGAGCTCTCCGTCAGCCTAAAAACCAGTCCCATTACCTGTTTTGTCTGTTTTCTACGTCTGTGAGGTGGGAGTTGGTGATAGCAACTTCTGATGAAGAAGTTTAGATATCTGCTAGTACAGAGCTGTATGTTGTTAGAGTCTAGGGTTATGTATTCCTGGCTTGAACAGGCGACCTACAACTTGGCCAACCATATCTGTTTGGGTTTTTGGAGGTGCTGGAATGAACTCAAAGGCTTAGAAGACTACTTGTTTTCGTAAAAATTGAGTGCTAAATTTCAACTGTCAGTATTTTAATGTTAGGGATGTTTGAATTAACTACAGTGAGGTAAGATTAGGATGTGAAACTTCATGTCAGGTGTTCTGTGATAACCACGAATATGCAGTTCTTGGTCCTTTCTTGAACAGACATGGACTCTGTGAATTAGTTCATGCTTATGGCAAAGTTGACATTCGTTGTCTAGGTAATTTATGAGAGTGGCTGATGATCTCATGGTATTTTGTTACTGCTTTTAAATATATAATCTTATTTAATGGGAAAGCCTCTTACTTCATTGAGCAAAGGAGTTGGTAATGGCCATGTGGAGATACTTGAAAAGGAAGAGGGAGAAAATGTAATAATTTTACTAGAAGCAAAAGCCAGAAAGTTAGTACTGAATGCTTCACAACTTTTGTTTTATGCAAACATTAAATAATTTTTTTTTTACAGATGAGAAGAAATAGTAGCCAGGTAATACTTGGTAGCATTGCCCAAGAGTTCATAGTTATCAATTAACATGGAGTGCAAAGCTACTCATTCTCTTGGGTTTTTATGAGTATTTCTATGCATTGAACTTCAAAGTATTAACACTGTGCTGGAAGTTGGCAACTGTGAAAAATGTACTCCATAGAATAAACTTATTTATCTAACTGTGGCTGCAATCGGTTTTAATTTTTCTGGACTTGTAGAGATTGTTTCAATCCAGTGACACGAAATGGATAGTCTTGAAACTGGAAGAAACTGGAAAAAGTGTCAAGTCTTTTGTTACCTTTAGAGACAGGTCTACCCTGGCAGAAACAAATGAGATGTGGGGGACTGGTGCACTGGGAAGAAAACTGCCAAACCTGACCAGGTTCTTCTGAGCATCTTCTGATTTATAGAAAGTCATGTTTAAATGCCCCCTCACAGTGTTGTCAGATGAGCTTTTGGAGATACTGGGATAAAAAAAATTAAGTCACATTAAACGTTTTTCAATTAAAATTAATTCAATATTCCTTCTGGAATGTTTACTCTGGTGTATTTGTAAGCAGTTTCACTTCTCTGATAATGTTCACAACATGCAGTATAGTACTCTTATTAAAGACAGCAAATAGTCTATTCTTTTTTGGCTTTTAAGCTGAATTTTACTGTAAGGTTAAATATCACATCAACAGAGCTTGAAAATTCAGTAAGCGGTTGGGGTTGCAATAATGGCATTTAAAGTCATCCTGGGATGTGAAACTGAATTACCTGCCAGTAGCCACTTATACTATCAAGTGTTTTGAACTTCTGTCCTGTGGGATGCAAGCCATCTCCCAAGACTAGATAGTGTAAGGAGTCATAAAGCCTGCACAAAAATTGTAATTTCTTAGTGCTGAATTTGTGATTCTCATTTATTGTGCCTAGTAGCTGAGGTCATTAAAATTGTTCAGAGTGATTTTTAAGAAGTCTTCTTTTTTAAAAACAAAAAGCGAAACCCTACCCTGAAAACAATGTTAAAGGTCTTAGACATTGTTTTGGGTTCACTGGCTCATTCAAATTTTCAGAATGGTCACAGTTTTATGCCATAATCCTATCTCCTTAAGCCTTGCATTGTAATACAGCTTAATTTATATGGCTGTATATTGCTTTTTTTCAAAGGACCCATACCACATTCAGTACAAGAGAGACAAATCAGGACCCATAAACAGGGTGGTGTGCACCTTTAATGTGCTTGTTTTTAGAGCTGAAATGCTGCTCTGCATGCTTCTAAATCATCTGTTAAAGATATTGCACTGTAAAGCATCTCTCTGATTCCATTTAATCAATATGCTGTTATATTTAAGCTACTGCAAATTAGTCTTCAGCTATCTTTGTGTTGTATTAGCAAATACTTAAGGAAAAGACTTTGGAAATTCAGAGCCTTCTCAAGCAGATGGAAATAGCTCATGTTGGATAGGCTGACAGCTGCAGACAAATTATAAATATGGTTTTGCACCAGTAGGAGGACTGAATAAATAGTGATAAAAATAAGCTTGCAGTGGAATTGATATGATCAGCAAATAAAAACTGAAAATAATGACATGATGTGAATCTCAACATTTGTAATGTAAACATCAAAAATACCTTAACATGTAGGTGAGGGCAGCCAAATATGACTCTTATAAGCCAGTATATGTCTCCTATAAGCTCACCATGAACTCTGAGTAATTCCCAAGGGATGCATTGCTTGCATAAAAGTACATACTGTCACACCTGACCTGTAAGCTGCCTAAAGATTTGGAACCTCAGAGTTAAGAGTTCTCTAATAGTATCAATGGCAGCAGCACAGAAATTTCAACTATACAATTCTATTTGTAACCTGGGAGTCTATAAAACAGTAAAAAGATCTCTGTAGTAATTCAGGTGCATCTCCCTCAGACATTTCCCACTACTCTCTTAATGGCACTGTTAAATAGTAACCACTAGTCATCTGAGCATGAATCCTCCAAATATGAGTGCTTATCTCCCTAGCTATATAAATGCAATGCTGAAGAAAATTAGTTAAAGGAATTCTGTGCTGTTTCTATTGGTCCAAAATGTATACGATAAGAAGCAAATTCTAAACTGAGCGTAGTCTTTCTGGAATTCCTTCCAATGCAGTTATTGTGAGAACTGCTTATTACAGCAGTAAGAGGCTAGGAAGTTCCTCAGTTTCACTCTATCCACTTCTGGTGCTGTATGGTTCTCTAGAAAATGCATTTAAATACACACTTCATTTTCCAGCCTGAGATGGTTGAGGGCTAGTGTTTGGTGGCATTGTGCATTTTGCCCATTGAGCTGAAAATAGTGGAATTTCTGTTTCTGAAATTAGTTGTCTGGTGTTGCCTGCATGCGTAGGACAATTTTGTACGCCCTCTCACCAGGCTACAGTTCCCCATAAGTACAATGATGATGCCACCACTTCCCTGTTTTAGAGGCACACTGAGAAAATGTATTACTTAATGTCTGAGGTGACCACAGAATGCACTGAAAACAGAAGAAAAACTCAAGAGTACTTTACCTACAACTGTAATGGTATTATGTGAAGTAAATAAGGCACGTGTTTGTACAATGAAGTTATGCCAAGAAGGAAGAAGGGAGGATAAGAAAATGAGACTAATCTCTATTCAGGAAGATGATATGAGAAGTATGTGAATTTTGCAACTGAAGTTACATGTTAAGTTGATAAAATTAAGTATTATGGAAAACTTATTTCTTTTAGGTAGATGGGGTTTTTTTGGTCTTCACCAAAATTCTTTGTAAAATTCATTAAGGAGAACTTGTCTCTATTTTAGGTAGTGAATGAAAAGGTCTTGAATTTAAGTAGTACGGGTTACATAAGGTTTAGTGAAATTGGGTTTACAGCACGCTACTGTGGCTTAGTTGTGTGTGTTGTAGCTAGAAGTTTGACAAATATGCCTGCATGGCTTTTGGACTCTTAGGATCTGCACATGGTTCTCTGGACAACTCTTAAATTCTTGTGTAAAGACGAAGCCTGAACAGTATGAAAGTCACGTAACTCCTCAAATTGTGGGTACATTGTATTGCATCATATTTTATATAAGTTTATGTACATGAAATAAGCTTAATGTGGAAGAAGCTGTCCCAGCACTTAGAGTTGTGAAGTACAGAATACTCTGTTACAAATTCGGCATAACAATAGCTTTCCTGTATTGGCAGCACCATACACTGGTAACTTAGTGAAGTTCTTCTGTAAGCTTATATGTAATTACACATGCTGGCTTCACTGATGACTTCATGGGTTGATTTGAGCAAAACCCAGGTGTCACTTTGAAACTCCAGTTTAAACTATTTTTGTGGAATTGCACCATTCTGACTTCACTAAGTGAAACTTACTTCATAATAATAGTATTTCCCCACCAGGAAGTATGGGTAAACAGCTGTAAAAGGCATAAATGTTTTATTGCTTAAAAAAGTGCACACAGAGATATGACATGTGTTCCATATAAGTTCATCTGTATGATTTGACCTTCTACCCAAGAGGAACTTCAGAGGAAAATCTCTCTCAGATCTTCACTAGGTCAGATACTCTTTCCACCATTTTTGACATTTCTTTGTGGAACTGCCCTTCATGAACAGCAAAATAATTCTCTCACTGTCTTGTCTGAACTAGATCATTGCATTGTGATCCTTGTAAGTTCAATGTATTTATGGATATTAAACAGTGGTAATATTCCCAACTAGAAGTTTTGGGAAATTTGGAGATAAGGGAGGATGTTAAGGCTACACTCTGAACAAGATATAGCCGGCAGAATGAGGTGGGTGAAAACAGAATGAACAGTTAGAAGACTTAACAGTAAGAAATAACTGAAAAATTACAACATAGTCTATTTGGAGGGAAAGTAGAGTCAAATTCACTTCAGTCACTCATGGCAACTGCCATTCATGCGTTGCTGCTAAAATTGTACATAATCAAATGCAAGGGAATGGGGTAAGTGTATAAATGTTGGGGACTTTTTTGTTTTGTGTTCTCAAATGCATGTGTATTCAAAGCCTGTGCTCCCATTCAAGAGGCAGAAGGGATTTTTCAGAGACATTCTAAAAAGTTTAAGAAAAAATCTTGGTGCTGTCAGCATCACGGTCAAACAGCACTGGGGCTTTTTTGAAGAACAATTTTAGTGTGAAGCATCCTTTTCCTTTCTCCTATTTGTCCCAAACCAAGACAAAGAGCATTATTCTTCCTGCTGTTGAACAGCATGGCAATTCATAACAGCCATTTAAAGTTTACTTTTGATTCCAGCAGGATTTGGAAGCAACAGGCTAAATTTTAGGTATAAATTAAGTGGGTTATCTAGATTCACATTAATGCAGCTAACTCTACCAAACTAAGCGGCACATTTACTTTGCTTTTGCATCAAAAAAATAGAGTGACAAATTCTGAAAAAGTAACTAACAAATTAATGCAGTTTATTTAGCAATTATAAAAAGACTATGGAGTTCTTTGAAAACCTTGGAGACAGAATAGCTCTGTATAAATACAAACTATTTCACTCAGTATACTATTGCTGTAGGCATTCTAACAATACCCTTGCTAAGCTGTCTTCATGATTGCTTGTGTGTCCATAAAGGGCTCACAATTGAGGAGGCCAGAAAATCAGTACCCCCCCAGAACGTACAGTATTTTTCTCTTTGGACTCTGAAAAGATTTTCTGGCACTGAGCTCACCAGAAAATAAATGTCTGCCTGACAGGCAATGGCTGCTGGTGCTTTTATAGAAACTATTTTAAATGTTGCATTCACCCAAAAATGAATTATCATCTCCATGCTTTAAAATACAGGGACAGAGACTGATATACAACAGAATGAGGAAAAATGTTGGAAAAACAGATTGGTGACCTGGCAAACAGAATTAAAATCAGTTCAAAGCGTCTAATTGCTGGGGGAAAACACAGACTGAGACAAATGCATCTCAACTTCTGCGATGAAAGAGTATTGGCTCCAAAACCAGAAATTTCTCAAGAAGAAAAGAAGAGGCTTTCCAGAAAATTCTGTAGGGAAAAGCCTCTATGATGTTTAAAATATGTTCATTTAGGTGGATATAGAGACCTATTGAACCCACACAATTAAACATTAGAAGTCCCTTAGCTTGGCTGACTCCAGAGTTGCTGTGATACAAGTCTTTGATACTAAGAATTGATTCTGATTGTTGCAAGTAGCTGAGTCTGGTTTTCTTCATAGGAGATGTAAAAGTGCTCTTCTGTCAGAGAAGGGAGGATTGCCAGAAGGAATGAACAAATGTTGACAAAAAAATTACTGTGAGAAGGTTCATACCCTGTGAAACTGAGATTTCAGAATCAGTGACGTCCTTATGTCTGTTGTCATTTTTTCCCCTCTTCAGAAAATTAGGAGGAAAAAAAAAGATCTTGGCTTCATGTACTGCTGAGAGAGAAGATTTTTAATGGTGATTCAGCATGCAGAGGCGGCTGTATTCATTTATAACTTAATTCCGTGATGTCCTGTCCTTTGTCACTGTTTACAGTTTGTTGACTTCCTTAGTGCTTTTTGTTTGTTTCTTTTTGGGAAATTAAATGTCAGGTGGATCTACTTTAGTAAGGTAATATTAATTTAATTTTTTTTCCCTGTTCTTCGTAGAAATGATAAACATTGACTCTTGTAGTTTAGACTTTTTTCTCATTTGAAGGAGTTGCATATGTTGGGAGGGGGAAACTCTATCTCAAGAATTTATTTTCTCTAGAAATAATGCTCTTCCAACTTAAGACTTGTAATACTATTGTCTAATATTTGTATTATTATTGTGAAAGAAGCCTAAATAATAACCTTAGGCAAAAAACATAATTTCAGATGAGTACATAATTTCAGGTGGGAATGAGTCTCACTCCCAGTGTATAAAGACCGAATTCAGACCTTCTTGTGAAAAGAGTGAAAAAGTCCTGTTGATAAAGTGGACAGTGGCATTGTATTTAGCTGGTAATACTAAAGCTCCTGTATGGCTGTAAGTTTGTGTGTAAAGATGTTGACTTCATTATCAGAGTGTGCATTGCAGCAGCTTTCATCAGTGGAAAATTTCTTGTGGTGGTGGGTGAAGTTAGTGCTGTTTCGTTACAGCCGAGATGAGGATTGTGTAGAATAACTCTGTGTGTTAGATGTATGTTTGTGTCTAAATGTGGCTCTTGGGCCACACTGGGATAATTTACCATATCCCTCAAGTGAAAGATGTCCAGATATGCTTAGGTACCTAAGAAGCTGGATAATTTGAATGGAAGCTTAAAAAGGCTTGTTCACCTCAATGCTGTGCTGGATTGCTTACAGCTGGAGTAGTATCCAGCCCTGAACCTGAAGCACAGATGTGAACTCAAGCATGAGACACTTGAGGAGCTTTAAGTTCTGTTTCAGGACAAGTGCTTCATTCCAAAAAAGACAGGCCATCTGGGTGCTAATATTTTGCGCAATTCATGTTTGAAATTGCAGCTGAAGCACTTGACTGCCTGCCTATCCTTAGAAGTACAGTCCGCTAAACTCCTGCAGGATTAAGCTCCCCAAGGACTGCTATAGCAGTAATAGTGGTGTCTGGAACCCAGCTGTAGTGAAGTCACACAGTTCTTCAAAGAAATGTGTCTGAGTGCTAAACTAAGCAGTCTTGAGCTAAGGGTTTGAACTACATAGTCTTAGGTCACCAGCATTTACTTTTGAATGGGTTGGGCACACACCTGTTCAGTGTCCTGGTTAGGCTGCTTGCTCCATGCAGTTAACTTCTCTCATCCCTTGGAAAAGAGACCTAGGACTGCTAAGTGGTATAACTCGAGGCTAAAATTTAGCTCTTTAGCATCACAACCATTTGTGGATCTAGTTTAATACCTTTAAACCAAATAAATGCAATACGGATTAAAAGAATTATTGCCCAATAAGTTTATTGAAATGAGTTGAGGCCATTCCATCAGACCTCAGACCACACTGCAGTCTCTAATTTATTTGGGTTTGGTACCTTTTTCTGGATCATTCTCAGCTATGGGAAGGGAAATGATAGTTATTGTTGTCATTGCCATGGAGAATGGCTGTAGTTAAGATAGGATGTTCATTGCCTGAGGATTGCATATAACAAATCTTTGTTGTGGTAAAAAAGATAAGGAAGACAAAAGGTGGTTCTTAAAACTTGCTGACAGAGATCTCAGATTTCGAATCTTTGCTTGATTTGTACGTTATGGGTTTTCATAGGACAAAAATTAGTGTAGTTTCTGTGAATTCCTCTGACTTGCTCTAAAAATGCTGCGTCAGAGAGAGAATTTATCAGCAAAGGGCTTGTGGCATGTAAACGCAGTTAGGTCGTTTTAAACAATCTCAGCTCTCATGCCTGCATATGTTCCTTTGGTACTTCTAAGTGAAGCCATCCATAGAAAACACAAGAAACCTGTGTTGCAGACAGTAGAGAGCTTGTTGGAATTTGTCAAAATTAATAAAGGAAATCTACTTGAATGAAACAAGTGTTGCTGTGGTAAATTACTTCAAACAGTACACTGTTCACACTCATCTCTGTTTTAAACTGAGATTACCAGAATTGAAGAGTGGGTTATTTGCCTCTCCTAGAATATACTACTAAAAATTTTAGTATGTTTTGGAGGGTGGTGGAAGTGGTGCTGAGGAAGAGAGTGGAGTTCTCTCTGTTCTATTCTGTGACAAGGAGCAAGGAAGAGATTGTATCCCTGTGATAATTAGGAAGGAAAAAGACTTTTCCAGATATCTTCTTTTAAGTTACTTTCTTTCTTATCCTGGAAGCATCAGATTTCCTGGATGATTTCTTTTCCTGTTTGTCAAGTGTGCTGATGGAGCAAGTAGGGCTTAAAAAGAGGGTAGAGAAACAAGAGCATGATAGAAGCAGAAAGTCTGAGAGCTCAGTTCTGCCTGCAGGGAGAAGATGTGGTAGGAGCTTCTAAGCAAGAGAGAAAGAGGAAATGATGTGAAGATATGGTGACATGGCTAATCAGAAATAGGTATATAGAGAAGTGTGTGTAATAGCACTAGTAGCAATAAGAATGGCAACAAAAATATCAGTGCATATTCCCCTTCAGTTACTGTCGTATTGGGTAGTTGGAACATGTTTTGCTTTTTTGGAAGCATTTTAGTTTGCATCAGGACAGTAGAACTGTGTACTTGAGAAGTGATGAAATATCAAAGGTTAAGCTGTATTAACTAATGAAATACATATAAAATCATACAAATGCAACAAAAATATGAAGTACAGAAATAACAAAAAGTAGGAGTGCTAAAGTAATTATATTTCAATAATATGTCTAGATATGTTTAATCAAGTACAGCTTGCCATGCTGTCATCTCACTCAAAATGTCTGACTGGGTGGATGTACACACATACACCTCACCTCATGCAGAACTGGGGGGTGTACTTTTAAGCATTAGAGAAGGTGTTGGGTCTTGGATGAAATAAATCTGGATCATCTTATTTTTAATTTCATTGACATGTCTAATTTCTCCCAATGCTTGTGAAAAAAACCCTGAGTATGAGGTGTACTAGGGAATAGTAACAAGGTTTCTGGAAAGAGCAAAGATGCATTGCCTTACCTGAAGGTAGGCATCGTATACTGAAGCCAAAAATCAAATTACTCAACAGCTGTGCCTTGTCTTTATTGAATCCATGTAGTTTTCAGACTTGTTTGTGCTTGCGAGTGTTACAGAAAGAGCAAGACTCATATTCTGCATGATTTTTAGATGGGCGAGGTTTCAATGCAGGAGATTTTACTCCTGTGCTCAGAGCAGAGTAAGGGTTGAGTTCTGTCCTGCTAAGGTTGTGCAAGGGATGCTCTGTATTTGTTTTACTGGAGTGATACCTGTATCAACAGATCAGAAGGGGATTTGGGAGATGTGTGCCCCTTTGGCCTAGCCTGCAGATTGGTTCTGGGTATGAAGTATCAGTTAGTGCACTGTTGGGAGAGGAAAAGAAATTAAACTCATAGAAGCATTTTATGTAAAGCTATATTAAGTAATTCTGCTGCCTTCCCACCATTGATCAGACCTCAGCTGCAGTATAGTGTGGTTTTGGACAGGGTATTTGAAGAAAGATGAGGACCAAGTGAGTGGTATCAAAAGGAAAACAAGAAAGATGGAGATCTGCAAAATACGGCCTGTTAGACTGAAAAAGTTTAGATGGTTTTGGTCTGGCCAAAATGAGACTGAGGGAGATTGATGGCAGTGGTCTTCAAGTATGTTAGAAAATGATGGCAGTGGTCTTCAAGTATGTTAGAAAATGATCCACCGAGGAATAATATTTTGTTAAAGTTTGCTGTAGATAAAGCAGGGCAATAGTTTGCTTGAGTTGCTACAGGGGAAATGTGGGTTAGGTATTAGGAATACCTTTATAATAAGAGAGGCTGAAGTGCTGGAATAAATTCTTCAGGGAGGCTGTGGAATCTGCATAATAGAAGGGGATTGAGGATAGTCTGGACAAACCTTTTGTTCAATGTTGCTGTTTTATCCTGGGAAGATGAAGAAAATGGAGATGAATCTCTTTCAGCCCTTTCTGTGCCTTGTAAGGCCAGTATTTCTCTCAATCTGTAAACAAAAATTTAGAGACGATCTGCCTCTGGCCTAGATGTCAATCTAGTGTGTCTTTATCTCTCTTTTTTGTTTTCTTTTTTCCTGGTTTTTTTTCCCTTTTTTTTTTTCTTTTGCTCCTGGCATTATAAATCTAGATGATGCTGTTTCTAAGTTGTATGACAGCTAAGTTCAACTTGTTCTGATCTTTGGGAACTGGGTTTTTGTTTTGGTTGGTTGGTTGGGTTTTTTTTCTTTTGTTTTGAATTGATGACTAAGTGGTGACAAGACAGAACTTCCTCATATATTGTCAAAAGTGTAAAAAGGTCATTTGACAATAGTTCTAAGAGCTTAACTGTCTTACTTGTGTGGTTGATTTTCATAAAGCGTCATCTTTCCTTTTAGCTGAACAAGCATATCTAGTGTAAGGACTAAACCAGGTGAACTGGTGAAATAACTGGGAGACAACTTTTTTAGGAAATAAGTAATTTCCTTCTGCTCTTTCCTTTTTTTTTTTGCGTGTCAGCATTTAGCTAAAAAAAAAGAGGGTGTTGGTCATCTGAGAATTTAAAATGTTGAATCTGTTAGCTGTTTAAAAGCTAATTGGGTTTGATTTGAGAAGATTTAATTTTAAATGCTCTTCTCATGCATCATGGTTATAATTTGAAAGCATGAAATATGCTGAGATAATCTGTTCCTTTTGGGAAGAGAATGTAATTTGAAAATAGAATCTTCAGGTCTGATGACACTATAGATAAACAGATGAAAACACACCAGGATCAATGCAGAAGTAGATTGTAATGAGAGTAGTGTATATCATTACTGGCGGTACTAATGGAATGTCTATAGTTCTGTTATTTCTGTTTCCTCAGGAGATTCGCCTCAGGATATTTGTCATAAGTGAAGGTATTGGAAGACAAAAAGCAAAACAACAACCCCCCAAAACTGGCCTCTAAAAATAGTTTTAGAAATTTTTGTACAAGGAATATGGGAGATGTATGCATAAGCTACACTGTGTACTCAGCTGGTAAAAGCCACTGCTTATTTTTTGGGTTTTTTATTGTGAATCTTTTTGATTAGATCACTGTGAAGCACAAAACCATCACCCAATAACATCAATATTTTTGACACATTAAAATATTTCATTCTCTTTGCCCAGATTGACCTGCGTAGTTATCTATTTAACTGAATACCAGTCCTGCTTTCACTAGTGTTGCTAGCCCATTGTCTTCCCACAAAACAGGGACATACCACAAATCATCTGAGCTCCACTGCAGCTATTGAATACTGTCAGAATGTTGGAGCTGTGAGAGCAGCCATAAACCCAAGGAAAAAATGTGTTTATAAAAAAAATGTGTTTATAGAAATTCTTCTAGAAAGAAACAAAGTCTGAGTTGCATTACACAGGGACTCAGGAGGCTGAGGAGGAATCCTTCCCCTTATACAACTCTTTCCAGGCATGGCTGTGTAAGCTATTGTGACCACCTGGACATAAAACCTGCCACCTGCCATCTTAAGTAATTCACCTTTTTTGCTAATGCAGGGAAAAAAAAACCTGTCATAATGAACAGTGGGGGCAGGAAGGGTTCTATGAAGAAATCCTTTTGCTTACATTTTCCATTTCTCCTGCAGTTGTTGCTAAATCATAAATTTATCACAGCAGGAGTTTGCTGTGTTCATGATATTATATCATAGTGACTTATGGACATGGAAAGAAAATCACATACATACGGTGCCAACTTTCAACTAAAATTTCATCACTTTCCACAGACATCTTTCTTTTTTTAATCTGGCTCAAGAGTTTTACAGATTTTGGAAATTATGGATACATTCTTCCACTGATCTCTTTTGACAAATGTATCATGGAGTTCTTAAGTATAAGTGAGCCTGGACTATGAGGCAGGATGACGGTGCTGTTGGCTGAATCTCATTGTGAATTTGCTGTCTAACTGAGGGATGAAGTTTTATCCAGTATTAGTCATCTTGATTGTCCTGTCTTTATTAAACAACAGTCTGAGTCTATCTCTAGTTCGGCCATTTTTTTCAGTAACTTTGCTATTTATTTGGTGTTTGCATCTTCTACTTTTTTTTTTCATTAGGCTCATTTGTTTATTTTTTTATTTATATTTGTGTTTCTTCAGTCTGGTGTTATACTTAGGAGCGAAGTGAGGTGTTTCATTTCCACATGTTTAAAATTGCTCTAGAAGAGTTTGATATATTTCTGTCTACATATATAGAAAAAAATTATTCCAGGTGTGTTGCTGTAACACTATCATTTTTTTTCCAAAAATGAATTTGAGGTAATCTAAGTTGCAGATTTTGTCATGCCTATGTCACAGTGGCATCATCAGTAGAGGTTCTGGAGTTTAAAGAAAATACTCTGTATGCTTCCTTAGAAATACACTGTCCTTTAATATGAGCTAGTCCAAAGTCAAAAGAGGTCAAGGCTATAGCAGTCTTTTCACAGCATGAAATTGTGGGGTTTAGCATTAATATGGCAAAATCAGCTAACAGGTATTGAAGAATAGTTTCTTATTTAGAATTGAATTTTCTTCTTTAGAGAAGAGGAGGAAAAAAAAAATACAGAAGAGGAGATTCAAGGAAGTCCAAGAGTCAAAATTTGAAGTTTCTGCTAAAAGCTTTTCCTTTCAGGAGAAGAGCTTGTGGTCTTTTTTTCACTTGGAATCTGCATGTATTAAGCTCACTGTTAAGGTCCCTAAGCCTCAGAATCTGTGAGGATAGTACTGTTTACTTCTCTGCAACTGCAGAAAAGAATGAGTAACATCTCTGCCTTGAATCACCTCCTCAAACACGGATCGGTTTTTAGCTCAGAGGCTCAGAGCTTTGTATCCATCCTAAATGTCTCCAGAAGAATTTAAGTTAAAAGCTGTGGCCTGCTAGGGAAGGAGGACAAACTACGTGTGGTTATAGTTTTCATAAACCAAAGAAAGATGGAGAAAAATCTTTCCATGAAGATTTTCTGAAGAATATGACATTGTCTTGTTTCTGTCTCTTTGCAACTACCAAAACAGGAATATCTGAGAATTTGTTTTATGGCAAAATAGCTAGCATACAGCTAGACAAACACATCATGCGATGGTTGACCAGCTGGCTGACAGGTCCAGCATAAAGGGTTGTAGTAAATGGGGTTGCATCAGGCTGGTGGCTGGTCACTAATGGGTGTCAAAAGGGCTACATTCTAGGGTCAGTGCTCTTCAACGCAGTTTTGGGTGCCACAATATAAGAGGCCTATAAAGCCAAAGAAGGGCCATGAAAACAGGAGGGGCCTTGAAGAGAAGCCTTAAGAGAAGTGGCTGAGGTCTCTTGGTCTGTTCAGCCTGGAGGAGACTGAGGGGACCTCTCATTGCAGTTACAACTTCCTCATGAGGGGAAGAGGAGGGGCAGGCACCGATCTCTTCTCTCTGGTGACCAGTGATAGGACCTGAGGGAATGGCCTCAAGTTGTGTCAGGAGAGGTTTAGGATGGATATTAGGAAAAGTTTCTTCCCCCAGAGGGTGGTTGGGCATTGGAACAGGCTCCTCAGGGAAGGGGTCACATCAAACCTGGCAGAGTTCGGGAAGTGGTTGGACAATGCTCTCAGGGCTCATGGTGGGGCACTTGGATTGGTCCTGTGTGGGAGCAGGAGTTGGACTCTGTGTAAGTATCTTCTAACTCAGGATATTCTATGAAAAACTTTGCTGAATAATGATTTGAATATTTGTAGGGGCTAGGGCTTGCATCATGTTTTTAAGACTTCTTCCATGAAAAGCTCCATTTAAATATTCTTTCAGGGATACTCTTCAGCTCTTTAGATACTTACCTGTTTTTGAAAGTACTGTTCAACCACTATTACTCCCAAACTTAGATACTAATATTTTCTCATCCAAAAGTGTTGAAAGGCAAATTTTACAATTTCTGTTGAGTCTCATACTAAAACATCTCTTTTACTAAAATAATTGTGCTACAGGATTTTCTGGTAAAATGTAAACTATGTGATAAAAATTATTTTTAAGTTTTTGTTGTTGAGAACATTATGCCCAAGATTTACTAAAGCTCCGCACTCAACAACATAGTACAGAATACTGTGAAGGAGAATTTAACAATTGTTTCGTTTCATCTTTACTGACTATTTCAAAAACATAACTACGGGTCTGATGCTGCGTGTGCAAATAATCTATTGCACTTTAAGTTGGGTCACATTCAAAAGAGCTGCTTGGTTCACAAACAGCACAATTTACTGAATGCAACGCACGTGAATGGTTCTTCTGGATTGCTGGTGCCAAATGCATTAACTGCAGAGTAGCTGCATATAATGCTAACAACACTCTTGTATTCGTGAGCTTCATATCCCAGGTCAACACTCAGCAGAGCTGAGGACACAAGACTTACCAAAAGGTGTCCCTTCTTGGGGGGTGAGGACAACAGACCTGTAGATCTCTCCCTGCACAATTTCATGTCAAATTCTCATCTCCTGGGTAGATAGAAAATTGGGGTGCTTTTTAATCACTGTTGTGCCAGGTGCTGTGGTGGGACCATGGTCAAACTTTCTGCTCTTGCTGGACGCATTGTGCAGAATATTTCTTGGTAGGAGGTGTACTTGGTTTGTACAAACTTCTCTGGGTGTCAGGTAGAAGAATCAGACTGCATGGCCTCCACTTTTCTCCTTGCTCCTTCCCGATGCCAGGGCAACACAAACCGTGTGACCTCCATCCAGTTTCAGTATTTGCACTCTGAGCTCCATCACATGCTGAGCTCGGCATTTTCTTCATTTCTAACACTGACAAAGCCAAATTATTTATTTTTTTTTTCTCTAAGCCAGAAGGCTTGCCAGGGTCCCCCAATACTGGTTTCTACAGTGTAGGCAGAACCGACTTTTGTGACTCAACTAACAGTGTTTTTTTAATTAGATCACATCCTAAGGGAGAGATATTGCTAAAATGTCTGAAAATATAAAATATAAAATGGACTCTTTTCTAGGAAGAAAAAATATATAAAACTATGCAAGTAAAATACAAAGATGGCAATATTGCTTGTGAAGCTATGCTTAAAAAAGCAAAGCTTACAAGTTCTACCCTCAGCAGTTCACAGGTTGCTTATATCTGTTTATTGGTTAAGGTATATTGTTTTTTGTAAGAAATGCTTGGCATCCAAGAATTCAAGATGTCTTCTATATCCCCTAAAATCACAATATTAGCCTTTGATTGAAATATTTTATTCTTGTATCTATCTGGGCTCTGCCTTTTCTAATCATTGTTTAGGGAGAAAAAGGTGGGAGCATCTGTACTACAGCTGCTGTTCAAATAGAGCAATGCCTTTACTGTAGACAAAACAATTGGCACAATTGTTTTAATTTACGTGTTTATGAAGAGCCAGAAATAAGAAGGCTTTATATTATTTTGAAATTGGAAGATTTTTAAGATTTTCTTGATACTTAAAAAAAATGTTTGTCTGGAGGGTGTTTCATGGACTAGGTTAGGCAACTATCCAGCAGCTTTTTTATTTCTATGACATGAGGAAGAAGGAGATTCTTCTCTTAATGTGCGTCATTTCTTGGCGTTGTTAGGTTTGATATGAAAGTATTTTATTAATAGTTTCCACAAAGATGCTATGATATATTTACAAGAACTTGCTGAATTTATTAGTAGTATGCAGAGGAAAAACTTTTTTCTTTTTAAATAATTGCAAGTGGAATCTGTTATTTTCCCCGTTTTTCCTAATAAGTAGTTTTAATACAGTTTTTGTCTTCAGCTGTTAGATATAGAATCAAATACATCTGGTTTTAAACTTAATTCTGTAACAAGAAATTCTTTCTTATAACTAGTCTAATTTCAAATTACTGCTTGTGCAGTCTTTATTGCATGCAAAAATTTTTTTAAATGACTACAGGGAAGTATATAAAAAAAGAGAATCCAGCAATTTTTTATCTTTGATCTCAGTATTTTAAAGCACTGATAGTTCCTCACCCTTTTCTCTGAGCTATTTATTACTAAAACAAAGGCTGACGGCAGAGCTCAGTCTATAATATGTAAATTCCTGTGGAAAAATAGTGCCAAAAAACTGTGAAGAAAAAATGGGTCCAGGCAGCTGCGTCACAAGGTTTGACCACTTCAGGCTGGGGTGCCAGGAGATTTGAGACAGATGTTTTCAGACATGCCGCATGCCTAAAACATTTCCAGGGGTCGAGCTACAAATAGTGACTTAATAAGTGCAGAAACAGGAAAAGTATGTAGGAGTACACAAGAGTTTATTCACCTCTAGGTGCACAGCCAGCCTCTTTACATTACATCTGCCTGTCAGGGTTGGCTATTTAAGCTGTCATGCCCTTGGTATTGCTCTTTGTCTGCCTGTGAATAAAGTGCAGCATTGTGATTACTAATCCCACTCCAGTGACTTGACTTTAAATGTGGTTTTGGAGCGGATCCCGGAGTTCTGTTTGCTAAGCTTCCTACTCCTGTTTC
Source organism: Falcunculus frontatus (assembly GCA_013398115.1). Classification (NCBI taxonomy): domain Eukaryota; kingdom Metazoa; phylum Chordata; class Aves; order Passeriformes; genus Falcunculus; species Falcunculus frontatus. The sequence goes on along the minus strand of VZRV01005920.1, from coordinate 1,611,839 downwards.
AGAGACACCACTGGAGATCTATGAGAGGGAGCACTGCAGACTGCCCTCCTCCTGTAGACCTGTCGCCTTCCCCCCCCCCGCACCTTTTTTTTTCCCCCAAAAAACTTTTTGAAGGAAATCAATGGATACCAAAGTGATCTGTTTATTTTTCTTTTTTTCTTTGCCTCCGCTGACAGTGGGAAATCACACTGGTCGCATCAAGGTGGTCTTTACACCCAGCATCTGTAAAGTGACTTGTACCAAAGGCAACTGTCAGAACAACTGTGAGAAGGGAAATACAACCACCCTCATCAGTGAAAACGGCCATGCTGCTGACACTCTGACAGCCACTAACTTCCGAGTAGGTAAGTACCCTGAAACTGCATTTGTCCTTAGCTGTCCTCTCTTGACTAACGGAGGGAGGAGATGTTTTGTTATTAATACCAGTTGTGCATCTGTTACTCTTTGTTTGGAGGGCTCTGCTGAGTAGGAACCATTTTATGTTAGACAGGATTTCTGGTGTCCTTAGGAAATGTTCCCAAAAGTTCCTTTTGTGTCAGAGAAAAAAAGCTCCCATATTTTTCATCTGACTTTTCAGCTGCAGGGATGCAACATGCTAAGCTGAAGTTTTTGGTAAAAATTCCTCCCTCAGAGTTTGTGTTAATAAACAGGGAAAATGATAGATTGCACAAAAAGTTGTGTTTCCTTTTTTTAACTTGTTTAATATGTATCAAATGCACGTAAAATCTAACGAACAGCTAACAGTGACTCTGTCTTCAAAAATTTGTTCAGCAGTTCCTTAGAACTACAATCCTTTTTAAGCATGCATCTGCTTAAAACTTTTCTTGCTGCTGAAAGTGAATCAGATTTCATATTTGGCATTTTTAGAAACTGAAATAATGTTAAGTCTAATTAAAGTTATTGAAGCCAGTAATTTCTTTGTTAATGTTTATTCTTTCTGCTTGCTCAGTAAGAGTGTCAACAGTATGCCAGACTAAACCCTGCAACTGTTTGACTCTGTTGAAACAAATCCTAAAAGCTACCTGGGATAATGATTAGCATATTTAGACTGTACACTATATAGGCATTTGTGTGCAAGTATTTGCCTTGTAAGTTAAGATATACAGATATATCTGTATATCTTAACTTATGTTAGGTACATACCTAAACACTTTAAATTTGTCATTTCACGTTATGATACCCTGAACTGCTCTTGGAAGGTAATTTTGTAGTTGTCCTGAAAATACCATAGTCTTGTTTTCTGAAAAAAAAACCTTAATTATTTTGCAAATTTCTAGTTAAAGAATGCCAAATATGAACACTGTAATTTTAGTCTCTGTCTAGAATAAACATAGAGTTCAGGCGGTGCTGAGACCGGCCAATATTGCCATTTTTCAAGTGCAGTGTGTTTCGTGCTCTGAGGGTGGGGGGGAAAAGACGTTCCAAATTATTTTTCTTCTGGACAGATGATACAAAGAGCAGTTCCCTCTTTTAACGCTCTTACTAGGCTGTCAGACTGTGTGTGAAAGCCCTTGAAGTTACTAACTCATTCCTTCATAGTATGCATGTTTGTGAAAATGTATATGTTTTGGACTAATAGAAAAACCATTGTTTTGAAACAAGAATAGAGCAAATTTGGGGGTTTGTTTGTGGTTGTTTGGAGGCATAAAAAAAGAAAAGTATTTTGTAAAGGAATGGTAAATCTAATACTTTAGATTTGTGTTTACTGCCAATGGAGATTTTTACCAATGTTTTGGCAAGAACCCCAGCTATGTTAAGTTTTTTGTTTAATTTTCTGACTAGCATGAAAGGATAGGGTTATTCTTCCCCCCTTTCATTTGACCTAATTTTTCTATTGAAATTATGAAATGCTGAGAACAGGCAGTCATGTAATTTGTCTGCTATGTAAATCTGTGCTGTAACATGACCTCTCAAATACTTGAAAACTTGGAGAGTGGAAATTGACCTGTGAAGACGTGTTCCACACCTTCCTTCCTGGCCTCAGTCCACGCAGCTCTGATGAACTGGGTATAATGGGCTGCTAGAAACATTCAACAAAAGCAGCCTACAATAGTATTTGATGGAAAGATAAGGGAGTGTTATATTTAAAAATGTATAAAAGCAAGTTGCTACACATGGATAAGGATTTTTAACCTGCCTGTTAGCTGTCTTCCCTACTACCTTTAAAAGACAAAAAGCGTTTACCACAGCTCTAGGTGTTGTCATTTTCACGGAAGAATAAGAAGGTCTGAACTAGCACTTAAAGGCTCTCCAATTAAAAACAAAAATGCTGCATGAACTTCTTAATACCTAGAGAAGAGGGATCCTACACCTGTAGAATGAATTCTTTCACCAGTCACAGTTTTCAGGAGCTTCTGAATCAGAAATTCAAATATATACTACTGAAATAATTGTTCATATCTGTTCTCTAACTAGTGCCTCTCACTAGCTTAGGCTTGTCCTGATGTCTCCTGATACATAAAGCAGAAGTAATTTGTGTTTTCCAAGATCATTAACTTTTGTTATTTTTTTAACAACTGTATTATGTTTAACTAGTGCTTTTTGCTTTTGAGTCCCTGTTTTAACTTCTTTACTTACTGTTAATCCCAAATGTTTGGAAATTCTTATTTAGATGACTTGGTATTTAGAAATGCAACCATGAAACAGAATGTCATGTCAGAAAATACATATTTAAAGGAATGACCATCACTTTTTAAGTATGTTTTTTAAAAAATATTTTGTCTTCCTAAAACTAGAGAAGATAGTCACATGCACTATTTGGAAAAGTTTTAAATGGATTTCTGTAGCAGGAGCAGCATTCTGGTACACGAGACTGAATTTAGGTTCTCAGATGATAGATTAGTTAGACATCACTTTGCTTTGTTCTTAATAAATTATTTCTAATAATGAGCCAGGGTAAATTTTTTTTATTTCTTTTCAACTTTGTGCTGAATTTTGTAAACGCTGCATTTTCAGAGAGAATAAGTTGCAATACCTGTACTACAGCTACTCAAGCTTTGTCATGGATTATTTCGGATTCTTAAAACGTGCTCAGTTTGTCAGTTCAGCTGAAGCTTGGTAGCAGTGAGCTCAGGCAAGGAACAAATCCTGTTTCCTGAAAACTTTACACAATATGGATATGCTGTTAAAAACAAAACCCCACAACAAGGGACAGATTGCGGGGGGGAATAGTGCTTTTCAGGTAGCCGAGATTTTTGGCTGTGGTGAGGAATAGCTCCTAGCACTGCAATTGAAGGTGATGAAAGCTTGGTATTTTAAAGGAAGGACCTCTTTGATTGCCAGGCTGCTTCAGTGAAACTTTGGGGTTTTTTGCAGTTTCATTTTGTGAATGGGATATGTTGCAGTTAAACTAACCAACCTCTAATATTTCATTGGCTTGGAGAATGAAAGCGTTTAATCTGAGTGGAAACTTCTGCTAAATAGATGAATCTCATTATTCTATTGGATTGATGCATGTGCAGCTGGTATGGTATTTCAGTCCTGATGTATCTGTCTGTAAAACAGGGTCAGTATGTGTGCGTAGGAAAGGATGGGAATAGAGTAGCACATGAGGTTTCCATCTCTTTCACTGTTGGAGTTACTTAGTGAGGTGTCCTCTTTCTACTCAAAATTAGTCCACATTCCAATTTTGAAATGAATTTTCTTCCCGTAAGGAGTGGGAGGACAATGACTAATTTGTAACTGTAAAATGAAGCAATAAGGAATTAGTAAATGTGCAAGTTAATATTTTCATGCTTTTCTATTTTTTCCACTATTGTGTATATATATTTACTTACAGATTTACATCCTTTTTTTCCCCATGGGATCTATGCTTCATTTATTCAACAGGAACGACAGAACTTAGTAAAGGATGCAGTCATTTAGCAGTCACTTTTGTTCATATTCACTGTTCATTTGCAGCCTCGCATCTCATTTACAGCAGTTCATTCAAACTGTTATAAATGAGAAGTCAAAGTTGCATGCAAGTCAGTGAAAATGCATATCTTCCTGTACCAATTTTGTGTCTGAGTGCTTGGCAGTATCTGTGTCAAATAAGGAAACAATCATAGAATTATAGAAGGGTTTGGCTTGGAAGAGACCTTTAAGGTCACAGAGTTCCAACCCCGAGCCATGGGCAGAGACACCTTCCACTAGACCAGGTTGCCCAAAGCCCTGTCCAGCCTGGACTTGAACACCTCCATGGATGGGGCATCCACAGCTTCTCTGGGCAACCTGTGCCAGTGCCTCACCACCCTCAAAGTAAAGAATTTCTTCCCCATATCTAATCTAAATCTCCCCTCTTTCAGTTTAAAGCCACTCCCCCTTGTCCTGTCCATGCCCATGTAAAAAGTCCCTCTCCAGCTCTCTTGTAGACCCCTTTAGGGGAGGCTGGAAGGCTGCTGTAAGGTCACCTTGGAGCCTTCTTCTCCAGGTGAATGTGGTGTCTGAAGTAAAAATGTATCTGGTTCTTCATATTCAATCATAAATTTTGAAACTTTCAGCATGGATCACAGTGACCTGGATATTCTGTACCCTGTTGCAATAATGCTCAAATTATGTTGCCTCTTGAATTTTGGCACTTTTCCTATTGGAATTTTCTATCAAAAAATTTTCCAGCTTTACTGTGTTGACTCTGTATAAACGTTTTTAGATAATTGAGGTTGTCCAGAAGTTTCCAATTATATGTAGATCGAAACTTCCAAGAAGCAGCAGAAGCATTTTGCTCAAATTTTATTTGATCTTCTGCTGAAAGCAGTGAAAGAAAATTTGACCAATATATTTTAAAACAATAAGTTATTAAAAGTAAATTTAGTAAGAAGACTCACTGTGTAATTATTATTCTAACAGAATATCCTATCTAGGAAAGAGTTTAGAAAGCATAATTATTTAGAATTGTGAAAATTTAAAGCAGTTATTTTACAAAACGCTGATAGAATTCCTAAATTTCATTCAGACCTATGTGATCATGAACTACTGATCAACACTCCTAGTGTTGTAGGAGTTAGCATTGCTTTTTATTCAAGCACTTCAGGTATTATCAAAGAATAGTGTTGGTTAAAAATGGCAATTACCTGCAAGCAAGGCAGCCTGTTGGCAAGCCAGCCAACTGCCTTTATCTGTAGATTACATATGGCAGAAAGTCCAAGAGAAGTGATTGGCGTTTTCTTGCTACCATTTAGTATGTATTAAAGTTGTTGTTTCTTTGCTCCCTATGGTATATTCTGCACATGTCCTACCACACTGAAGAGGAACTGTAAGACTGTGACATTTGAGGTGGACTTTTTAGTAACCTTTTGATGAACAGGCGTATTGTAAATAGTATTGGAAGGCTGATTTGGTGACACGTAAAGGCATATAAAAGACCAACATCTTGTGGAGTATTTGTGTAGATTTGTGAGAATTTACAGTCAGTCTCTTCTGGCAGCTTGTGAGGTGTACACACTGTTCAGGTTTTTACCCATTATATTTTATTCTTTTGTTTTACTGGGTTTAGTAAGCGTTACTAGAAAGGTGACATGTTAGAAGAGATGCTTTCTTCTCTCTTTTGAAGTGGTGTTTGCTATTTGGTTGATGGTGTCAGCCTGTGTAGGTAACGCATCGTGTGGGACCTATGTAACTCTGCCCAAAACACTATTCCTGTGGCTTCATCTGAGACTTAGCAGACAAACACGTGGAGGATTTAAAATAATTGCTAGCACATGTCATGCAGAGATTTTTAAAATTCCTTTTGGTAACATAAGTGAGAAGTGATTTTAATTTTTTAAAAAATCTTTTCTTTTCAACTTTATATGTTCCATCAGACAACCTAATTGAAGAGACGCTTATTTCTGGAATAACTACTTAGCTCAAGAACAGCATATGATAATTCACAGTTTGCTTTTAGTAGTATGTTCTCTGTGGGTAGGAGGGAAGTGTTACTTTGAACTATCCTTGAGTTTTGCGCTTGAACTTGCAGATATGAAGAAGCTGTGATGCAAGAACCTTGCTATTCCTTTAGTATTACCACTTTTGTCCTTTTACTGTCTCTGGTAGCTACCTTGCAGCCTTATTTGGTAAAAGATTTGTTTCTACTGTTCTTGCAGTAATTATAATTTGTGCCATGTCAGACTTTGTTGGTTTATGCTTTCTTTGCTGCCAGATGAAATATCATTTCCTTTAACAGATACGTGAAAATTTCAGAATTCTTGGACAACATGGCTAAAATAACTTTTTAAACTTTCTGCAACAATAGTCAGAGTTGGTCAGTCTGTCAGTGTGTGTGTCTCAGGAAAAAAAATTAAGAAAAGGACATTGGGATTTATCCACTGCTTTATCTGGTAATTTGAAATTTGTTCTGTACAAATGATGACTATGATAGAAATATTCATGCAGCAACATTGTAACAGCTGTAGCAAAATGAAGGCCAAGTATTTTTCTTCAGAGAGTGAACTGAGTAGCTAAAATAATAAGGACAGATAACAGCAGGACTATTATTATGAATTATTCTTTGCCTTATGGAAGATAGTAGGAAAAAAGGTATTTCCTAGCCTGAAGAGCCAATGCAGAATGATTTGGGAGTAACCACTTTTGACTATCAATTCAAAAGACATTTCTTTTTTCCAGTCCCCCTTTTTTCTGTAAATAAATTTGAGCTGGCAGCAGAATGAATTAATTTACTTACAGTCCAGGTAGTATAGTATAGGCTTTTCTAATCTGAAATACTAGTGGACTACAATTCCATCCTGTAATGTAAGTGTACAGTTCTATAGACTGAGCAAAGCTCAGGGTTTTAATGCATTTTCAATTATGGGCCTCCAATGCTCAAATTACAAGGAAAAACTGTATTTTAAGAATTTTGTTGGGTTTGATATCCACGTCTGTTCAAAAAAATGATTTCTTTTCCCCTTATATTTATCAGAACTTGTCATCAACAAATATGTCTGGTTTCTACCATGGAGCTTGCAGCATCTGTGAGCTCTTTCTTCATAATCTTAAATTAATTGTTCAAAATTGACGTATTTACCTCAGATTCCAATGGAGGCCAGATGCTAATTTAAAGAAAAGAGATTGTTCAGTCACATGATTTTAATGAGGCTGAACTCATACAAGCCTGTTAGCAACTCATTTCCACTCCCTTGCTCACCTTAAAGACTTCAGACCATCACCATGAAGCAAAAGTCCATCTGCTCTCAAAGTGCTCTCCAAACAGTCTGTTACAGAGAACAGTTTTTGGATGTGCAGTCATAGGAGAAACCACCAATGGAAATGGTACAAGATCCACACCTGCAGCCATTCAAAAACACATGGAATATGTTTCTCTCAAAGTTAAAGCAAAACAGAACACAAAGTTAAAATGCATAATGTTTTATTTTACCGTATATGGTTTTAATTTATAGGGGTTAGTTTATGTACATCTGACTTGAAGTACTGTAAAGAGAAGTAAGAATGCATTTATTTGAATGATTACATTGTTGCATATTCAAATAAACACAATACCTTGTACAGCTATAATTTTGTTATTGCTGAACTAAACGTCTTAGCACATACCTCACTGAAGATCAAATGTGTACCAACTTTGGCTTAGAAAAGGAATTGCCTCTAAATCATGCAAGTACAGAAGACAGAGTCTGAAAATTTTCTCTATGTGTTAAAATAGGGCACATATCATTAGTAGATTTCTTAGCAAATGGGTTTGTATTTTAAGTGTCCTTCTGAGCTTAGCACAGTCAGAAGGAAGCAAGCAGCTATCACTGCTCTGTTGATCACAGTCTTTCCCCATTCAGCCTTTCTACTGTTTGTTCTGGTTTTTTATTCTGCTCCAGATAATTCTCATCTCTGTGCCTGTGTAGTCTGTATAGTGTTCATCTATCCATTCCACTTGTAATTAGCTCTTAGATTTGAGTATCACTGTAATTGAGAGTCCTGTTTTGTAGTGTAGAGGCTCTGGGATTCCTGGGTTTTTCTTTTGGAACATGAACTTTATCTTTGTTATGTACACACTTAAATTCAGTGAGTATCCATAAAACCTGTTAAGAGGGTGAACCATGAACTTTCAGCCAGGCATTTATGAATGTGAATCAAGTTGAAGTCTTGATTACAACTCTCCAGAGCTGTAAACTCTTTTTTTTTCCCACTAATCTCTTGTGAAGTCTTGAGGGATGCTAGTCAATGAATAGAAGGAAACTTGGATATTTGCTGATTGCATGGGAAGAGGATTGAGTTTTAAGAACCCAAACAGAGTATTTCTCATCTATATTTTATTCATCCAAATAATGTGTTCATTTCTCATTTTGGTTGTATTTTCAGTTTAATTTAAAGATGATGAGCTATTAAATCAAATTTTTATATTGCATGTTACTCAGATATTTCAAGTTTAGGGGAACTTTTAGCAACTGTTCATCTCATAATTTAGGAATGAGTTCTTTGACTTCTCCCTGAGAGGGACTGCCTCTGCCCATAGGATGTATAGGGCAGTGGTCTCCAAACTTTTTTGATTGTACATTCCTATCAGTAAAATGTTTTTGAACACTCTCCCCCGTATATATATATTTATAAATTATATACACGTACTACTGTATATATCATCTATTTGTACATTATAAACCATAGACAAAATAGAAAGTAAAAATGCATGAGAAAAAGACTAAGTGAACTCTTTTGAAAATTCATTTTATTTATTAATGGCACAAAACATATTTCTTTCCTGCATCCCAGTACATTTTCTGGCACACTCTGTGGGATGAGCACACCCTGCTTTGGAAACTGCTGGTATAGGTAACCACGGGAGACCGGCTTCATAGTATAAGCTGTAATACTACCTTTCTGTAGTTAATATGTGTCCATTGCATCTCTCTTACTTATTGTCTGAATATATTAAACTCAGCCTGTTATGTTAGATGCTATATATGTAGGTGCTAGAACACCTTTTTCTGTCTAATCAGAGTTACACAGAAAGCCTGTTGTGACAAGGGGGAGAAAGGATTTTTTTGTATTTGTACATGTTTCAGCACACAGGGTTGGGTACAACATTGTGGTGTGAAGCTTCTCAGTGAGGTTGTACACAGCTCAGGGGAATTTGGTGCATGGTTAAGTTGCTTGGAACTGGACACGACCAGGCAGAGCACTGATTTGGTTTACACAGCTTGTGCAACAGTTTATACACCTATTATGGTTATAAGAATCATAATGTGTGGTGAAATTGTGTGTTTTTTAATGAATTTCCAACTGTACATTCTCTGCAGAGTAATCTTTATTCTTCCTATTCACTAGCAGTGACTCTGTTCCTTTCCTCCTTCAGAACTTCAGGATTTGAGTCTCTAGCTTTTCATTGGTCTCCTATGACCTAATTTATTACTCAAACTCTGAACAATATCCATCCCATTCTCACATTGTGTCACCTCCTCAAGGTCAACTCCCTGGAAAACTTTCCAATTTCTTGTGATGTAGCCAGTGCCAGAAAATCATAGCATATGTTTTTCATGTTTTTTAACTATTCCATGAACGTTTGGATTATGAGCTGTTATTTGTATGTTAATGAATATCCAATTTAAAGAGTCCATTCCTACCTTGTTCTTCTTGTAGATGTTTTTACAGCAAAATGAGCACTGCAGTAATGTTACAGTAATCAGAGAGCAGTCTCCTGATGCCTGGAAACTTTTGTCATGACTACAGTTTCTGTGACTTTTCTTTTTCTATTTGAAACATAATTTTACTATTGGAGGAGGTCTTGTGGTATGGTGGGATGCAGTAGATCAGTGTTTATAGACCATTTGCATCTAAGTTTGGGGGTTCATCTGGCTCAACAAACCATATCTCATACCTGAGATACCTCAGTCAAGAGCCTAGTAATAAATGGGTGATGAGATGCACCTATATGGCAAGTTGGCCTGTGGATGTCCTTACTGGCCTGCTGAGTGAGCCTCTCTTCACTGACAGACCAGAAAACCTCAGGTAACACCACTCCTAACTTATGTTGCTCAAGAAGGCACAAAAGGTTAAATGGGAATGAATCCCGCTGTTGTGGTTTAACCCCAGCCAGCAATTACCATGCCAGCCACTCACAACCACTCACTTCCTTGTCAGCAGGGCTGGGGAGAGAATCGGGAGGGTAAAAGCTGGAAAACTCATGGGTTGAGATAAAGACACTTTAATAGAGAAAGCAAAAAGCTATGCATGCAAGCAAAGTAAAACTAGGAATTAATTCACTGCTTCCCATGGGCAGGCAGGTGTGCAGCCATTCCCAGGAGAGCAGGGCCCCAACACATGTAACAGTAACTTGGGAAGACAAATGGCCTCACTCCGAATGTCCCTCCCTTCCTCCTTCTTCACCCCAGCTTTATATAAGGAGCATGATGTCATATGGTCTGGAATACCCCTTTGGTCAGCTGGGGTCAGCTTTCCTGGCTGTGTCTCCTCTCGATTTACTGTGCATCCCCAGCCTCTTTGCCAGTGTGGAAGTGCATAAAGAAGAAAAGGCCTTGTCTCTGTGTAAGCCCTGCTCAGCAGTAACAAAAACATCTCTACATTATCAACACCGTGTTCAGCACAAACTCAAAACACAGCCCCATACCACCACTGTGAAGATTAACTCTACCCCAGCTGAAACCAGCACATCAGCTTTAATATCTATTATTCAGTTGCCAGAAATGGTAAGGATGCTGATGTCCCTGGCCAGTGTCAGCTTTACTACTTCTGTGGTCTTCAAAGCCTTTGCATAACAAAGGCACACCCAATGGCTTAAATGTTTCTCAGAACATTTTGCTGTTTTGTCTGATTGTAACCAAGTAGTTAGATGTCTAGGAGCAGCTCGTTCCTCTGCCTTATGCTCCTGGGTGTTACTCTATGCAAGAGTATAGAGTAACACCCAGTACTCTGGTGTTGGAAAGTATGTTTTCTGGAAATAGCCTAATAGCAGAAGAGGTGTCAGAACAGAGAATCAGTTCACTGACTTCTTCAGATTGTAATAGTGCATGAGCAATGACAGCCTAGTGTCATTATGGTCAAATTACTTATTAATCCTGTTGTCCTGAAAGTTGAGTAGGGCTCCTCAGCTGGCACCTGAAGGGAAGAGTATAGTCTGGAAGGATCCTGTAGCAATAAAGATGCTTGCTGTTCATTGTTACCTGTCCTTCTGTTGAAATCTTGTTCTATTGAAAACGAGTGTGTTTCAATAACATTAATAAATACGTGTTAGCATTACATGTGCTTAGGTACATGAAACACTGTACAGAAGGATAGGTCTTAAAAATGCTGGGAATGTAGGAAGATTGTTTTCATCTGACACTGTGCACCTTGACTTCAGCATTCCCACTTTGACAATGGCAATCAAGAAGTTATTCAGGACTGCTTAAATTGATACCTATAAAGTCTTTATACTGTAGTACATTTGTTTTAAACAAGGATGCTAATTTTTTTACACTTAAAAAGTCAGCTTTTCCTAGTTATTTTATTCCTGAGGAAAAGAAATATCAATACACTAGAAATCCAAAGAAACGTCTGGAGCAGTTTTTTTGTATGTGTTAGCATCGTTATCAGAGGTCTGACACTGGCCATTTGTAAGGCATTAATTCCTGATAAACAGTAAGTGGTGGGTTTTTGTTTTTCTTAGTATACTGCGTCTAAGCCTAACTGTTGCATTATACTCAGTATATCAGGGTGATGTATCATAAAGTCAGTAGATTTGCTACCTATGATCAGGGTAGGAGTGGCTCAGATGACTCCTTAGCAGTCTGTCTCCTTGCCTCCAAAAATAGTGTCTGAATCATCTCAGATATTGAGCATATTAGAAGCAGAGTTAGCAAAGACTGACTAACCGTTGTGTATGTTAGTAAAAATCCTCCTGTCAATCATATTGCAACTACCATAATTTTTGCTATACCCTTTCTATATTGACTAAGCACAGCATTAGGTCATTTTCCATGGCACAGTATATGCTTTATTTTTCTGATAGCATCCGAATATTCTGTTTCTCACCCATCCTGTTCTTTCCAGATTGTAACACTAAGAATTTTATTGGCAGCTATTGGTGAGATGGTGCTCATTTAAGTCACCTGCATATAGGCCTATGTTGCATTTGACATGTCTGAGGATGATAGGTGTCTTATCACATGAGTTTGGAAGGATGTGATACAGGGCCAGTGAGACTCCTATCCCATTGGGAACCACAATGAGAGATGAATGAAATACCTGGGGACATATTGGATGTCTCTTGGCTGACTCTGTGTACACATCTTCAAGTTGTCAACATCCAGCTTTTCTTCCTGAGCTGTTTTAAACTACTGAGTTTAAAACTGAGGAAGACAGATGAATAGTACAGTGAAATAATCTAGTGCATGTTCATTCTGGATTTCTTGCTGATCATGATGCTCACTCAATAACTGTATATTTCTCTATAACATATTGCAGCCTTGTCCTTTATGATCTGAACTTGCTACCCAAATTTCAGTATCAGGATGTTCCATAGCTGACAGTGTAGCCTCCAGTAGCTCAAAAAAAACATGCGTGATCCAGACTGGAGTAACACCACAAAGCTTGCTTATTTTGGTAGTAATTTGGTTTGCTTATCTGGTTAAATAGCAGTATTTATGATGCCATTCCCAAGGGGGGGGTGAATTACTTTTTTTAAAGATCCCTTGGTAATAATAGTTTAAAAATATAAGGCAAATTCAAATGAAGTCAATAACCATGTTAATTTACAATAGCTGAGAGCTCAGTTTAGTAGCTGCGTATTTTTTTTATCCTACAGTTAGGTTTGAGCTAGGTTTCTGTTTGAAAATTTTCCCTGCAGTGTTGCAGATTTTACCTCTTTCCAGAAGAAACATCCAAGTCTCTTCAGTATCATGTTCATGTAACCGGGCCAGTCACAGGAGCAGGGCATCACTTCACTCTTTTCAACTGTGAGCAGAAAAAATCTTTCTTACATCTAATGCTGGAGCTCTTGCTATCAGATCTACTTTTTAAAATTGTGTTTTGTTGTGGCAATGGAATGTTTATATTAAAAGTTGTCAAAATACAAATATTAGGATAAATTCAGAGGTGAATGCAGAGGTATTATATTCATAGGGCCACTTAAAGATTTTCTTTTCTCCCTTTGCTTCCCAGTGCACAAGTTTGTGATATCAAGATTATCTGAATGTTACTAAAGTAACAAATAATTAATTTATTCTTTGCCTTGCAACTTCTTTACATAACACCTCTGAATTGCAACCAGGAATCTGAAGACAAAAGAGTTTAGGATGAATTAGTTAGAAAGTTGAGGTACCCCAAGTAAGATGTGGGGAAAAAAAAGTAGGGAAGAGTCTAAACCATAGGGATAGCATCACTGCTGTAGTTCATGCCTCTGTGCCTTTTGTGAGTTACTGTTAGAGTTTCTGCAGTTAGGAAGTAGAAATAAGTCTAGAGCAATTGTGCAGATCCATGTGTGGCGCCTCTGGGTTTCAACTTTTGGGTAAAACGTGTGGTGTTTCAGAGCACTGTATTGTAAGAATGTTGTCTATGGCAGTGCATATGCATTCAGCTCAGTGAATGCCATCCCTGCTCTTCTGTGACAATTTGAGTTTGGTAGATCTGTGTGTTAGTCCCTGTGCTTTCTGTGTGCTCAGTAATAGGGTGGATGAAAGATGCCCAAACAGCTGGGGGGCATGTAGTAATGCTGGATAACTATAGTACTCAGAGACAAAATTAATCTGCTCTTTGTGATGCATCCAGTGGAAATACTGTAATCTAAATGAGCAGTTCAAGGTTTTCCTTGGCAAGCCTGTTGGTGTAATTGAATAGTGCTTTCGCTTGAATTGTTGATAGCATGTAAGTAGAAAAGGCAAAGAGTGGTGAGGGAAACTCAAATGTTCCCTGAGGTGTAAAAGAAAAGGAATTTGGAGAGTCAGATGAGGAACATTTCAAAACCCATCTTCATTTTCTTTAACACTGGTTACAGGAAGGGAGTTTCCAACTGTCCTAAGGGCTTGTTTGGGTAAGCATGAGCTATTTTTTGAGGATTAGGAGGATTTAGGTGCTTGGAATTTGTTTTGTTACACATTGTTTTGATTAAATGAAAACATTTGGACTTGATTAAATTAGTTTATCTGGAGCTGTTTAAAGTTGTTTGAGTATTGAAAACAAATTAGATTATGTAATTACATGAACAAACTGTATTTATCAGTGGTTTCCCAGCTGCTTTGTTGATGATTTCATGCCCTGTACTAGTGTTTCCAACCCATAGCTGTGGCAGCTTTATCAGAATTCATCTTGCAAATGTTCTTTTTCTATGCATTGGGCCTTTCAGAGACTCCCTGTGGGGGGGCATCTTGATGCACCTTCTCTGCTTGCCTCATTTCGAACAGTGATACCCACCAAGCTGTGCTAGACTGGGAAGAGTTAAGGCTTTTGGATGCCAGAGGAATCAAAGCTTGCTTTTACCAATTAAATGCCCAAGGATGGGAAGAATACTTAAAATGTTTCTATTTTCTTAAATCTGTCTCCACATTTCTAAAGGCTGTGTGTTCATTTATAGTAAAAAATAATTAAGCTTGTTCAATCATATGTTGGCTGTTCCTTAAGAGACCGTTGAGAGATTTAGCTTGCAGTAGACCTGATTGAGGAATTTGTTGGCCTTTCTTAGATCCATTAATACTTTCTTTGCTTTGTTTGCAAGATACGCACATGTGAACTGAAATTTCTTCTAATCCTATGCGGACCTATCTTCACATTTTTGTTGAGGACTGAGCTAGAGGGTTTCACTCCACAGTGGATTTTATTTCTTCTATTTTTTCTTTTCAGAGGAAATGGTAACAGCCCAGTGAGAATCAGGCTCCAGTGCACCCTTTATCTGAATGCCAGTTAAGAACTTACGTGCAAACCCAGCATCTTCAAATGATCTCTCCCAAAAAACATGGGTCTGTTTTTTGTCAGGAATGTGCCCTATGCCTCTGGCAGTATTCTGCCATTCTGTTTAGGTTCTTTAGCCTCAGTGACAAAACAAAGCAGAAAAACTTACATGAGAGGTTGAGCTGTTCAAACATACCCTGGCTTTATGTCGTGTTTCTATCTTAAGTGGTCATTTCCCCAGGGCTCTTTGGTCTTTGTTAAACAGAGATTCCCTGAGCCTTTGTCAAGGAAAAGCAATGTTTCCTTCCTCTGCCTTTTTGAAGGCTTACACTCCTCCAGCTCACTTTTCTCAAATGGTCTGTGTGTAATTCCAGTTCTGGTGGAGTTGTATGCCTGTGATTTCCAGCACCAATGTCATAATCAAATGCAGCCCCTTCTCCTGGCCGTAAACTACCTGAGGAAATAATGCAACAAGAGTGTGGGCTGCTTACACTTATTTAAAATAATCAGGAATTTTATTTCAATATGGTGTGGGGTTTTTTCTTTATTTTTTATTTGGTGTTTTGTTTTGAGGGATTTTTTTTAACGTCTCATAACATTTGCCGTTTGAGATTGTCAAGTTTTCAGTTTAGCCTGGAGATTGCATCCTATTTGTTTTTACATGGCTGAGTTGAACTTAAAATTGTATATTTCAGAATTTAAAATTTTTATTACAGAACTTCTCAGAATAGTTTTCATGTATTCTCACATAAACTTCCTACCTCACATTAGGCCAGAGATGTAAATCCATATCAGTTAACTGAGTGATTTGCACCACATGATAATGTGTGAAGCTTGGAGTTTTTATTTCCTGTTATGTTTAAATACTGCAGCATTAAAAATTCTTCATTATTTACCTCATACTAGACCTTCTAGTGTCTTTTGTTTACGCTTATTTGCACAAGCTATTTGTGTGGATATCCAAAGCAAACAGTTATGAGAAGAGCCATGAACCAACTCTTTTCTATTGGCATCTTCCTTCCCAGTATTTTAGCACAAAATTTTTGCTTGAAATCAAAGCTTTTCATGTGCCCATTCATTCATTACCTACCAGATTCCTGCAGGAGAGGAACACGTGAAGAGTGCCTGGTGGTGTGAATACCCACGTAACCTGGCCTTCTGGATGTCAATTGCTTTATAGGAACAGTAGCGTAGAAAAAAATAATTTATTTTGGTGGAAATACTGGGTATGTTTATGTTGTTTAAAAGGTGGATTTTGCACGTTACCTTGTTGCCTCAACCCTGGAGAGAGGGGGAAGAAAATCTATAGGATAGACCTCTTGCACTCAAGGAATTCCACAGTGTAACTATTTTTGTTTGTCTTCGTTTCACTGTATTTCTTTCAAACACCAAACTGCTCCCCCCTTAATGCTATTTCACACTGTTTCATTGTGTGATTTTACTTTGCAAGAAAACCACCTTAGTGTTCAACCTTGCTCAAGCACATCTTTAAAAGCAGTAAAATTCTTTTGTATGTTGTGTCTATTACAGTGCAGCCGCTTGTTTGTGGCTGCTCAGGAAGAAACAGTACCAGAGAGAGAGAGAGAGATACGTCTGTCATGTTTTAGTTACTGCTGTGGTCAACCCCCCTTCATTTTGCCTTGAAGTAACAGTTCTGTAAGGATGTCTTTTATACACTCAGATGAAGTCCCAACAAGGACTGAGACCCAAAAAAGTAAGGCTTGTGCTGTCATGAGTCGCCTTCCAAGGCTGGCTAGGACCACTAGCAAAATGCTGCAGCTTGAAGTACTTTTGGTCAGTTTATACTAAATGAAAATGTAAGATAAGACAAGAAAAATATTAAATATACTTTTGCAGAGCCCAGTGAAAAAACAATTCTGGCAGTTTGCATGGTGCGTGGATCTATCCGGCAATCAGGCATTGGCGTTCCAGATCCTGTCTGTGCAGTGTGAGGGTGCTCTGTGACAAGCTGGGCTGAGTGCATTGTTTCTTGAGTGCGTTTCCTGGACCAAGGGAATTACACAGCTAGGCTGGAACTCCTTGGGCTGCTGAGTGTCTTACTTTGTCTTCTTGCAGCACACAATGCACGAGTTCCTTTTCCAACGCTGGCCTTCTATGGTATTCGTAATAGTAATAGCCTGTGGTTGTCCAGAGGTCACAGCAATTGGAATAATGAGCTCTAGGTTCTTAATTACCTTGCATTATCTACGGTTTGTCATTTTTATTGTAATTCATTACAGACAAGCAATACAAATCCAGCAAAATGCCGTGATTATTATAAAGGTTTTTCTTTTTTAAAGTCAGAACTTTATCCTAAATCTGACAAATGGACACTGAACACTATTTGTCAAATGCTATTTGATTCCGGACAAAAACGACCTTTGTTTGTCTTGAACAAAAACTTATGGTATTTTTCTTGTTATTTTCACATCATTTAGTTCCTGAAAATTCTTACAGCTCATTTACATTATGAATGATTATAAAGTCCCACATTATATTTTTAGAAAGTGCTGAACCATGCCTATTACTGCATGTATCTCTGAGTTGAGAAATATTTTTCATTTGATGTTGACATTTTTCATGTTTCATCTGATAATTTATATTGCTGTAAATGTGCAAGCGCTGGCTGGCACAGAAATAATTACCCTTGTTTTTATATTGGAGTTACAAGGTTTTAATGCTTTGGTCTATTAAACCATTTCAGTAGAATCTCTTGATATTCTTATCATCTTCATGGGTGGATACAAATTTGCTTCTTTTATCTGGGAAATAAATGTTAAGCAAAAATCTAGGTCCACTGCAAGAAATAGTTTTCTAGAGAGCAACCACGGCTTAAAGTCAAAATTAAATATTTGTCCCCGGTACTTTCTATTCTCTGGTGAGTTTTTTCCCATACTCCCAGGGAACAGTAAGTGGTCGAGGATTTTCGGAAACAGGAGGCTGACAACGGTATCTATACCAAAGTGTGAATAAGAGGTGGAGCCAGATACCATATTAATTAAGAGTCTTGCTTAATATCATAATGAAATAAAATAGCTGAGATATCTAAGGGAGGAATGTGCTTACTGTGTGTATCATGGAGAGAAGACGTGAACAAGGCAGAGGTCAGAGATCACAAGGAGGGAAAGGAAAGTGGCTCTACCACAAGGTGATTCAAAGTGTGTGTCAGATGGATAGTCATTCCTCAGATGTCAGAATGAAGAACGAAGCTCTCCAGCCCTAGTGCTTTCCTCTTCAACTTGTGTGTGATATGTGGCTGGATAATACTAAAGCTAAAGTCATTAACAAATTTTTTACTTCTCTTTTCGTTTCAGTTATTTGCCACCTTCCATGCATGAATGGAGGCCAGTGTAGTTCTAGAGATAAATGCCAGTGCCCTCCTAATTACACTGGTAAACTTTGTCAGATTCCTGTGCAGACTGCCAGTTCTCCAAAACTCTTCCATCACCCGCAACAGGTGAACAAGGCTGTAGGATCACAAGTTATCCACTCTACTCATACTTTACCACTGACAATGTCTGGACAGCAAGGTGTAAAAGGTAATTTCTTTCTTGATAGATATTTTTAACTTGTTGATTTTAACAAATTATTTTGGGTATTCAATCAGTAATGATAGTGCTACATCTACATATCAAATATTGACACGACTTGAGTGTCACCAGAATGTCTAGAGCGTATTTTGCTCAATATCTGAAATAATAATAAGTAACAGTGTTATTGAAAAGACTTTATAGGTAAATTTACTTTGCTTTATGGTGGAATTTAATGCAAATTGCAGAGTCAAGGGATAGTGAAGGGGGTTTCTTCCAGAAGTGTAGACCCGTTCAAAAAGATAACAATTGTGGTTCAACAGAGTCCATAAATTGCAGTATACCTAGACAGAGAGTTGCAAGTGATTCCATGGTTACTAGTGGATGGAAGAGACCATGCTTTTCAACATAAAAAAAATCTAATGTAAAACTAAAAATACGAGCCATGTTTATCTTACATGATTTGGTGAAGTCTTATAAGTTAATTTTGCGGTGAACTTTTTAGCGTAGCTAGGCCATGATATGATTCACTTAAATAGAACATTCCTTCCAGGTCAAATAACAATATCATTAAGAAAAAAAAATTTAAAAAATAAAGTAAGGCTTTCCTACTGCTAATGCTGTGAAGAGGACAGAGGATAAGAAAAAAGGAAACCTGTAAAGTTGATTAAATTTTCCCAGTTAAAGAAAGTTTATTCAGCTTCAGATCTGTTTCCCCTAATACTTTTGTTCTGAGGTGAAAACTTCTGATGACTTTGAAGAGAAGTGTTGAATTTATTTCTTATGTGCCCCTATGACTGTAGGTAGGATTTTATCTGGGTGAGATCTTGTCCATATGGAGTGACCCCTGCGACTCAGATTCTCAACACATGATCTAATGTGAATTTTCTTTGCTTGTTTGAATTGCCAGATTGATTTTTGGTCAAGGGTAATTTTGCAATTACCTCTCCAAGGTTGGTATCTCTGAATAAAAAGAAAATATATAGGGAAAGATGTGAGGAGGCTCAGTTGCTGGCAAAGAGTGTCTGAATAACTTTGCTAAAACAGGCCAAACTATTTAGACATTTGTGATAAATATAATCTAAGGTAGTAATTCTGTATTTAGAGAGGGATATAGCTGTGAAGGAACTGTTGAGAATATCCTGGAAATGCAGTGTTTTGTAAGTACTTTTGAGTATCTCCTCCATCTGAAGAAGAGAATATAATTACCTAAACATTTAGCAGAGCAGCAGTTTATTTCTGTGCCTATGTAATTCCAGATGAAATAATTTTAGACAATACAGTGGACCACAACCCCCAAATTTTTAAGACATAGTTATCCTTCAGATTTAGAGTTCCTCTCTTAAAGTGCACAATAGGTTTCTCATTGCTAAAGAGTCTGTCCTCTTGAATATTTTTTTCCTGACCTTCAAATCCTCATAGGAATCGTTAACAGTCACAATGCCTTTTCTTCTCTTTCCACATCCAAATGAGGATGTTGGATTGTTGAGAGATGAATGTTTCATTTCTTTAAAGGAAAGAATAAAACAATTCATCCTGAAATGGCTGGCACAAATAAAAATGAGCACATCTTGGCAGCGATCCAAGATCTGGAGAGGATTGTGATAATAATACTGCATGGGAGAACCCAGCCTAAATTTAATGTTTTCAGCATCTGAACATCTCTGGATGGATTGAGACACTAAAGCAGAGCAATTCAGTGATTTCTTTTTAAGACTAGTATATTGTTTAGATTTAGCAGCTAGAGAAACTAGTTGAAGGGGTCCCTCTTCATACATAAAAATGCGGGGGTGAGTTTTGCTCTTTTTACAGACAGACTGTGCTGTCTTGTCTTGCCCTGCAAACCCAGTCTAACAGCCTGAGAAGGACCTTACTGCTTCTGCTTGTAATACTGAATCTTTCCCCTGTGGAAAGATTCAGTGCCTTTAGCAGACCTCATGTAGCATACATGTTGGTTGTAGATTGTTTTCAGCTACAGGCAAGATCTTGGCCCAGCAGCCATATTTTGCTGACTTTCTACCATCTTATTCCTGATGTTTCTGTCTGAGTATGTTGAAAGTTTTCATGAATGAAACAATGCAGTCAGTGCAAAAATAAGTCTGTTTTTTTTAAGAATTCCTATGTGAGACCAATTAATAATGTGCCTAGAGAGATGAAAATAATGTCAAAAACCAAAAGCACTTTCTCCAAAATATTGTAATTTTAAAGGAGCTCAAATAAATGAAATACGCCTCCCGAGGAGTGGAGCTGAAAATGCTTAATCAAGTTCCAAAGAATAGGTCAAACTCCAGGAGACAAAGAGACAATCCAGAAGACTCAACAATCCGGTGTGCATCACAGAGAAAGCTGTGTCAAATGGTATTTGTTGGTTCTTGATGTTTGGAAGGGTTGTTATCTCTGATGGATTGTCTGGTCTCAAGTAGCCTGTGCACTGCTCGCTGACAAGAGAGGCCCAGCCAGACACAGGAAATGCTAACTTAGTTATACAGCTTACAAACCATACAGCTTGTTACACACCTCTCCTGCCTGCTCACTCCAATAATAATTTGAGTTATGTCTTTAAAGGGCATTTTGTGTTCCAGTGAAAAGAGGCTTAAGGGTCACAAGCAGCTCTGTGCAGATTGCATTGACTGGAGGGTCTCAGTCTACATACCCAGACTTAAAGCTACAACCGTATTTAAAAACGGAAGTGTCTGAAAATCATTTCCTCCTTCTTTGTCTGCCAAACCCTGAATTCAAAGTTCAACAAAGGGAGTGGTGATTTTAGATGGTTGAGATGCTGGCAACTCTTGCAGCGGCAAACTTAGGACTTGGCAGGTATATAAAGGTGAAGGGATGAAATCTGAAGCTTTTTCTGTGTTCCAGAGAAAGATGATGGATCTGAAAAAGAAAATAAAGCTTACTATATATCCAAAAATAACCCAGTAGAGTTTGAATTCTGGATCTTTGAATGGGATTCTTATTACACAGTATGACCACAAATATTAATGTCATACCAGCCAATTTGGACATCCATGTTTATCTAGCAGTCTTTACAATCCTATAATGTTGTTCTTTCCGACATGAAGATTTTTCAGTTTCTTGCTTTGTTAATGAGACTCTATGTGTTCTTTAAGCCTTCCCTCTAACCCCCAAATTTGGGCCTCATTTATATTTCAGTCACTTTAAGGCACTCTGTAAAAATTCTGGTGTACAAAAAAGAAATGTCTTAGAGGTGCCTAAGATATCTTTTTCAGATATTTTATTATCAATTTCTCTTATGTGTTTTTCCTTCAATTATTTTAGTGAAGTTCCCTCCTAACATAGTGAATATCCATGTGAAACATCCCCCTGAAGCCTCAGTTCAGATCCATCAAGTGTCAAGGATTGACAGCACATCAACAGGACAAAAAGCGAAAGTACCTCAGCCAGTACATCCACAGGTCTCTTACCAAGGTCTTCCGTATCAGAAGACCCAGAAAGGACATACAACTTACACAAATCAACAACCCATTCCTCATATGTTTCCTGTTTCAGTTAAAACTCAGCTTGGGCGCTGCTTTCAGGAGACTGTTGGGACGCAGGTAAGAAATGTTTGCTAAGGCTTGTGAGATAGGTAGTTTTAAAAAAAAAAATCAAAAAATCCAACAATTAGGGGGAAAGGACATACTTGACATTCTTTCCTGCAAGAAAATTATTTTGAGAATGTAACATTTTTATTAAATAACATTTTTCTGAACCTCTTTCTCCTTCAAGCTAATGTCTTTCTTTTCTATGGACTTGGGTCCCTGAAATTTTGATTTCAATTTTTTTATCCATAGCTTTTTCTTTTTCTCATGGAAATTCCTATTCAACAACTTTATATGTTTTACAGTACTTTAGGCTAATGTTTTTAATCTGTTGTAATGTGACCATTGAATGGGGTAGAAAAGTCATGAAAGCCAACTGAGTGTTCACTAGAACATTAAAACCTTAGTTCAGTTAAAAATACTATGTTCACATCACGTTTTACATATGACTATTCAAATTTGTGTATCTTCTTTCCATCCTGAAAGCATTTTAATAGCAACACGTTTTTATATTTGCATATATATTTGAATACACCCAGACTTGATAAGGATGTGTGAAAAGATTGTTAAGAAGTCAGTAAAATCCTGTTATTTATTGCTTATTGCCTTTCTGAAATTTGACTTTTCAGATCAAATGTCTTTAAGGTGAATGCATGCCTCAGACTGAAATATTGTGTGAGGTTTCAGGAAAAATCACTCATTTTGGGATGTGATGTTAGAGAATAAGTATGTTGTTTTTCAGGCTCAAAAATACTTTATGACTCGATCATTGGAGATTTGAATTTTAAGTTTATCACAAAGGCTGCTTTGCATTTGGTCCTTCCAGTAATATGCAGCCAAAGTTAGCCAATTTTCAAGCATCAAAAATTGTACATATTTCCAGTATATTTCACAAATGCTCGTTAGATGTTGGCAGCAAAATTATCCAAAGATGTCTCCAGTGCAGAGCATGGTCTGCCTTCCCCTCAAAGGGCCATCACCCATCGTTCCTGAGATGCAGGACTGGAGCAAAATGCCCTTTACAAGTGTTTCTTCTGGCTGTTTCTTCCAGCTGTCAGTGAATTTTTTTAAAAGCTCTGCGTGCAACCCCTGCCTCCACCCCCCACAAGAAAAAAAGAGGGAAGAGACCTCACTCCCTTACTCACAGATGGGCAAGGAGCTTTGGAAAATATCGGTAATGGGGAACAGACAGGAGCAGAAGTAGGATGCAGTCAGAAGCAGGGTGAAGGTGACATAGTTGTCAGGTCCTAAGGTACTGAACTCCCCCTGTCATGGGCAGAATGTTGAACTTGAAATCAAAGTTCTTGAGTCTCAGTCACCTGCCATCTCTAAGGAAGTGACATGAGGATGCTTAAAAGTAATTCATTCTGAAAAATGCAAGGGAAGAAGTTAATTTAAATGTCATTGCACACCAAAAATGTTTTTAGAAGACCAGGGTTAAGTTTGCATATGGAACGTTAAAGGCTAGGATTCACTAACTGTCGAATGATTGATTTGGGATCTACAGTGTTAATTTACACTGGTGAGTTCTTTGTGCTTGTCTGTCTCAAGAATAGTAAAACTTACAGTTTTTCTTTCAACAAGTGTTGAAGCACATGATCAAATGAAAGTTCATGGAATTTACATGAAAAAATGAAGCAGGACCTGTGCCAAACAACCATTTCTCTCTTATTTCCTAAAAATGAGCAAACTAAGAAGCATGACATCATAATGTGCAATCCTAAAAATCTGGAAATAAGTGTGATAATAATAGTTGGTTTGGTTGGGTTTTTTTTTTTTATTTATTTCTCTTTGTACTGATATATAAAGGAATACAAAAATAATTCCTTGGTCTTAGACCTGGCAATGGGCGCTCTTTTATCTCCTACCTCTCAAGCTTAATCAGTTTCCTGTGTGCTCTTTCTGCCACATGCATGAGTGAAGTATTTCAAATGACATACTGAGACTTTGTGTCTTATGCGTGCCCCTCACATTACAATGATTTTAGAACTAAAGGTTACTCATTGCTCTCTGGAAGACAGTAATGTGCTCCTTTTAAAGGGGGAGAAAAGGGAAAATAAGCTTGCATTACCCTCATGTCTGACTTGGAATCCTGCTAAACCCTCAATCACCAATTTGTATAACAGTTTTTTCAGTATTCCCCTGGAAAAATGTGTCTTTGCAGTGCTCTCAAGAAAGGGTAGTGCCTCCTAGTTTAGAATAGTGCATGTTCTCAGTTTTTACAGATTTCATTGATCAGTGTCAATCTTGAAGAAGAGCATAGTAAGGATTTCAGAGGCCTTCTGTTATGTTAATCGTTCAATTTAGAATTGGAGTTGTAGAATGGCATTTTGTAGAGCATTCATTTAAGGCCTTGCTGTAAATGTAGATCTAAGTGACTCATTCACCTTTCAAATTTGAATCTGAAATGTTATTTTTTTTTCCTGCAGTCAGTCAATGCATATTATTTATTTTTATGGTAAATATGCCTTGAACTGGGAAAGACAACTTTCTTTTTAACTGCTCAATAGATCTATTCTAAAAGAATTAGCTTTTAAGTTTCTTTCATATTTGCTTTGCTGTGTCTAGGGGTTCTCTTTATTTGTTCAGATGAGATACTAAAATGAGCTTTCCCTATTAGTAGCAACGTGTACCTATTAGTAGCAAGTCTTTTCTGGAGTAGAATGCTGCGTAATTTTGATATCCGTACTTAGTTCAACAATTGTCAGTGTTTATGCATTTTTTTGCAGGGTGGATTGTGTATTTGGCTTCAGAGATGTTTTATTAATTATCCTGGGATTCTGAGATGACTTCGCTGTCTATAGAGCAGATTGGTGGAAGGATTTCTGTGTGGCCTCTTGTAGACAAGTCAACTAAGTTAATAAGGGCTTTGCTGAGCTTAGTTTTGGTCCATGCTAAAAGCACAGGATTAAAACAGTATCAGAATCTCTTTTGTGGTTTTGTGTGCATGTGTAACCTCTACCATTCTATGTTTCTCTCCGTCCCATGTTCTCTCCTTCTTCCTTGAATTTCAGCTGCTCTTCAGTTACAGGTCCTTTGATTTTAGTGCTCTGAGGTTTTTTTCATATTCTTCTGTGGAATATTTTTCATCTCCTAGCACATTCTTTCTTGCCCCACCTTAGTTAAATTCCCTTAACGTATCTCACTCAGAAACAGGAGGATACTCAAATTCCAAGACAGACAGAGCGTGTTTTCTGCAGTGAATTTCCGAGTGAGTGCATACTGCTAAAGTTAGTGAGCCACCTTGAACTGAAGCTCAGAGGACATTGTGGCGCAGATAGTTGAAGAACCTGGTCATATTGTCAGGCTTACAATCCCTTTCATTAATGACATAAGAATTCTTTCAGACCTTCTCTTAGCTGTCTGTAGTAGCATAAGTGATTGTAACCATAGGCAGCAACCATGAGAACAGACTAGTGAAAGGTATATGAGAAGATGTCAGTCTACCAGCTCAGAAGGACAGGGGGAGTGAGAGGGGCAAGAGGAATGAAATTTCCTAGTTTAATAAGAATAGATAAATAAAGACATACATTTTCATAAATACATTTACACATGTATGTGTTACTTATCTGTGATTGTTTTCTGAAGTGTCCTCAGCGCTGTGAAGTGTAAGATAATACTACAGTAACACTATAAAAAGTAGTATTATAGTAAAAAGTAGTATTATACGGAAGTAGTATTACTATTTGAATTTTTTAAAAATATTATAGGGAGCAAATAGTGTTTTGGATGGTTCTGTTTTGTTCTCAAGTCAATTCACTTTTCCTGGCTGCCTCTCTTTTCTCTGAGTGGAGCACTTAGCAATTATTTCTCCTCTGGGAGATGTTAATGGTGATTGCTCCAGGACAGCTTATCATGTTACATGATAGCTCACTATGATACGTCCCATACGTAAGTTGTGGTTCCTCAAACTCTTTCCCTGTATCACAAAGATTTTTGTAGAGTATATCATAAACCAAACAGTTAAGCTGTAGGCCAGAAACTCACTGTTGACACAAAGACAGAGGAAACAAACCTTTACCTAAACTTGCAGATTGTTGTATAGAAAATGACGTAGAGGAAATAGAGACTTGAAGTTGGGAAACAGACATAATGGAAGCAGTAGGACAAAATCCCAATTAAGATGCAGAACAGTAAATTTCTGGAGAGCACTCTGTTATGGTGCCCTCAAAAGCTGGAGACTGGCCATAGTGTCCTGCAAAATATTTTACAGCCACGTAGTCCTTTATTTCTGAAATCCAAGGAGTTGGTCATCTTAGACCACTGATTCACTAAGTCCTATTTAAAAAGCAAAGAAATAAGGAAGATTTTTTTTCTCTTCTTTAATTCTTCCTCTTCAGATGATTTTCATTTTAATTCTAATAAAAATGCCTTTATTATGACACAGAATATCTTGTTATTTCCCAAAATACTTTTACAGCGTCAGTGGTGTACCTAGTAAAGATTGTGTTGGTATTCTTGAGTCCTGTTGATGTTGCATGTAATTTCTTTGCATTTAAATCAAGAAAAGACTGCACTTGTCTACTGTCTGTCAAAATTCATATAAAGATAATTAAGCACTACTTTTTCCACCCCTTAGGATCACTTTAAAGTGTTTACTAAGTATATTCAAGTGTTTTCCTATGGTTACTGCAGTATTACTTCTTGAAAAAGTGGGATTTTTTTCCCCATAATTGTTTGGGTCTCGTCTTTGCTTCAATCTAAAAACTGAGGTATTTTTTGCAAAACAGTAAGAAATTGGAGAAGCTGGTATTTCAAGAAATTCATCTAAATTATGCTCTTTCTGTCTAGATTCACATGTAATGCTCTTCTCTTCAGCAGATATTTTTGGGTGTTAGGTCTACCAAAGGAGACTCCTAGTGATCTCAGCATCTGTAGTTTAAAAACAAAAAAAAGAGTTGTTATTCTGTAGAGAGATACTGAAGTTGCTTACCTTGATGAAGGGAGCACATGGCAAAATGTCCAGAAGAGAAGCTGGCTTTGAAATCATGTCTGCCTATGATTGTTCGTTCCTCCTCATGTAGCTGCTGAGAGGATCATCTCTGAAATGGTCACTGCAAGAACTTCAGAAATACTGTCTTCTGATCCCCCCTTCCTTTTTATTGTGGTATTTTAAATTCAAGTCAGTTGAATTTACCACAACACAGGTTGCCGTGTTGGGGTACATGTTCCATTCCTCTCTTGTCAGTGGTTTGCTACATGATGCCATGTGCTGCCCTTGCAAAGTGCTTTAAAAGGTGTTGCACAAAAGATCAATACTAGTTACAGCTCTGTTCAAAAGGGTGCCTGAATTGGAGTTGTTCTGGTATTGTGAAGTGAAATTTGCTGGATTATAATGATACTTTGGAAAATCATATTAAAGGAAATCACAATATGACGTCTATAGCAGACAATAAAAGCATATTTTGATAGATGAATAGTTTTAATTAAGCTAAATAACATTAATGGTAAACACTATGAAAGACTTCTGAAAATTATAAGGGTTATCCGTATTTCAGTGCAATCAAAACTCTCACATATGCATTCAAATGTGTTTCAAATGCTGCTTAGTATGTCTGATCAACAGATATTAGTTAATCAGCATCTTAAGTGGGATAAATTTCTATGGAGATAGTTTATTTAATACTTTGTTTCAGTAGTGTCTTTTACAGGAAACATTTGTTTTGGTTTGAGCAACACACTTCTGTCTGCTGTCAAACTTACTAGAATACAAAATAAAGCCACGTGATAGGTAGCAGCTGGAAAAGGTCAGAAATTATCAACATCGTATCATGGTCAAGATTCTGACTGCAAATCATTAAGCATTTACTTAACTTCATTCAGACAAGAGCATACACTGATCAGCTACTTAACTTTGAGAATAGACATACAGTTTTTAGAAACTGGGCTTAGATAATGGATAAGTTTTTCATGATAGGAAATACTAAACAAATGGATCAAAGTTTTTGAGTTAGGATTCAGAGCAGCAAAATGTGTTGATAGCCCTTAATGCCTAACCTAACATATTGATACTACTGTAGGCAATATGATCATTGTGTGTGTAGTGTGGAGGTGATGACAGTAGTAATATGCATGTAGAAGATATTCATTCAACTCTATAAGCATCCCTGTCGAACTTCAGATTTAAGAAAACATTTCCTATGGAGGTAAATTTCAGGTATTTTCTTTTTTTGACAGCTGTATGAAATGAACTTTCGTATTTATCTTCTTTAGGCAGGAGAAGTGATACAATTTTGTGCTTCACACTGGTACTTTTTCTCTTAGAGAACTTTTAAAACCTCTTTTCTTTAGAATAGTCTTAAAAATACCATCTCGTAAAATAAAATAACTGTCTGGAATTCCTTGAAGCTCATGGTTTGGCTTCTGAAGTTGTTAAACAAATAGACTGTCAGAAATTGGTGGGTTCATTTCCAGGATTAATGCTTCATTCACAGTAGTTTCTTTGCAAGATCAATACTCTGAAATATCATAAGATTAAAGATATATCAGATACCAAAACCACCAAACACTGTTTTAATTACTCAAATAGAAGAAAGCTGGATAATTTTTACTTGCTTATGAAGAATGTTCTGCTTAAGCCAAAACAAATTCTTTACCAGTTCTTCTAGAAAGTCTGGAAGTATTTAAGTTTCTCTCCTCTGCTTATGAGACAATGCCTGTTAGTGAGCCAGTGCTACATGGGATAACACTCTTCATTTGTAACAACCTGTCATTCAGCTGGTCAGTGAGCTAATTAAGTATGTCTGTTAATTGTTCCAGTAATACAATTTATTAAGTTTGAGGTTTCTTGATCTGTTTGTCGTGCCTATAGGAAAAAAAAAAAGAAGCAACAATCCAAGGTCTGTGCCTGTTGAATAGTTTACAGAAAGTTAAACAGTGTATCCATTCACTTCTGCTATTGTGGTATGTGAAATGCAGTCTTTTGAGCTGAATCCCAGAGTCATTAGCTATTAGCTCAGGCAAAGCACCTATCAATTTCAATCATAGTTAATCATGTGACACTCCTTTATTTATGCCTGTACTGTGGTTTTAACTAACAGCTTGTGACAGGGATTTGTAGATGGGTCGCGCAGGAGTGGGAGTCCCGGGAAACCTTGTGGTCCCTTGGCCACAATCCTTTGCGGCTGCCCTGAGAGTAATTGCCAGACTGGGCTCCCTACTGCACTTTACAGGGAGCTGAATAAATTTCCTCTGCTGCCTTAGCAGATGAATTTCAAGGATATAATCCTTCCTTTTCCCTGGCATTGGAAAACACATGGCGTGCTGGTGGCAATGCACAGCTTAGCACTCCAGGACTATGCAGATGGGGCAGAGGCTGGAGTCTGGACAGAGTAACAAAGAGGTGATGTGGTTTGGGGTGGCTTTTGTGCACCAGCACAGGGTCAGCCAGAATTTCAGTCTTCCAGTGGGAATATTCAGTACTTCCTTCAGTTATATAAAATATTGGCATAGGAGCCCAGGCACGCATGGGGAAAAATATGTGGATTCGAAACAATACTTTCAGTGTCTCTGAGTCCTTTACCCAGGAAGAACTTTGTTTTATAGCAGTACCATGTGTGCATCATACTGCTGCTACTGCTGAGCCTCTTTCAGCAGAGTTGAGCTCTTTATACCAAACCTTCATGACTTCTTTGCCTTCTGAACCAGTAAGACTTATTTCCAAATCATAAGCTTATGACAGAGATCATTCATGAAAATCTGTACTCTTTTCCAGGAGCCCTCAGGAATACAGCCTAGATTAGTTTAAAATATGTGTAGATGATGGATAGAAAAGTGTAAACCTAAGCTTAGGGAATGGCATTATCTTCATGCATAGTCAAGCATGCCTGTGTTTAGCTTTCCTGCTTATTTTAGGCTCATATATATGTGTTGGAGTTGTGTTGAATGGTGAAACAAATGAAAAAATAGTTATGAATTCCTCCAAGTGACTTTTCCAGTCACTTGTGACTCAGAGACTGAGAAAGACTGTCTGAAGAACTAATGAGTTCTTCTTGGTAGTAGGAAGTGGGTAAGACTTGTGAAGAGAAATTACCTATAAAAAAATTTGAGACATGTAGAAAAAGAGCTTCAGTTCATAGATGCTTAAGGTTGCTGAAAGGAGGGAGCATCTTAAGAAAATGTAGCTGGCTAAGGAACAGTTTGTGCAGTGCCATAAATGTTTAGAGTATCTGAAGCATTACTAGATGTACCAGAGAAATCGGGGGTTAGTAGCCACAGAAGAACTCTGTTTCTGCTTGAATTAGGACTTTGCAGAGCAGTCATGTTTTGCGATGCATAGCTCCAAAATTACACAGATCTTAAGGCAATAGGAGCCCCATGTGGGAGTTGCTTTTCCTTGTTGCCCAGTTTCTACAATGATCTGGATGTTGACCAAATTATCATTGATTCTTCAAGCTTTAATTCACCATAGAGGCTGTGGGAGCAGCAGCTTTAATCATTGCCAGTTTTTACTGACAGGACTGCAAACCACAGTTGCCAGATGACTCAGACTTTGGCATCCTTATTTTTGCTCATGGTTTTTATATGGAAATTTGAAAAAGTTATGACCACAGAGATCATGATTTTCAGTAGAGTGCAAATGCTGTAGCACCACACCTAAACTATAAGTAGGCTTTAGTCCATCTTCCTCCTTCTTGCCTCCTTTCTTTTTTCCCTTCTTCTTTTTTAGCTTGTTACTATTAAATGACACCTTTTGTATTTTGGGGAAAAGGAAAAAAAAAAAAAGAGGGGGCCAGTTTATGCTGGCTTGTTGGCTCTCGTGTTAGTGGAATCTTGCCTTGACACACGCGAGCTCCTGGGATCTGTCCTTGAGGTTTTGACCTTGAAGAGAAACAGTGGGTGTTAGGTAATGTGCCTCACTGCCCAAATGCTCCATTTCTGAGATCATAAGGGGAGGTGCAACACCAGCCTTGATTCCTTCCATTTCTTTACAGAGAGTGGAGAGTTGTAAAACCGAGGTACAGTGGGGGGAGAAGAGTTGAGTGCAAAATGCTTTAGCTGGCTCTTGATAACAGCCACAGTGTACAACTTCAGTGAGTGGCTTCTCGTCTTTGAAGAAGCTCTAGGAAGGGGGCTGAGCATCTCTAACTGTAAAGTAAAACTTGGTAGCTGTGGTTATAAAGTAAAATGGTCCTTCCTGGAGCACGTCTGCCTGGGATGCAGGTTGAGAAAACGAGCACTGTGTAAAGATGTGACATGAACTCTCTAAGGTTTTAGGGTAGCCACGTGGAGGAGGCATTATAAGTACTCTCCAGTTGAAAGATTTTTTTAGCTTCTGGGAGCTGCAGCACAATCTGTGTATCCTCTAGCTAGGGGCAGTTGAAAAGAGTTTATTTCAGTTTTGAAAACAGCTGAGCTGCTATGGCAGAGGAAGTTGTGCAGAGTTCCTCGTTTATGCATCTTGATGGTATTTCTGAAGTATCAGGCTGGGAATTGCTTGTGGAAGCAGAACTCAGTGGACTCTGATCAGGAATGATCAGCCTTGTACTAATCCTACCAGTGCCTAAGCCAGAGGAGCGTAAGGCAGCTGAAAGATGTCCATTCACCTAGGGTAAGCCTGGGCCTGCGTCTGAAAGGTGGGACTTGCTGAGATACTTCTCTGTTTTAACATAGCCAGATACCATCCAGGCAAGGGCTATTTCTCATCCCTTGCAACATAGGGAAGTTTGTCACCAGACCCACTTCAGACAGTAATGTTAAAATAGACTCCTAAAGTTGCACAATAATTGAGCAGTCTGTTTGGCCACTCCGTTCTTTTTGCTGTTCATGTGTCATGCCAGACTGAGGCTCAAAGCACAGGGGATGCTAACCTGTATAAGGGTGGTGTGCAGAGGCACACCATAGCCATGCCAAGTTGCCCTAGTGCTAAAAACTTGGATGTGTGTGGCTGGCTGTCACCGAGATGGAGGACACTTCAGACTTCTCACACATCCCTTGACATAGATCTAAGCTTCTGGTGCTGCAAGTGATAAGCTGCTGCAGGTTGCACATTATAGTCTGATGTTTAAATAGTGAACTGCTGCTGCTTTTAATTTGTTGAGATACTACAGGAGGTGTCTGGGGAGTATCTGTGAAAAAGGGACAGAGAAAATGTCTGGGATGATGCCTTGCTGGCCCTCTGCATGCAGCAGGGACCCTCTGATGAGTCAGAACCCTTGTGGGGTAGCTTGCTATCCTGTTAGTCACACTATAAAGCTACACAGGGTAGCTCTGCTTTAGAAATATCATTGACTCAAGTGTGACAGTAGGATTAAGAGCACATTGGAAGAATTTTGGGAGAGTTGGAGGAAGCTGTCAGTGCCTGTGCATTCAGCATGCGTCTGCACTGCGGAGTGACTGGGTTACCAGCTAAGTGAAAGCAACTACAAGGCCACAGCCTGTGGCATAGGATGAGCCAGCTATATTGAGCTGAAAGCTATGTGGCAGTGAAGATTTGGGTCAGAGGTTTATACGCTGCCAGAACATGGAGTTAGATTAGGGAAAATCTATTCACACCATACTGAGGATTCACACTTCAGCACATTTGAATTGTTTGCTGCAGTACCTATTTATATCACATTTGCTTTGAAAGTATTACTAAGTACAGCTGTTGTGAACTTCTCCTGTGCTTGTACATTCCATTTTATACCCAACTGGCAGGTTTAGATGTTAGGGGGTTTTTTTAATGTCTGCATCTCAAATACTTTTAAGCTTTCTTTAACATGGAAAATGGAAGAAAATTGCAAAAGTCAAGAACATAACTAGTAAGCTGTAAGCTTCCAAAGATTAATATTCATATTATTATATTGCACAATAAGTATGTTATTGATCAGGGGGGAAATGAAAATTGACCTCAGAAATTATAAGGTGTTTGAGATAATTTATATAGCTTTTGAAAGAGTGGACAAGCATGTTTTTATGATTAAAAAGATAGGTGCCAATGGTGAGTTACTGCATTAGAAATATACTCACTCATTCCTATGACATACTGATTTCTTCTGGTTTTTTCTCCTTCTTTTCAAGTTGACATGGCGGAAGATAATAATATCACTTAATTTACTCATGCCTGTCTAGAGAACCTCTGCAATGTGTGGGTACCATTTAAGTTCAGTTAAGAGTTCCATTGAATCTTCAGTGTCTCAGCAAGAGGTTGACCCAAAATGGCTGAAAAAGAACATTGTACTGGAAATGAGTGTTGTACAGTATCACTAACCAGAGTATTCTTTACCTGACTATTTCAGTGTGGCAAAGCACTTCCTGGCCTTTCCAAGCAAGAAGACTGCTGTGGAACCGTGGGCACCTCCTGGGGTTTTAACAAATGCCAGAAATGTCCCAAGAAGCCATGTAAGTGCTATTTTGTTGTTATTCTCATGGCTTTTTCCCCTCAAGTAGTATTTTCCCTTTTCTCAGAGGGAAAAAAACCTGAAAAACCAAAGGAACCTAGCAGAAAAAATGTGCTATGATTTGATTAGGGACAGGTTGTAGAAACTGGAATTCCCCCGCATGCCAGCAGAGTTACAATATGCAGGCACTTGGTGCAGCCAGCACAGTTGACGTCGTTGGGTTTTTTCCCCTGCTTCTTCCTCCTTTGAGTCAGTGATGGACTGTTGCATTTACTCAGTGCAGGAAGAGTAATCACATTGAATCATCTTGCCTTTTCCAGCTGGACTATTTTTTTTTTTTTTTAAGTCTGCACAGAAATCTTAAATTATAGAGGCGCCAGTTTCTGCTTGGAGAGAATGAAGTGACCTCTCGGGACTGCAGATGAAATTTCAAGTTTGGAGCCAAGGTCTTCCAAGCTCTAAACTGTCAGTTGCTTTTTTTTTCCTCCGCTTTTGAAATACCTTCCCCAACAATTAGACAATGACAAAGACTTTCTTCACCATTTTATTATGATTTGACATTGTATTATAATGAGAAAGGAATTTAGAATTTTTTGCATAATCGGTGAGAATAATCTCTTAAACTTTTTGTGAATTACATTATTGTTGCACAGGAATGGTAATACTTCTGTGTCGTGTCATATTTTCGGCACTAAATGAAAGATGGGAAAAGATAACGTAATCTCTGTTTTGCAGATGGAGTGGACCAGCGTTTACTGGGCCAAAAATAGGTCATTAAATTGCAGTCATTCTTACCTAGTTCTTCTATGATCCTGTTATTCAGATAGCAATACTGGAAACATGTTCAGTGTTTGATTTTTTTGGAAGCATGTGTTTCTCTGGAAGTCTTAATGTGGGTGTAAATACAGTTCTAGCAGAAAATCTGCTTTTGCTCCTATTTCTCTGACTCCTCCTTCCATAGGAGACTCTGATATAAATTTATGCTGATTCACTGTGATATGCTAGTTGCTGAAACATTTTGTACATTGGAGTATGTTTATCTTCTGTTGTGCTTTAGAAAGAGAGCCTCCTTGGGTGTTTGAAGGTCATAGTTAATTAGACTCAGGTATCTATTTTATTCCTGTAGCATGTAAATACAGTTTCTAAAATGAGCATGTGTGCCAACTGTATGACATCTAACAAAGACAAGTGCCAGATTCTGCACCTGGCCCTGGGCAGCCCAGGATGTGTGTACAGACTGGGGCATGAGAGGCTGGAAGGCAGTGCCAGTCAGAAAGTTCAGCATGAGTCAGCAGTGCCCTGGCAGCCAGGAGGGCCAACCCTGTCCTGGGGGGCATCAGGCACAGCATCACTGCTGGGCAAGGGAGGGGATTGTCCTGCTCTGCTCTGCACTGGGGCAGCCTCGCCCCGAGTGCTGGGGGCAGTTTTGGGTGCCACAATGTAAGAAATATAAAGCTCGTAGATAGATTCCAAAGGAGGGCCACGAGGATGGTGAAGAGCCTCGGGAGGAAGCTGTATGAGGAATGGCTCAGGGCACTTGGTCTGTTCAGCCTGGAGAAGAGGAGACTGAGGGGAGACCTCACTGCAGTTACAACTTCCTCATGAGGGGAAGAGGAGAGGCAGGCACCAATCTCTTCTCTGTGGTGACCAGTGACAGGACCTGAGGGAATGGCCAGAAGTTGTGTCAGGGAGATTTAGGCTGGATATAAGGAAAAGGTTCTTTACCCAGAGGATGGCTGGGCACAGGCTCTCCAGGGAAGTGGTCACAGTACAAGCCTGAGAGAGTTCAAGAAGGGTTTGGGCAATGCAATTGAATTACAACTGAAAGTCTAGTTCATCAGAATCATATTGACAAGTGAAATGTTGCTTATTTGAATGTAGGTGTGCTATGAGAAAAATCACAAAAAAGCCTGAAATGTGCTTCAACCAAAAATTGGGTGAAACTACTAATACGAATTTTTGGTCCCTGGTTTGAAGGGAAGCACACTTGTTAGTTCTTCATAGTTCAGGTAAAATACTGATTGTCTCAGCCTGGAATCCACAGTAGACATGTAGATCAGGCAGCTGCTTAATGGCACAGTACTAAAAGCAAGCAAACAGGGAAACTGTGACAAACCATGTCTGAAATTCTGATCTATAGATGCTTCCTAAGCAGGTACAGAGAAATGCTTGAACGCAACCTGAAAACCTCTCCTGAAGGAAAGTCCACCACCCTTTTTTCAAAGCACTGAATAAGAATAATTTATTTAAATGCTAATGAGATGAGCAATGTCCTTTTGTTATAGAAGCTTAATGGCTAGCACACTTGCTCAAGATGGGACACTTCAGAGGTCCTTTATCTGCCAGAATGATTTCTAATCTACATTTTATACCTATGAGGAGATGCCCTAACCCATAAAATGTAGAAACAATTCTTGGAACAGTTCTAGGAACCCAGTCTCTTTCCCAGATTCCTTAATTACTTACAATATGAATCATGCTCAGTCCCGCTTTCTGGCTCAATTTGGAGTTGTTTTCTTGAATGTAACTGCGTGATTTCAGGAAGAGACAGAGAATGGTGCCACTTGGAATATTCCTCTCCTTCTGATTAAAGCATTCCTGGAAAGTAAGGATTTGTATCTCATAGACGTAATAGGATACATTTCTCATCTTTCTAGGTGGGAGTTCTCACTGTACATTAGTGTTTTAAGAAAGGAAGAGGAGAAGGGTGCACTATCTGTTTTATGCAGATTAAAATACAGTGTCATTTTATCTAGAGTATGATTTGGTAGGTGTATGCTTCAAGAATATTCACTGAATCTGTCAAGAAGCTTTAGTAGCAGTGTATGTATTTTCTCTAGGCTACATTTGATTTAGGAATGATTCTAAGCATGATGCTATGTAATCAGGCCATGTCTTAAGGCAATTCTGCATTGATGCAAATGGTGAATTTTTAGATTTTTTGGAACTGAATGTACTACATTTGGTGCATTGCAGGTGTTTAAGTGATCGTACAGCATCTTAAAATTTTACAGATGTTCAGTTTGAAACTTGACCCCCCCCCAAAACTGTTCTGGATCTGGGTCAAAGTGCTTTTTGGGCATAGGTGTCAAACTAAGCCTCCTGACAGTATCAAAGTGTTATGGTTCTGTAGAGTAAACAATTTCCAAAGATAAATGTAAACTTATTAGAAGATTTCATGAAAGTCTGGAGTGGATGCTGAAGGATTTATATGCGTCAAGTATTTTTATTTTTACAACACTGAAAATGCTTCAGTGGTAAAAAGAGTATGCATATATATTTATATATATAAATTTATATTATATTGGATGGAAAAATTTGGGAGTCGAGTAAATAATTAGTAAGTTGTCAGTTAAGTGATATTTGTGCTGGTGTCTCAGCAGGTGAAGTTAGTCCCACATTCTTCCCATATAATTTTGACCTGTTCTGATATTTCACTAAATTGGTATTACCCTTTTTATTGTAGTTGTTTTGGAAGCAAACAGACTTCCTTGTGCTTTTACAGTTTTATGCCTTGTAAACTTAATTTAAAGCGGACCGGTTTTTATAATAATATGTAATCAAGTTGTGATCTTCTGCATAACCCATTTCAACAAAATATTTAAACATATACTTCAGTGTCACTAGAAGGCACTTCTCTCTTCAATCAACTACTTAAGGACGTGCATCAGTTTGCATATGTCTTGTTCCCATTGTCTTACAGAGGGCTCAGTCATCTCTGTAAAGACTTGAGTATTTTGGGTAACAACCACTGCTCAGTCGAGGCTTCTGTCCTGGTGCAAATTTAAGTGCCTTGGCCTGAGACAGCTGCCATGTCTGTAAGTTTATGGGTTATTCAGTATTACTGAAAACCAAAAGAAGTTTTGGAACAGATTTCCATTTTTGAGGGCTTCTAACAGAAGACAACTTTCAAGAAGAAGTGTCTTTCTGTGTTGCATGGGAAATGTTGTGTTTGGTCGGGCTTCTTGCTAACTTAGTAATTACAAACAGGTTGTTTAGGTGAGTAAAGCGTGAGTAATGTCGGACTCCAATCCAGCTCCCACATGGATCACAAACCATCACTGAACAAGCTGCTTCTCTACTGTGACTTGCTTACATTTCTGCTCTTTGTAAAAGGAAGAAAACAGCTGCTAGTAAGCTGCCGTTTCCTGTTCATTGTGGGAGTAGGAGGATGAGGAAGGAGGGAGAGGTTAAAATCTCTGACCTCGGTCCACCACTGCGCTTTCTAGAGGAGCTGAGTCACCCTGGGAGGGAAAATGTGTTGCAGCATTGGAAAAGACCTGGCATAGGTTACGGGCTGGTCTCCATCTACAACTGGAAATTGTTTTCATTCAGCAGGCTGCACTGCAGGGTGCCATTCCTGCCCACAGAAAGTTACAGAGACTCTTGGTTTCTGTGTGAATGAACTCAGGTCTGTAATGGCAAACACAGATCAGTTAGGACTTAATGAGTGCAATTATGAGTTTGAATCTGCCAACATGAGTACTAGGAGTTTCATTGGCATTTTTGGGGACCAGAAGTAGACTAATGCATTGTGCTTTTGAAAGTCTCCTTGAATTTCAACTGGTTTTAATATTAACATTGTGAAAAGACTTAAAAATCTGCCTTGGAAACTAAATGTGTAGCTGCCACTTTAGTAGAGAGACAAAATTTCAAGTTGTAATTTATGCTAAAATGATTGTAGTCAGTGTAAAGATGGAAAAGTATGTGTTCAGAACTGTAATAACATTGTTGCTGTATTTTTACTATGTGTTTAACCATTTTGCCCTTTATGCAACGTCTAAGGAGAATCTTAAAGTTTTATTTAAGCATTTATTTCGAATAATTCACTGAAATTTGAAATAAAACTGCCTTGCTCCAAAGCCTGCTACTCAGGTTCAACACTTAAATTTTTCCAAATAATAGGCAAAGCTTTAGAACTAGTTAAAATAATTACATTTTTTTCTTTTTTTTCCCTCCACCATTACAGTCAACCAGGTGCCAGTTTTAAAGTAAGCTGCAGGGATAAATGTGCAATTCAGGCATTATTTGAAGTGAAGTCAATCAGCAGCATTATATTATTGGGTTGTTCTGTCTTATTTGGCAGTTTATATACAGTAAAAATGGAAACTAATGATTCTGGTGGGTTTTGGGGGCGTTTTTTGTCTGTTGAACATTTGAAACACTTTTTAAATGAAACAAAAGATCTGACAAAATGTGAGGTATCTCTGTTGTAACAGTCAAATTATGAAAAATTCTCTTGACTCTTACTAAAAGAGTAAAAAATTCAGTCTTTATTTTGCACTGTTGTTATATCTGTGACTGTTTACACTGGTCAATGATCAGCAGTATTTAACTGATGTAAATTTTTTTTTCAGCTTACCCTGGATACGGTCCTATGATGGAATGCCCACAAGGCTACAAGAGGATCAATGCTACATTTTGTCAAGGTATGATAGTGCCCACAATTGATTGTGTTTATTTTGAGTCCCGACTTTCTGTGACAGCTTCTTTGATATCGATTTAGATGAATCAATCCAGTCCATTGATTTATATTTGGGAAAAAATCTTGAAACTACTTTTGACTCTCTCCAAATATTGGCAACTTTGTAAGAGTGGGTTTTTTCCTCCAGGGAAAATAACTTCTGAAACTTTTATGTATACTCTCCTTTTCCTTGATGACGTATAAAGATGACTTCATAAGGATTCTTTTACTTTGTTTTTCTGTAGAATTACATTGTTTTGTCAGGGTCTTTGCTAAACAGTGAATCTGCAGACATATTCAGTTAAGTCAGATGAAACTAGCAATACAGAATAATTTTGTAATCATGAAAGTGTAGAGTTATCAGAGAACAGTTTTTTTGCGCTCAAGAGGTTAGGCACAACAGTACTGAGAAAAGCCAGATAACATTCCTGGAAAGTGGAGATGAGAAGCATGAATACCTGGGTGCCCTGTAAAGAAGTGACCCACCTACTTCCAGAGTGTGCATAGTGCAGGTGAGGATGTATGGAGTTAGACGCAGCCTAGTTGTGGTACTCTGAGATTATTATCGCCTGGCAGTAAATAGAGAAGTTATCAAAACATACAGGATTGTGGGGTCTGCATGATCATGCGGCTACAAAGCAAGGCTTGGGACATTTGGATTCTCCTGGTCTATAGTGTCTCTATCTGACAAAGCTGAAGAGATAAACACAGACAAAAGCTGATTCTTTCTGTGTATCTTGGAGCACTGCACAGAGGTGCCAGATGAGGATATAGCAAAAAGCCTAATTGCTTGCCTGACTTGTTTGCCACAGCACAAGTAAACAAGAAAAAGGAGCTCTGAGAAGATGTAAGCAGTCTTGAAGTAGTGTTCTGGAGAGAGATTTGGGAAGGAAGGGGAAAAATGAGTTCAAATGAAGCTCATACTACTGTGGCCAGGTTTCTTAATCACTGTTGATACTTCAAAGGTAAAAGAGGTCCCAACAAATAGTAGTGGTGGTGGAGAGCTGGATAAAATGAAAGAATAATTGATGTTAAAGGATATATGTAGGCATTTTGAACATAAATTTAATCTTATTTAACTGAAAACTTTCACTTTGCATGTTAATGAGGGAATGTACAATAGCCAGTTGCATAAAGAAACTATTTACCCACCAAAATAATAAAGTTTGTCGAGCACTAAACACAAACATCATGCTGATTCATCATGCTGAGGGAGATGTGAACTGCTGTCTGCAGGTTTATCCACTTGAGCCTATCTGCTGCTCAGGTCTCTTCCTAGTGGTTTACTAGCTTGCAGGGTAGGGGCATTTGAAGAACTGGATGGGTCAAAAAAGTAAATGGAGGAGAGCTGCCAATTGCATCTCAAGAGCTTGTTCCCTGCTCTGCAGTGAAAGACTGTAGAGTCCTCTTAATAGATAAAAGGGATGGGGAGATGTTGATGGCAATTTACTAATGAGGACTGCAAAGTGAAAAGATGAGGGAGGTGAGTGTGAGTTGTAAATGGGCAGCCTTTTTATGCCTCAAATTAAACATGCAGGTGATGTATGTATTTCGGCAAGATGGTTCCAGCTATTTTGAAAGAGGTTGTCTTGTTCCACATATCAGTCATGAGGTTTTTCAGAGTCTGCAAGAGAGGTTTTCTAACTTTCAGCCCGAAAGTGTCTAGAAGATGCCATGATGCATTAGCACCGTCATGCATCCCTCTGAGCATGATCCAGGAGAGACAGGAGGTTTTGATATCTTCAGTAATTGTGTGTATACCCCACAGAATACACAATGGTTTCAGACAGCAGCAACCCCGTAGGCATTTAAAGGCAAGTTGGGCATTCGGTTCTTTTCAAGAGGTTGAACCCAGATGTTGGCAAACCTTATTTCACGGAAACTAAGATCCTTAATCAGGGGTTATAGACAGTTAGAAATGATCTGGTGCTTGTGAAGGTCGCCAGAAATAGGCCAGGAAGTTGTTTCACTGAGCAGTGACAGGCTGATAAGAGAGAGAAAACGTATCTCTCTGGGTAGGAGTATAAGAGGGAGCTAAATGTTGCCACAGTAGAGTACAGAAATAGTTCTGTACCTAGTAGGCTTATCATTGGGTTTTGCACCGGATTTTGATAATTCTTCCCCTGACACAGTTTTATACTACGTAACTAAAATTGCAAGAAATATGAGGCTTTAAATAATTTGTTTTATACTGCTGTCACTATTCCAGAAGAGAGTGAGCTGTAGACTCTAAATATAGCTTGCAGTTGATACATGGAAATTTATAATGTAGTGTTTAATCATAAAATGATAGTAGGATTATCTTACCAGGGAGTAGACTGTTGATTAATTTGGGATGGGGACAATCTCCTAACTTTCTGGAGAGGGGTGAGGTAGTGGCTGTTGGAGGTTCCCCTTATTGCTTTATTGAGGCTTGAATGGCTTCTCTGTAATTTGCTCACTAAGACACTCCAATAAGGAGATACAAATGGGAGAAGGAAGATGAAACAAAGCCACGATGGAATTTAGTCCTTTTGAAGTCAGTAACAAGATTACCGTTTTCTTTCAGAGGGTGAGGGTTTTGACCTCTGTTTGAACGTTCTTCAGGAAAGCTGGTTTCGTATGTGAAAGCTGCTGGCAGGGTGCATTTCAGCCCTGAAATGGTTATTAGCATGTGCTTCTCATTGGGTGAGCCAAAAGTGTCCTGTTTGTTTATCTGAAGCAGACATGCTTTTCTATAAGAGAGGAAGACAGGGCTAATGAAGAAAGAGCTGTCTGTATCACTAACGCAGACAGCAGTGGATGTCAAGACAAAACTGTTTAAGCTGCTGGCGTGGGAGTATTCATATTCCTTTAAGAATCCTTACAATTGAATTGGAAGGGAGTGGAACAGCATGTCCATATGCAAGTGTACATTTTAATTAGATTATTCTTTGCTGAAAGGGTATGAATGCTGTGTCCATGCCTAGAAAGGGCCGGGATTGCCAGACCAAATAGTAATGGGGTTATATTTCTGAATCCCTGCCTACAGCTAAAAGAGATTGGTTTTTTTCACCTCAATGTTGTCCAACTTTCACTGCCTTTGAAAACTCAGGCCTAAAAGCCTAATTAACCTTTTGATCTACTTTGGTTTTGCAATCAAAAGTCTACAGAGGTTTCATAAGCTAAGGAATATTAGTGTGATTAATAACCAGATCATTATTTTTGCCTTTCAAGTGAGTGAACTAATGTAATGAAGCATTCTTCTCTGTAATGTGTAAGTAGGACCACAAAGAACCATCTGTGGGTATGTTAATTCAAACAGTTTAGTGTAATTACTATCAAGAAAACTTCCCCCCCCTTAGTAATTATCTTTTCAATGGGGTGATTTATTACATATACACACATGGATGCCCTAAGGCTGTCATTAGAACCAAAATACAGCTTATCAGTGTTGCAACTTCTTTGTCAGAATCCACATGCTATGCTAATTTCTGGTTCCCTGCTTAGAATTATGCTTACTGTTTCCTTAGTCTGCTAATGGTTTTCTTGGAAAACTGAAATAGAATGGAAAAAACAGCTGGTGAAAAGGCTGGATTCATTTTTCAGGAAACTAACATATTGCCAACAGAGCACTTTAGAAGTCTTATCTTGAAGAACTGGAAAAATACCTGAACACTTGTTGTTTTGCAGTGAAGTAAAAAGTGCATGGAAATTCTTGGAAAGTCCCTATATTCTTAAAATTAAATGTTTATGAGCTTGCAGGAACTAGTGCTTGTATGTTGATAGATCAAATTCTATAATCATGTGCTCTGGGGACTTGAAACACTTTTCCCTTGGCTTCATTGTGATTTAAGATAAATTTTGAAGTTATATTCTTCCCTCCTACATTTGTCCCTAAAATACAGTAATAAATTTGTTTTCTCTGCATGTTGTATATTTATTTCACTACTTTTAAGTAATAAAAGCGCTTCGTTAATAAGAAATGCTGTTTAATGTTACTTAGTTACTAAGTCAACAACCATCTTTCAAAAAAGTTCTTTTATGATGATCATAGTGAGAATTAAATATATCTCCAGGAACTGGGCTGGGTTGCTGTTTGGACACTGATTATGTGTTTGAGAAGTGTGGCTCTGCAAACTTGTGTTCCAGTAAATTCCACGCAAAAGCACAAAACGAGTTGGACTGATTTCTTCTGCTGCTATTTTGTTAGCTCACAGAAATCAGTGGGTCATTTCTTAGAATAAGCAACTGTTTTTTCTGTAATTTTAAAAAATATTGCAATAGTTTAATTAACAATGAAACCTTTTTTTTTGTTTCTTTTACTTCTTGTTCTCACTAATCAAGTTATTATTGAAACAGTCAACTATAATGGAGGCAGTAAAATCTGGATATTGTATTTTTCTTAGAGGATATTAATAGTGGTTAATGTACCTATAGCAGAAACAGTTGGAACAGTATTTTCTGTGGTGTTAATAGGTAATTGATTATAACTGATTTTCATAAAGAGAATAAAAACTGATGCCTGCATATTGAGTCAATCTGGAGATCATTCAGTCAGATGGCACTCCCAGTGAAGCCTGGTACATAACTTACCAGAATGTGTCAAATTTTCACAATTGACATAAATTTTATATTCCAGTCTAAATTTGCAGCATGATTTATTATGCATATTAAAGCACTTACAGCATGAAAACATCTATCAAGGCAGATATTACTAAGTAACATTTAATAACTGACCGCTAGGTCATTCTTAATTAAGAAGTTGCCTAAATACTTTGGCAAATTCTAGTTAGTATATAATTGATCTAGAAGGCTTTCTATGCTTAAATGCAGCAAAATGTTTTAAGGGTGTGTGGATCTTACTGAAAGGCAAGTTATTCTCTTTGCATCAGAAGGAGGTAAATATTTTCCACTTGGTTTTATTTCTTAGTAAGTTAAAGAAAATCAGTCAGTTTTTGATAAGCATAGAGATAGGATTTGAGAGCTAACTGTAGAAGTCCCCCTTCAGAAATTTGTGTTTCCACTGTGCTTAGGACTGTGATCAGCTATTAAGATTGCTTGTGTCCTCCAGCACCAGACACTTGGGACAGAGTGGGTGAGATTGGCTGCAGTATATTTCTAGCCACAAGTTTATTCTGAATATTTCAGTGAAGGTTACCAGGGCTGTGGTGGTCTGACTTAGAAGTCCTTGCTTCTACAAGTTCCTGTTCTTGGTCCAAATTTCATAAGAACCTGCTGGATATCATGGCTGTCCTAGCTGAAAGCAGTTGCATATTTAGTTTTTATACCTTGTTATATGTTGTCTTAAAAATTGTGAAATTATATGTTGTTTTCTTCTAGGGCATGTAATGTTGCTTTGAAAATCTGAATTGTTCATTGTTTTTTGAGTCATATTAATTAATGTAATCAAAAATCACCCACCAAATTTGCAACATAGCAAACTCAGTGATACAAGTGAGATCTATTATTTCAAAAGAGGATTTTTTTTTTTTAAGTTAATAGTAAATCACTTAACATTCTTCAGCCTTGTTTATGAAAATTTTAAATGCCTTTTAGTTACTTCAACATAAAATAGTAATAAAATTAAACCCTAATCCCATTTTGATTGTGGAACCTATAGT
The DNA here is from genome assembly GCA_013398115.1 of Falcunculus frontatus. Classification (NCBI taxonomy): domain Eukaryota; kingdom Metazoa; phylum Chordata; class Aves; order Passeriformes; genus Falcunculus; species Falcunculus frontatus. The sequence goes on along the minus strand of VZRV01005920.1, from coordinate 1,567,613 downwards.
TTCAAAGCTATCAGTGCTCCTGGAAAGAAATTTGACTGCATTACTTACATCAATAGTAGCAATGGTTTCTTTCAAAAAACAAATTAAAGGCTATTTTTGTTTGCACTTGCATTGCTCTAAATTCTTGCAGTAAACCCTGGCCTTTCTGAATTCATAGACTGCTTTTCTTGAGTAAAAATGTCTTCTTTAAAATGAATATATGGATTTAAATAATGTAATATCAGAAGACTGCAGAACACATTAATAAACATGTATGTGTGCTTGTAGAATTTTAAGATAATACTTAAATATGGTTAAAATTTCCAAGCTGTGATGATTTTGATGAGCATAAATTCAATGTGCTAAGCCTGGAAATGAAAGAATGAATTAAATTTTATAGGAATGTTTCAAATTCCTGCATGTCTGTGACCAAATATGGGCATTGCTCGCTATCCGAAAGGGGTAGGCAGTGGACTTGCTCAGTGTGTCCAAATGACTTACTAGGGTGAAGGCAGAGAAGACAGCTTTACACCACCTCAGTGTTTCTGCTTTAGGCCAGCTGGGCCTGGGTGGTCTGAGATGCTGTTTTAATGGTTAACACAGCCAAAACACAGGAACTTCTCTTCCTAAATAGCCTTACAGCTGGAAGCTGCCAAAGGGAAATACGACAGAGCTGATACTCCAACATCAGCTTTTGTAGGGTGCTCTGCAGCAGAGCAGCTCTCTGCTGTTCTGTAGTGCTTCTGCAGCACTTTGCTTGGCTGTAGCAGCCATCACCTTTAGGTTGTGTTGGCCTGTTAATGTGTAGAACAGAAGCAGGCTGTGAAGCATTTCCATATTTGCTTGCTGAAGCATCTAGTAAGGTATTTCAGTAAAAGGGGAAATTAAAGGAGCTTTATGATGTAGTAAACAACTTGGCATGTTTTACAGTAACCAAGCAAAGCATATTCTTTCAACAGTAAGTGGCAGGTACAGATCTTGTTTTAAGCAAGCACAGAAATTTTTCCTAGGATTTGATGTTTACACTTAGCATCGTTTGTTATTCTTGGATAAAGAATACTCAGGCTTCATTACAATGTCATTAATCCTGAAATAAAGCTGAAATTATTCACTTCCTGGATGTGATTGAATTAGGTATACCATTGCTCCAAGAAATGTGAGAGAAGTTGCTTGTAGGTTTCCAGTAAAGAACCAAAGTAGTGTTGAACAGCAGCTAATGCAGTCACAAACACTGTTTTAATCTAATTTAAAAGCCAGTGTAGAATTGGAGACTGCAACCAGAATATTGGAAGTTAAGACCTTCTGCAGCACATCCTCCCCTCCGGCACAGAATTCTGTGCATTGTCATTCAGTTGAGAAAGAGATTCTACTACATTCTACCTTTCTGTACATAAATACCTCTGCATCAGCGAGAGGGAGACCTTCCATTAGGTGTGAAAATGCTTTGTCACTGAAATTTAAGTACCTTAGTACAGAATTTGAAGTTTTGATTGATGCATTTCTTTTTCAGTCATCTCAATTCTCCAGTGTACAGTGTATGTAAGAGAGCTGAACAAGTAAATCTGTACTTGAGGAAATATAGGTGGAGATGTTGAAAAATCACTGGGGGTTTTGATCTTTAAGCAAGCAAGAACTGTTTAGAAAGGAGTAACAGATAAGGGTCAGGTTGTTTTTCAGAAGCTTCCTGCATTTTTTTATTTCTTCTACAGTATTCAGTCCTTCTCTAAATCACAGTTACTAGAAGAAAATAGGTGATATTAACTGTTGCATGGACTTAGACTGAAAGAAATTTAGTTTAGTAGCCTGTGCAAGTGCCTACGTGTAGTCGTGAGTAAAAACAATTCTTCATCTGATTGTGTTAAATATATGTGGACCAAGATTCTGGTAAAGTGCTTTGGGGTATTTCTAAAATGAAACCTTGATAATTCCCGTACACTGGACAAAACTCCAAATAAAATTTCTTTGTGAACATTGATAGAAAATAAGCAGAAAAAAATAATAACAAAGTACATTTTCTTTTTGTTATCTGAGTTATCCATTTATTTCCATCTTTTATCTGCTAATAATGGATGTAAAGTTCTTTGAAGATGAGTCTGGTTTTGGACTTAGTAAGCTGTATAATTATCATGGTTTATAACAAGTTCAGTGTTACTGTGTGCTTACTCGTTTAAATGAACACTATCTTACATTGTTCCCACTTTCCCCCCTTGCTTGTTTGGTTTTGAGGGTTGGTTTTTTGTTGGTTTTTTTTCTTTAAGTCACGAAGATTGTATTGTGTTCATAGTCATACTCTCTGCATGAGCAGACAGGCATTCAGTTAGAAAATGGCTGTTACAGCTTGCTTTATTCACCAGGAAATTCAGTGGCAGTGAGTCATTAACACATTGCATTTTCTGAGAGCAGGCTGACCTGACACCCAGAAGACCTATAAAAATGTGTGGGAAGGTGTCAAACACCAACTGTTGTTGTTAAGAGAGCCTGTTTTAAGTTCTTCTTAGTGGGAAGATTGTGGGATAGGTTAGGAGCAGTTTGGTTACAGTGTCTGGGTTATTTGAAGCTGGGAGCACAGTGGTGGTTCTGGAGAGTGTGGTGACCAACCTCACCATTATTCAGCTGTGCTTAGAAGAGGGTACAGGAGGAGCCGAGGCACAGCAGACTCATCTGTACAGTGCTGTTAAGACCCTGGTTGTGGCAAAGCTTCTGTGTATTTGTTTGAACTTGTGAGAGCAGAGTCACCAGCAGGGCCTCTGGGATGGCATGTGGCTTCCACTGCCATCTCAATAGATTGTAAGGACAAGTCAAACTTTCATGGAGAGGGACTACCACATCGAGGGGCACAGTGTGCCAAGGACCAGTTCCACATATTTGGCATGCATAATACTAAGGGGTAAAAGCAAGGGTCAGGCTGTCAGTCAGTGCAGAACTAAAAATGCTTCTTTCATGCCAGTGGGGTTATACCCATTTATTACCACTGAGAAAGGGTCAAGTCATTCATATTATCAAATACTAACTTCATTTACCAGTTCTGTAAAATTCTTTATTTACCAGTTCTGTAAAAATTATAAATAGCAGTATTTACTCTAAGAGTTCTTGATGGAGCCTTGTGAGGTGCTGTGTGCAATATATCCTTGTTTAAATTATCTTTTTTTCTGTATCACTAGTGCAGAGGCTTTTTACCAGTGGAACTTCACTACTCTGCTTTTCTTAAAAACTGAAAGTCTATCCTGAATTGGTCTTTGGAAAGCTTTATTTTCATATGTGTGATTTTGTAGTACTGCTACCTAGCCCCGTTATATTTCCTCTGTTTAGATGAAGGCATTTGATTAAATTACTCCTCAAGTATGCCATCAGTTCGTACTGCTACACAGGACATTATTCAGACTTTTTTCTCTAGTTTTTACTAGAAGCAAAGGAATTCTTTTTCCTGTACTAATATAAAACTGAAATATTTTTTATGTCCATATACATGAAATAGAGGGCTAAAAAGAAAAAAAAAGTCTGCTAATCTTGAATCGGATTTCCTTTCCAGCTGCCTGAACAAGTTGATTCCAGTGCAATTTGCACAGCTGGGCAGGCTGGCAGGTGGTAGGAAACATTTTGGATAGGTGGCCTTTTACCACAGTCTGAAATGAAGTGAAGTAGGTAGTAAATCTGGGAGGAATTTTTTTTTTTTCTGCTCAGGTTGTTAAATAAACACTATTCCTACATGTACTTACGTTTCTTTTGAAAATTTGAGGTTGTGTTGGGTTTTTTTTATCAGCTTCTGGCTTGTTTCTGTGGAATCCCTAGACAAGCTTGTGTAATTCAGCATAGAGCATCAGCTCAGTAATTCTATGAGCTCATTGAGTAGACATGACCAGGAAAAGAGGCGTTAAAATACACTATAATTGAGTCATGCTGAGGCACTGGAACATGCGCAATGAAGTTAACTTTAAAAATTGGACATATTTAGCAAGAGGAACATCCATATCAGGAACTCTAGAAGGAATGTTAGTTGGTATTTACATATACATAAGCTGGTACTTCAATGTAGCAGTGCCCACATTAAATAGCAATAGCAGAGCTCCTGTGAATGGGGAATTATGTTTTTAATTACAAGACATACAAGAACAGTTCATCTGTAAAGAGATTGAATACAGAGGCAATAATGACAGCATCTGTGAATGATTCCTGCAGAATAGTTGAATCATTTGGAAAGAAGGATGACTGTGTATTCATGAATTATAGGAAGATCCCATGTATCCACAAACCAGCCACTCTAGTAAATAATGCCTTGAAACATTCATACTTTTTATATTCAAATAATAAAGTTTATCCATATATAGATTTTAAACATTTCTTTAAATGAAGACGGATGCAAACAATGAGTAAAGATATCATCTAATAAATTAAGAATGCATCATTAGTAATTTTTAACATCGAAAATACAAATGCACTTACGTTAAGCTGTGTAATTACTTACCTTTCTGAAATACATGTAGAAGGGTAGAATTATTCTCATAGAAAGAAAAAGTGCCATCCATTTCATGCTAACATATAAGTAAATAGCAATGTATTTTAATGGTTAACAAACAAGAGACTTAGTCTTTCCTTGAAAATAAGAATTATAAAATCCAAGTCAAATTGCCATTTTTAAAAATAAGCTGTCTTCTTTGCTGATGTAAAACTTAAATGTTGTTTTCATTAGACAAAGTGGTTTTGCTAATTCTAATTCCAGAAAAAGTCACCCAAAAAGTGATATGTTATGTATGTTGCTTGGCAGATATCTTTCATTTTCCTCCAGTGGTATAGGTTAATTTTCCTATAAAGAAAAATGTGTACTTAGAATTTGGAAAGAGAGAAATTTGTTTAAAAACGTCTGGGTATTACAATGTAGGAAGTAGAGAAATTATTTTCATTATGTGTATCAATTTCTCCTGTGTTTTTCCTCTTCCTCCAAAAACCATATGTGGTTTTTGCACATAAGTGTGCATGTAATTTGTATCTGTGTAACTGTGTTGAGGATTTTCATTTTGAAATGAGCCCACATATTGACATTTTTCCTGTACTCAGAGTAAAAGATCTCTTCCTCTTATTTCTGACACCAGAGACAATGCTTTATCAAAGCAAGTAGAATCGTTTTGTGGTTTAGCATTTGAAGACTGATCTGACAACCCAAATTGCAAACAGGTAGAGAATTCAATAGAGGCTTCTTGAGTGTTCCAGTATTTCCTTTGTATTAGCTTCTAGATATTGCAGAGTCTTTTTTTCCATCAGGTCCTAGTTGGGCCTAATTTTAGAAAATGGAACATTAGTAATATGTCCTTTCCTCCCAACAACTTTACAGCAGCACCACTGTGTTTCTATTTAGGGATGTTTCAGTAATGTCTTTAGTTTGCTAACTGTTAAGATTTAAGTTCATTTCTTTAATACTCACAAATCATAATGGTGTTGAAATAGTCATAATCTTCCCTCTGGGACCAGTTGGAACTATGTAGGTTCCTTCAATCATTTTTTGAGATTTCAGGGTAAAAGAAAAAACCTAGTCTGATGTAGAAACTTAAGAAACTGATAAAATTCAAGTGCATCTGTAAAAGTCTAGCTTAATAAATATTCTGTATTAATGCAATCCTTAAATAAGATACTCCTGTTCTTATATGGGATGCCATCCTGCCTAAACATTGGATGGGACAAATGTAGACTGCTGTACAAAAATATTTCGGCTGGTTTTTCTGCTCTTTTCTTATACCATTCTCCTTTTTAAACAGTCCACTCCCTCTGAGGTCAGAAAGTCATGTAGTCTGGGAATTTCACTTGAAAATTCCTTTGAGGCAGAGCTGATCCTTTGTAATTCGTGTGGTTTCCATCACATTTCATCCAAAGTTCTAGGATATAAATTACTACTCTTTGTCACATGTAGCTAAGCGCATAGAAGTGAAGTTTATCCAGGTGATGTCAAGATACTATATTAGGTGTAGCACTAGAAGAGCTGAGGGGTAAGCTCAACCGTGAGTATTTGGAAAAAAATGTGGCTGATATGGCTGCTGCCAGAGTCTGCTGTAGTGTGCACTCTTGCGTCATGGGACAGGTAGCCAAACTTATGAAGAAAAATGAAGAAGAAAGAATCTTTCTGTACGTTTCCAAATGCAAACTTCAGCACATCTGTTATATTTTGTAGATTCAACCTCTTACCCTCAGTGATGGTGTTGAAATAGGAAGCAACATACAATGAGGTCAAATAAAATTAGATTGGTTTTATAAAAGCCAAAAGGAAAGATAATAAATATTATATATTTTAGATAAATGATCACTAATACCTGATTTTCAAAGAGCTAGCTGGAATTTCTAACTTCCACGTGAAGTTTGTTTACTCAGCAACGTAGGTGTTTTTTCCTAGCCTTAAGGACAGGGAGGGAAAGTCTTATGGAAAAATAATACACATAAATATTTTAAAGTAGGTCTATTTCAATGTACTCACTCCATTTTTCTGAAAGAGGACAATTCACAATTTATGACACAGATAATTATGGGTTAGAGGTTTTTTTTAAATTTTATTTTTGTTACTATTTTAAGGCTTGGATTATCAGTGCAAACTGTGTTGTTGCTGTCCTGTGTAGTAAAAACCTAGTTTGGCTGACATAGTTACAGATGGTATCCAGATGATAAAACAGGTCGTGTTTTAAGAGTAAGTGAACTACAGATGCAGCCATGAGTGTGATACAGAACTGAAGCCCAATGCTTGGGGCCCGGGAGGATGGTTCAGTCAGACCCTGAAAGCAACACTTGCATGGGTGGCCTGGTAACAGCAAACTTTATCAAAGCAGTTCACAGAATGACAGAACATGCTGAGTTGGAAGGGAACCTGCAAGGATCATTGGGTCCAGCTCCTGATCCTGCACAGGACCATCCCCAAGAGTCACACCAGGTGCCCAGGAGCGTTCTCCTAACACTTCTTGAACTCTGTCAGGCTGCTGCTGTTGCCACTTCCTTGGGGAGCCTGTTCCGGTGCCCAACCACCCTCTGGGTGAAAAACCTTTTCCTAATATCCAGCCTAAACCTCCCTGGCACAACTTCTGGCCATTCCCTCGGGTCCTGTCACTGGTCACCACAGAGAAGAGATCAGTGCCTGCCCCTCCTCTTCCCCTCATGAGGAAGTTGTAACTGTGGTGAGGTCTCTCCTCAGTCTCCTCCAGGTCGAACAGACCAAGTGACCTCAGCCATTCCTAATATGGCTTCTCCTCAAGGCCCTCCACCATTCTTGTGGCCCTCCTTTGGACACTCTCTAATAGTTTAATATCTTTTTTACATTATGTCACCCAACACTGCACACAGGACCTAAGGTGAGGCCGCCCCAGTGCAGAGCAGAGCAGGACAATCCCCTCCCTTGCCCAGCTGGAGATGCTGTGCCTGATGCACCCCAGGACAGGGTTTTCCCTCATGGCTGCCAGGGCACTGCTGACTCATGTTCAGCGTAATTGTTATGAAGCTGTGTTGCCACATCTGCAATTCTTTTCATGTTAGATGTGTTCTGTGCTCCCTGAAGCATATTCTTGCCATTAATTTCTTTGGGCTACAGATATTTTTGCATTGAGCTTCTTTCAGCGTAATGAACCGTCAAGCACTATTAAATATAAATACTAATGAAAACTGTATTAAATGTGGCAAGCAGTATTCCACCCTGTGTAAAATATACTACATTGGTTAAAACTTGTCTCTGTGAATGTTCTTGTGAGCTGTGTTGAGCTGTGCAAGCAATCTAGTCAGGAGAAGAGGGATTGATAAGCCGGTCAAAGTGTATTGTTTTTCTAATTCAGAGTACTTGAGAATGATGTATAAATGTAATTATGTTTCTGTTGTGTTCTCAGCAGTGTTTTAAAAGGTTATAAATCCCATGTCAGTATGGGAAAAAGTGTTGATTAGAGTGTTAACTTGTAACAGTTCTTCTTCATACATTAAAAAAAAAGAACTTCTGAAAAAAGAAGTATTAATACATGTTTCAGCATCTGATTATTTTCAATTTTCCCACAGATATCAATGAGTGTCAGTTACAGGGAGTATGCCCTAATGGTGAGTGCTTGAATACCATGGGCAGCTACAGATGTACCTGCAAAATGGGATTTGTGCCAGATCCTACCCTCTCAAGATGCATACGTAAGTAATACTGCTAATCAAAGTACCAAATTAGATACTTAGTTACATTTCAGATGAAGATTTATTTGACTGGGCCCAACTATTCTAATCTGTCATCTTTTTTTCTGTTCCCAACTCATATCCTCAGTTTATTTTGTCAGTCTCAGTGCTCATGCCTCTTTTCTGTTTCTTTGTCCCAGAAACCTTGGTCTCTGCCAGTGGCTACCCAGGATACTTACCATTTTTTCCTGATTTTCTTGTCACCAAATCTTCAAGGCCATATCCAGCCTCCACATATATTCAGTCTTTTTCAGTAGCCTGGAGTTTCCACTTTGTTTTTTTCACTCCCTTCTCTGCTAGCTTCCCAGACAAAATCGTCTCTGTGTCCTGCTCTCCCCTTTTACGCCTCTGCAGCTTTGATCTGAGTAGTTTCCATTAATTCCATTAATTCCACATTAATTATGTTAATGTGGATGCATAAATTGGAAAGCTGGATGGGTCTTAGCTTTCTGTTACCTCACACTAATCGTAGCTTATGGCCTTTGGCTCTTCCACATTAAAACTAAGCAAAACAAAATGTGAATATGTAATTGTCTCTTTTATGAAAAAAAGTGTCATGTGTGGTACTTAATGCTTTTGCAGTCTTATTGACATAGCCTACTTATAGATGGATGTTCCATTGGCTTTGTAGCTTGACACAACTGTGTAGTGCCAGTGACTGATCTTCAGCTACTGTGTACAACTGAGAGAAACAATTCTCTCTTCATTGTGGCAGCATGGCAACTCCTGGTTTTGAATTTACTTTTTTTGTTGTTGTTTTTGTTGAAGTACTTCTCATCCTTGGTTTAGGGTAACTTGGAATTCAGGAGTGTTTGATGCAAAATAAGATTTTTTTTTTTGATGTTGGGATCCTCATCTGAGATAGGCGTTTGAAATAAAACTTCTGCAGACAGAATATTAATCCGTTTAAGTGGTGTTGGAAATCTAGTGGTGTTTCTCTGTTCTGCTTTTCATGTGAACAGTACCATCCTCTCTTCCACTTTCATTGCAGCTGATAACCCTGTTGCTGAAGAGAAAGGACCCTGCTACCGGTTTGTTAGTGCAGGAAAGCAATGCATGCACCCTCTTTCTGTTCAGCTCAGCAAGCAGCTTTGCTGTTGCAGTGTTGGCAAAGCCTGGGGCCCACACTGTGAGAAGTGTCCGCTCCCAGGAACAGGTGAGAACTTCCCACTAAAAATACAAGCTCTTGCCCCCATCCCCCTACATTTGTTATGCATGCTTTCAGAAAAATGAAACAACCACCACAGGACATACTATAGATACAGGAAAAGTAACCCAAAATTTAGTTAATACCCTTCAGTTGCTAAAGGCTCTGGTGAAAGGATGGCAGCTTTTGAGAACTCGGTTACAGAACAACACTGGATATAGTTTGTATTAAAATTAGTAGGATATGCGTGGTAATCTATCTGCTTTCTCACCTTCCTTCATATATTTACCATCCGTTTTGAGGAATGTGCTGAGGAGAGAATTGCCTTCTTAGCAAGAAACTAGTAGTTAAACTTTTCATGCCATTTTTCACTTAAACAGTTCCTTACTTGATACATAAAGCTCTCTTATATTATCAGTGTACCATTGGAATTCTGTTATTTAAATATATAAGGACTTCAAAAATATCAGCTTGTTTGATCACCACTCTCACTTTGGCTGGTTATAGATTAAGACACCACAATTATGGATACTGATCACTGTTTTCAAGTACTTTTTATTCCCTGATGTTGCTTAAAACTTAAATGCCCATAGAATCTTCAGGAAAAATCAATTTAATGTTCTCCTTTTTTCCAAATGTATGGTCAAGTTAATCTGTTTTAGAAGCATCGTTGCTCATTGTAATATACATGATGTCCAGTCTCTTGAGTATGCCCAGGTATTGTAGTGACAATCCACTGTGCTTACTTGAAGCTGCTGCTGCAGATGTCACCGTCATGATGCAGGTCATGTATTTCTCTGAAGTATTTTATAAAGATTTACATTTTCAAACCAGCTAGCTGCTTTGGGAAATCCACAGCTGGTATCAGAGACATGATGACAGCAGCAGATTCCTTAAGCTGGACTTACGGAAATGAAAGTGACCCACAGTTTTGAGCATTTCAATGGATTTTTAAAGCCACTGTTTCCTGCAAGACCATTGGGTCACTAGATCATTGATCAGGATTTTAAAACTCCAGTTCACTTTTGGATAAATAATATTTGCATGGATTTTTAATGGAGAAAAAAGATATTCTCATGAGATGATTTGCAGTTAAATGTAGGTGTTTTACATCTGTGAGAGTATTGCATGAGACTTTATGCCCCATAGTGTGTATACTGGAGCACAGAATACATCCTTATGTTGACTGCTATCTGATCACAAAAAATATATGAAGTATCATGTGGAATTGGTTATTTTGGTGATTTTTTTCTTAATGAAAAGACTTTAGAGAGAAAATCTATGAGTAGAAAATTCTGATGAGTTTTTCCCATTTAATGACTACTTGCATGATTTAAAAACATGTTCCTTTCTGTAACAGGTTAAATTCATAATGTTTCAGAGTTTTCTATGAAAAATGTGTGAAAGTGGGATACTCCAGAATGGGGTAATGTATTTACCGCAGCATCCCATGTTAGTATAAAAGTCACTGAAGTAAAAAGCTTCTTAAATATTTATACAAAGTAAACCATCTCCTAAAGAGACACTGAGAGAGCAGATTTGTATGCCCAGGTGTTGAGAGTTCTTATCAGAGCTGTGGTAGAATAAGACTCACATTTCTACTTTCCATTTGAGAGAATACGACCTGAAGCAAGATTTCCTACATCCTAAGTATACATCTGAAGGGACAGACATCAAATTTTCTGTCTTACTCCTTTGACCAGAATTCCCACCCTCAGCTGAGTGTTTTTATGGCAAGCTTTGATATTAGATGTTCCAGCAAAAAGTATTTCATTATTCTGAATCCACTCAATTTAATTAGTTTGACTCTTCATATTTTCTATTACTAAGACACCATCAGAACACATTGTGCAGTTAAATGCATACTATGATTTAATGTATAGTTAAACTCCTCTGTGGAGTGCTTTTAGCTAATACTTTGTGCTTTTATTTTAGATGCTAATTCATTTAAAAACCCTGATGTGTTCAAAGCAGAGTTTGTGCACTTACCAATGCCTCACTTGGTACATGGCTTAGGCAGCTGTAGGAATTTCCACATGGTGAACTAAATCTTTTTTATTTCATCGCAACATGGCTTTACCTAGAGCAATAGGGACAATGAAGCACTGCCCCCTCAACACTCCTGAAGGTCTTCCTGACCCTGACAGGAGCATAACTATTCTCTTTGGTGAGGAGGAAGACTGACTTGTATTCCTTTCTCATTTTACTCTTCCACTAGAACTGCAAAACATGATGCTTATATAGAACACCTGTAGAGATCAGAGCAAGTGCTGTTGCCTTTCATTAACTTTTTCTGTAGCAGCTTTATAAATGAGAATATTTCCTCTCTCTTCCAGTAGTGATTTGGCTTTTTATGATCCCCATCTTGGTTTTAGCCAGCCTTTTTCAGTTGAGTGGAATTTGGATCTGGACTGGTATGAGGCCTCTGATGTAGTTAGGTGGGATCCTGTGGATCAGTGTTGTTGCTGGTCGATAGTGTTCTGCTCCTGTAGTACAGGGCTGGTGAGCTTTTTTCCTTTGATTTCTACAAAAAAGAGAATGATAGCAATAGTGGTCTTCATTCATTATGCAGTATAGATGATAGAGACAATTTGCATATTTAAATTAATACTTAGGATATACTGTTTGAAGGGAATTAATTAAAAAAATATCTTGATATAATGACAGATAAGCGTAACTGAAGAAAAATGGTAAACTGGAGCGGAAACTCCTGGGAAAAACAGCCAGAACATGCTTTTGGGAGAATGCTCAGTCGTATTAGCATGCAATGCATAGCTTCTCTTTAAGAAGTTTTTTGTAAAAATGTATATACAATATGAGATTAAATTTCTTAGTGGTAGTCATTATATTTTCCACTATGTCAACATATTGCACTTTTAGACTCCTAAAAGGAATATTTTCCCATCCCAAATCTAGCTGCTTTTAAGGAAATCTGCCCTGGTGGAATGGGTTATACGGTTTCTGGCCCTCACAGAAACAAGCTATATCATCACCCTGCAGTTAGAGTACAGCCACCTGCCATTGGCAAGACCCCGATTACTCAACCTGTTGCTAAAGGTACTTCTCCTCCACCTCTCCCAGCAAAGGAAGAGCCAGTGGAGGCACTGACCTTCTCACAGAAAAGTGAGACTGAGATGGCTGTACAAGAAGGTGAGAGTGGGAAAATTTAGTCTTTCTCTATTTCTGTGCATGTGTCTTCCATGGTTTGTTTCTTTGCGTGGCAGCTGCGGACAGTGCAGGGCCCAGAGGCATCGCTCCCCACAGCAGAGCGTTCCGTGTTGCCGAGGGTATCGCATCACGTGATTTACTACTCACAGGCTGTGTGTGGGTCCTACCAGATGCTGAGACCATGGAAGGAGAACGAGACTGCTTTAATCTCAATAAATTCTATGATCAGAAATAGTACATATTTGTTGTAAGACTTAAATTGTAAGTCATATATATATTTATGAATTCTAAAAAGGAATGCAGCAATGGGAAATAAAAACTTATATGAAATTCCTACCATGTCTTCCCAGAAAAAAAGTCACATTTGTGGAGGAAAAAAACCCCAAACCACTCTAGCTTGTCTAAAGAAAAGACAAATTTTAAAACTTGATTTTTTTTTTTTTAACAATAAATCATTGCAAATTTTTCAGTGGTAAGTTAGATATCCTTATGATATTAATTTACCTTAAAAATATTTGCAGATGTTGATACTCCTTGGAAGGAATTGAAAAGGTTTCATCAGTGAGTTAATAACCTGTGAGTTTGTCAAATTGTTGCTGAGGAAGCAGGTAAACAATTGAGAAACCTATAAGGCAGCTGCATACTGAATAAATAAACATTAGATGGTGTGTAGAATCTTATTCTGGTTTCACATTAGTTTTTACACTTGCTTCAGGAACATTACTTCAAGTTCGCACTATTTTGGAATGAGGTTTGAGCCTGAACTTTTTGTGTGAAGGCAACAACGACTTTCAAATGTGATAAAATATATAATAAAATGTTTTGTGAAAACTGATTAATTCTCTTTTTTTCTTTCTGGTTTTAGTGGCAACAGCAGCTCCTGATCAGGTAAAACATGATGTAATTTATCTGGGAATTAGAATGCAGACCATGTGTACGTGATGGGATAAGGATAACTGAAAGGATTTAGAATTTATGATGAACAAACGAGTCTGTGGACTTACTGTTCAAACCCTGACGCAAAAAGACCTCATGTTGTTATTATATACAACAACAGGCAGGTAGTGAGGTACACAAAAGAGATTATTTTAACCTATCTCAGAGACATTTGTTGAAGGGTCTGGTATATATTGCTCTATCCCATTCTGGAGACTGTATTTTAAAGAGGATACTGAAAAATGCAGAGGGTATGAAGAAGAGACACAGATACCAACAGCTAGAGAAAATAAATCCGAGAGAAACATTATGAAGCTTTGAGAAGCATTTGTGACACCCGCTTATGAGACTGGTATTCGTGCCTAAGTTAATTTCATTGTTTATTTAGGGTGTCTTGTGTTCATTGGAGAAGAGCAAGTGTGTATCTGTGTGAAGTCCCCCATTCTGGAGGTTTCAGGTTCTCTATGCTGAAGATAATGGGATTTGTTGTGAATAACTGCAGCTGTACTCCATTTTATTTTCCTAAGGATGTACAACCGTCTAACATTTCTGTGAAAATAAGATGATGGGTTCAATAGCTAAGAAGGAATCTTTCACAGTGGTCAGAGACCTAGATGAGATTGTATACTTTTGTGTGATGCTGAACTGCATTTAAATGCTATTTGCAAGCAATTAAAGACCAGAGAATGGGAGAATTATGGAGGGACAAAGCCAAAGATACGATTACAAGCTCCAGGAAAAGACTGCTTCAAGTAAAATCAATGTTAAATTGTATGCCATTGTATAAACATAGTAGTCCATGTTCATTCAGGTTTAAATTGGTGGTGATTAATGATCTGCAGTGTCTCAAGCCAGGAGTTTGTGGGTAGCTATGAATTAAGGGAATGTTTTCAGAATGTTATTTATCATTCTTCTAGGAATTAGCTTCCATTGATCAAGAAAAGCAGCCTTATCTAGAGCCTGGGCAGCCTCAGCTTTCTCCTGGAATTTCAACAATTAACCTGCATCCAAAGTTTCCAGGTAACTTATTTTGGCTTTTCTTTCAGTGTGAGAGAGTGCTTACAATTCTTAAAAGAATGGGAAAGTAGCAATTCTAACAGAGGTTAATGAAAAAGTGATTCAGAAGCAATTTCTCCATGATCAAAAAAAAAAAAATCATGGAAGCAGAAGTGGGAGGAACTGGGTTGGCATTGGCTTGGTGACTTGTTTAGGAGATAAAGATATGTTTTAAGAAAAAGTGATATCCTGGATTATGTGCATGAGAATTTTAATGTCAGCGGAGGTGAATCCTTGTACTCCTTTCAAGAGGAAACTATGCTTAGGTGCCTCCTTGTAGATTTATGCATAACTTTTGCTGCAAAAGTTTTACAACTGTGTTTGCTTTCTTTAGCACCTCGGTGTTTTTTTCACAAGCACTAGAATGATGAAAACCCCAATATATTAGTTTTTTTCCTACTCTAGTTCAAAGCAGAATAAACAAATTAAAATCTCCATAGTGCCTGACTTATTCAGTATCATGTGTGAATTCTTTAAGGGCTGGGGTTTTCTGAATGCTTTAAGGTGGTTTTTTTGGATGTGATTGATTTCCATTCCATGTCACACAGTAGTGGTTGAGAAAACATCCCCTCCTTTGCCTGTTGAAGTTGCTCCTGAAGTCTCTACTTCAAGTGCAAGTCAAGTTATTGCACCTACTCAAGTTACAGGTATTGTACTCCTTTTTTAGAACTACAATAAATTAAGAAGTGACTGAGTTCCTGACGCTATTGTTCCGAGCTATTGCTGAATTACCGTAGTGAAGAAAATGTGGTTGTAGAGCAGAAGGAATACTCTAGAGAGAGAAAGTACAGAATAGCACGGCAATGAGGCTACTGCCAAGAGAGCCAGGAGCAGGTCCTTCTAGGATGTGCCTGCCATCTTGTGCCCACAAATAAAGGATAGAAGATAAAATTAATAATTCCATCTCAGATTCAGTTCTAGACTTTCTTTGCAGATCTGCAAGGAAAGTCCAGAACTGAAAACTTCTTGGATACAAGTCAGGTTGTTAGACAGTCTGCATGTGTATTCATGAAGTATATATGAGCATGTTCATTGAGGGATGTAGACTTCATGGGATGTAGATCAGAATGTTCTACAAAAAGCAGGTGAGGAGTTACTGTAAGATCTGTTTTGAAATGTTCTTTTGATGTTTGTGTTTCGTCCTTTTTTGATCTGTTAAATTTTCCTTGTCTACATCTATGTGTCAAGAAATGAAAATAACAGAAATGGAAGTAATGCACCTGTCAGGTGAAATTTGCCTCAATGACAGCTGTGTCCAAAAGACATGAAAATTTCTTTTGCTGTACATTTAGAAACAAAAGGGTGAATGTAGTGTATTTGTGTACACGAGAGCATTACAATGTCGCATTGGTTAGAATGAACCAGAATGAACACAGACTTTCAAGTGGTTGCAATATCCTAATAAATACTGTAAGATACATTCTTGTATACAGTAGAGATATTTAGGCCTACAAAGAGGTTTCCATTCAGAGGGAGAAATTTCACATACTTTTACAAAAAACAAACTCTTCAAAATGGCTTTCCTTCATGCAGGAATGGATTTTTGAGTTGATGCAATGCACACAGGGTCTAAATCACCCAGCTGTTTGTACAATTCTGTCTGCAGTTAAATCCTCCTGAATGTACTGTATGGGTAGAGAAAGTATCCTGTCCTTTTATAAGCATTCAACGGCTTCCTTCAGTTTGCTGTAATTACAGTTCATCAGTCCCATAGGAAGGTTTGACTAGTGGTGATCATCAAACTAAAACTTGAAAGTCAGCTCTTCTGTGACTGTGCCCCTTCTGCCAGCCAGCTCCCAGCTTTCTTACAGGGAGAGAAGGTTACCCTGCTGGGAACTCACATCAGTTAGTAAAAAGAAAATGGTGGTTTTCCACATTCTGATTTTTATTTCCTCAGGAAAATTAGTATAACTAGAAATTGCTGTGTGCTATAAATCAATATGTTGTTCAGATATTTAAGAGTTAGTAAAGTACAAGTGCAGTAAGATTTGTAGGACAAAATCCTAAACAGGATTTAAAAAACTGAATGCAGTTCAAGTTGAGAAGCTTTTGAGTGCCTTATTTCTGTACTTTAAGATTTAGTTAAATTTAAATGTGACCCGTTTCTACGTAGTCTAGATAGATAATTCTTCTTTACAGATAATTTCTTTTTCAGGAATTACAATTCCATACTGCAGCATAACCTTAGTTTGTTGCAACTGAACACAGTCATTAGTATTTCTGCAGTAACACATATACTTCAGGAATTTCTAAAACTACTGTAAGGATTTAGCCTCCAATGCTGCCTATATCTGAATCTCCTTATCTTACAAAATACATCCAAGCCATTAATAGATGAGTATTCTGTAAATCAGAATACCCACTGTAATCAGAAACTCGCTACAGTTACTTTCTTAATATGCAATGCAAAGGTTGAGCCATATATTTTTTTATTCAATATTATCTTTATTTTACTTTAAATTTTATGTACTGGTTTATAGATCTTTCTATGGATGGGACATAAGATTATGTCACTAGGAAAAGCCTGAATGGTTTATAGATTCTTCCAGATAAGGTATCCGTTACAGAAACTCAGGAGTTACAAACTTGATTTACAGTTGTTTTCAGGCCTGAGCTTTCTACTTGGATTACAGAATATTGTGCACTTACTGAACTTATGTGAGAGAGTTTAACCTTAAATTTCTTTTTGTTTGCTTAGAAATCAACGAATGTACAGTTAATCCTGATATCTGTGGAGCAGGACACTGTGTTAATTTGCCTGTGGGATACACTTGCATCTGCTATGAGGGGTACAAACTTAATGATCAGCAGACGAAGTGCACTGGTATGAAAAAAAATCTGAAATAACCATGCTGTGAAATGCTTGAAATGTAGAATCTGGTTAGAGGAAATACCTACAGAGCAGTCAGGAGTTCTTTCCTCTGTTGAATGCTTCCAAACTACAAGCTAGTATTTTTATGCCAAATAAAATTTGCAAGGTAGTCTCTAATACAGCCTTTCAGCTGCTCTGAAATTAGTGTGATTTTAACTAAATGGAATGAAAACCTTTCCCATTGTGATGTGTGAGAAAAAGTGATTAGACAGACCATCTTCTCTGAGCTGTGTATCAGGTATCTAAAAGTCAGACTACTAGGAAGAAATACACTTCTGTTTGGAAAAAGAATGAATTGGTGCCTGTTACTCACAGTGATTTACCCAGCTACCGGCTCTGCAGCCGGACTAAGTCCAGGCATTTTGTTAGGTCATTCCTTTCAGCCTGCTACTGAAAAGAGAAAGTATATCATAAACAACCCGGAAGCACAGTGAGATACCTGCAAAGCGAGGTCTTCATCCCCTTCTAAGCTTGTAAATTCTAGAACAGGGTCCTCTGCTGAACATAAGGCAGAGCACAGATGGGTTCTACATGACCCGTTTCAGATTTGGAAGCAGTTGTATAGGTATCTTTTCTTCATTCAGAGTATATGGGTTCCTCTGCAACTTGGATCAGAAAAGGTGTATTGTGCCGACAGCTTACATGCTATAAAACCTTCACGCCACCAAAGCTCAGTAGCTTCATGCTGTAACACATGCTATCAGGTGCAACTACAGTATTAAAAAAAAAATCACACAACACAGCCAAATGGCAACTCAGAATCCCTTTATTTCATCCAAATTTTATTAATGTTCCATGCTTGCAGCTTGTGCTCATGTTGCACACAGTGTAGTGATTTGAAATGTAATCATGTCACGTTCTTCAGGCCAATGCAATATTCTTACAGTCTAAGCCAATAAGAGCATTTTTCTCCAACCAAAACTATTCAATGCATCTTTTTTGCATCTCTGAGAGGAAACATATATACCTTTTCAAATAGTTAGAATAATCACAAGTCAGTCCTTTCAAATGCATGGCATAGAATGCACAAAAAGAATCAAAACTAAATATGTTATTCTATAGTCTTATGTTTTCATTTCTTTTATAGATATTAATGAGTGTAATCAGGCACCACATCTCTGTTCCCTTGGACGCTGTGAAAATACAGAAGGAAGTTTCCTATGTATTTGCCAAGCTGGATTCATGGCCAGTGAAGATGGAACTGACTGCGTTGGTAATAACTAGACTCCTTTATAGAAAATAATTTTTTTTTTAAGCATATCTAAACCCCCCTAAATTCCTCTTTTCAGCTTTTCTTCTCAGTGTCAGTGGTATTGGACTGGTGTCTGGAAATATATCTAACTGTCTCTCACCAGGTATTGTGGTGAGGAAAGCACCTGAGGTAGCTGGTATTCCTTTTCAAAATGTTTGTTTGTTGAAAACCAAGAGTTTATTCAGTACCATCCTTGTTTAGGAAAACTACCATTTGGTAAAAACACCTATTGTGTAAAATACAAATATTCAACACTCTTTCAATGAGTAGAAGCTGTAACAAACCATATTTTTAAATATAGCTGCAAACAGCCACAGACTTCACAAAGCAACACAAACAGCCTGAAGGGGCTGTGGTCTGCTTTAGGTTAGTGCTGGCCTGGGCACATCAGACATGCAGCAACACATGGGTTTTCAGCCATAGGGGTGCTCACAGGCCACCTTCCTATACCCTGGTTGTTTCTCAAACTCATTCTCTCTGTGCGGTGAGGTGGCTTGCAAACAGCTTCAAAAATCCAAACTTAGTGTTTAGTTAAAGCAGAGTTTTGAGATGCAAGCATTGAATACTTTGATGGTGAAGCAGCTTCTCTTAACTTCTCTTTGCCATCTGCAGATTTCGATGAATGTTCAAGACCTCATACTTGCGGAGAAGGCTTTTGTATAAACACTCTTGGCTCATACAGATGTGAATATTGTGATAGTGGATACCAAATGAACAGGAGAGGGGAATGTGGAGGTAGGTTTGGACTTTTCACTAGTGGCAATGATGAAACAAAGTTACCGTTTATTGATAGCACAAAACCAGTGCCAAACTACTCTTGTTTGGAATGATTAACATTCCCTGATATTCGAGGGAGGCTTAGCACTGCAGCTTATGCTGCAAAGGGACAAATCTCAGAGGGTGCAATCTTAAACAAGAAGCCTTTGTGAGTACTCTTCAATCTTTGTCATTATTTGGTGTCTGGAACTGCAATTCAATTCCTATTATTTAAATTTAAGGTGCTGCAAAGGAGTTCTCCCAATGTGTACAGAACCATCTTGGGACAGCCATTTTATCATCTCTTACCATGGAATCACTTAACTTCATTGTTAGTCCTTACCTGCATACCAAGTTTCTGTTAAAAAAAAAAAAGGTGTAATTTTTCCTATATTATAGCAGGTAGCAGAGGATAGGTTGACTTTTCAATATCTATATCTAGCAGGTATTTCATGTTACAGGAGATCCTAGGACATCTGACCTTCAAAGTTTCACATTATTTTTAGTGTGATATTTTTGCATTTTTTCCTGGTATTTTTCAACTTGAATTGTGAAATAAAAACTGCAAGAAATTGTTTAATTTTAAACATGATTTTGTTTATGCTTTAGGCTAAGTTAGGACAGAATAAAATTGATGACATGTTAGGTTGCCCAACAAATAAGCAACTTAAAGCTGCCATGGATATATTTGCTGCTCTGAGCAATGCTAAAAGATTCCTGTTCGAATTTTTTTATTTATTTAGATGTTTCACAGACTCCACTCTTACAACTAGTCTTTGCAAATCTTCTCTGTGACTAAGGAATCTGTGATTCAATTAGGCTAGAAATCAGACCATTACAGTACATCAAATTTGTTATTAACTTGTATTTTAAATAGTGTGGTGGTAGTCCTCTATAATTTAACTTAACAATATGTAATTTCTGAAACCAAATTCTCTGTTGAAAGTTATTTAAGTCGCTTAAGGGAAAAAAACCTTCCTATACTAAATGCATCAAACCAAGGAAATGACACATTCAGGGAATCATTTCGCCATGTCATTACACCCTCACAGTATGATCACCCTACTGACAGATTTCTGATTCCACAAAAAACTTCCTTCCACCTCCTCCACAGTTCGAAAACAAAGGCAAGAGTCCTCCAAGCTGCACACAATACTCACAGTTCACTTGCACTTCCTCACCCCTTCTTCCTTCTGCCTTCAAGCTATACTCACACAAGCTCTGTCATGGGCCTAGCCAGGAGAATGTAGAGAGTGCATATATGCTGTTGTAGAGTCTGTTGTTTATGTGGAACAGTGTTATAGTCATGGCTGAACATCATTGCATAGGATGAAGAATTCTTACAGAATCTTCTTGTGATTTGTTTTTAAGCTTTGCAGCATTTAGATTTTATTTTGACTGAAAATTTCTGTACCAAGTACATCATTCATGTTGTATGTTTTGAGGGCAGACACAATCCAGACAGGTCTGAGAAGAGATTACAGCAGAAGTGGATTTTCTTTGTAATTAAGTAAAAAAAAAAGAAATCTCACAGCAGTTTTGTCAGAAGCTTTTGCGGGTCTGCATTGTAGCAGCTGAAGAAGCCTGTTGCTGTTTTTATGCGAAAGTATTCTAAGCTGGACAATTGTGATTCTGTGAAAATTTTTTATTTGCCCACATCCAGTGAGTTGTTCGGAACTGGGATGTTCAATTCTCTCAAGTTTGGATCATTGTGCAGTTAAATTACAAGTATTGGGGGCTACTTGGCTTCTGTGAGCTTGTTCTCAAGACTAGGAGTGAAGTCCCTCCCTACGAGCTGTGCTCGGGTAACAGTCCTTAATTGCAGAAGACAAAACTGCTAGGCCTGGGGCAGGAAAAGGATGGGAGCTTAGGAAGCTGAGTTTAGAGGTGACTGACAATTTAATTAGTTCTGTGCACTGCATGGAGCAAGTATTTCATGGGAAAGATTGTAATTATCCTGTGATTAAAGACCATAATATAAAATGATTTCACATGTGGGAGCAGACTGCAAGGAGGCTGCCCTACATAGTTTTAATTCCAGCATCTTCTGGTCGTTGGTCACTTGACAGCAACTTGTCTTTGAATGTTGTTTTTTGTGTGCAGTCTCCTCTAGATTGCATATGTTGCGTGTATTATGGATTTCCTCGGTGCGGGAAGTTTTTCTTGCTCAGAGCCTGAACATGAGTTCCATGACTTTTTCAGGACCTATTTCTTCTTGTCATGGGTAAACTAGGACCTTGCCTGATGCAGAAAGTCCCTCCATCACCCTAAACATTGCCAGCCTCAGTAATACGGCTTATGCCTTCTTTCAGACAAAATTAACTTCTTACTCCATGTAAGCATCTTTGATTCTTATTCACACAATTCCATTTTTAGTCCCCATAGCACTTACATAACTCTGCAACATTGGAGAATACCAAACTGCGCTTTGCTTTTAGAAGCCAGAGTTACAGTTTTACTGTTGTTGCAATGATCTTCCAAAGTCTGACTATAGGAAGAATCTCGGGCACTTCAGTATGGTAAAGGAGTAACATAACGAAAGTTATTCTTACCTATGATAGCCAGAAATCTGCTATGGTGTGTGTTCTGGAAGACCTACCAAAGATTTGTAGGATAACAGAGAATTCAGATTCAGTTGCATGTATTATGAGCTACTGTATTTCTCAGAGATGCCCCTTTGCTGGTACAAATCTGCATGAACTTGTTATTTCCTGTGTCTCTAACAGATAAAGTATGAAACTCTTTAAATGCTTTAGTATCCCAGGAGGAGAGTCAGAGTAACCAGATTATTGTTCAGTGTTCTGTTATGGCTTTGACCAGTATTTCCTTTTATCTTCTCTTTTGAAGACATCGATGAATGCCTGACTCCAACTACCTGTCCAGATGCACAGTGCCTTAATGCTCCTGGCTCTTACCAGTGCATTCCTTGCAGAGTGGGGTTCAGAGGCTGGAATGGACAGTGCCATGGTATGTTTAGTACTCTTTGTCTCTCTGGTTATAGTTCTTCTTCTGAGGTGCTGTATTTCATATTCAGTCAGTGTTACAACCTGATGACAGCCCTGTGCTGTGGGTCCCCATTTCATTCAAGAATAATGGAACATATGAGATTTTTGAAATTACTTTATGTTCTCAGGCACAGTATATCTTGTTTTACTGTAGATAAATGTGCACTGAATCTAGACTACAAACAATATTATAAATTATAAAACTATGAAGCAAAATTTTTGAAATAGAAAATATGGAACAGAAAGAGGGTGTATTGTCAGTGAAATCCTAGTAGGCTGTTGTTTGGAGATGGAAAGACAAGCGAGTGCTATTGATGCCATGATGGTTTTTTGCTTTTTATATATACCCCCTCTATATACTCTTTTGTATAACTTTTATGTATTCTTAAGGGCCTTTTAGCCCACATACTTCTAATTGTTCAGGTTTGATAAGTAGCATAGGCCCAGTATTCCGTTAAGTGAGGAGACCAAACATCCTGGAAGGCTCGGACACCAAAGCCTTCTCTGGAACACATTTTGTGAACTAAGATAGGCCTGTCCATGGGGAGAAGGTTCCTCGGGGAGGGGGGTTCACTCAGCCTCCCATTGGGGAATCTTTGATAGATATGCTAATTGGTAAAGCCTATAATTTTATACTCAAACTATTGTGTGTGTGCATTTTGGTGTGCATTTGGATGTGCATTCCAGCGTGCTCCACCTGGACAGAGTGCACCAAGGATCCTTAAAATAAATACCAAGGTAAAATCCCTTTTTCCCTTCTAACCATGTTTGGCTCTTGATTTTAAGACCAAGAAAAGGCATCACTATTACATCAGTGTGACTCAGGTTTTTCAGTAGGATATGGGACTTTGCTCACAGAGCATATTAATACAACTCCTTAATTATCTGTACTTCTAGCAAAACATCAGCATATCTTAAAGCCTCATCTCACTTTAGGTTAGGGTTTTAGGACAGATTTCTCACATTTTATTTTTGTCGATTTGTTTTTAAATGATAAATTAATTTTTTTTTTCAAAATCAGTTTTGGCTATTTGAGATATAGGTAAGAAAGAGCAAATTAATCCACTGTGCAAAAAGAAATAACCTTTTGCAATTTTGGGTGCCACTTTTTGGGACACTACCAGAAACTTAAATTTAACCTCAGTTGTGAAGGATCTGCTGTCTGTTGTGAATATTCCTGCCCACTCCATGTAACACATGCCCTGTAATTTGTGGTTGTTGGAATAACCATGTTACCTAAACAAGTGTACCATAACCTACATAGAGGGGGTGTTTGCATTACTGTTGTAGGGCAGGCTGTCAGTGTACTTCCATAGGTTATTTTGTAATGGCTCCCAGTTCTGTGATTTGGTTCAGTTCACAAAGCAGTGAGAGCAGTGTTTGGTGGAAACAGCTCTGGAGGCTGGAGCAGCAAATGTGCTGCTGATCAATGGATCGAGATGAGAGCCAAGTTGCAGTGAAGCAATGGTGTGGCTGTCAGAGCCTCACCACCAGTTTTGCTGTGCAGATTACACCATTTTCAGCTACCCTGTTTTCTGAAGAAGTCAAACTGTCTGAACAGATCTGCCGTGTCATAGCTGCATATTTGGTCTTGTCTGACCATATTTGGCTTACTGTGGAAGAATGTATTTCTCAGGTAATTTAATGGATTTTAATGGAATTGTAGCAAGCTATGAAATGTTTACAACACATTAATGAGTTTCACTTTGCACAAATTACTCCACATTCATCTTTGTTTCATACCTTCCCACCTGCCTGGATTCCTGGTGCCGTTGCAAAGAATGTGGCATATGTACTCTGTTAGAACTCTCTTAAACTCCTTTTTTTTTTTTTTTTTTTGCAAAATGTTGGCTTAACGTTGCCTTCTTTCCCAATACGAAGCTTTATTTCTGTACCTATTTATGAAAATAGCCTGGTTGAAAATTCCCTGGCATAACTTTCAGTTGTTTCATTCTTGCTAACCAGGTTAGTAGGAGGGAAATGAGAGAAGTCAGTGCTTTGCTCAGAACTAAGACATGTAAGGAGTATGTCTTGGTTTCAAGTGATAATTTTTTTCCTTGTATTACTGCATGTAGTCTCCCTTTTTTCCTTTGTTTTATTAAATGTTCTAAGCCTAGACATTCTTACTCACTTCATTAGTGATGTGATCAGTCTATTTTTTGTTTATCCTAGGCTTACATCATGCTGGAAATGAGCCACACACATTTTAGAAAATGTAATGCAGACAATTTGTCTTAAATCTGTAGTTCTGCAATATGGCACAGTTTAAATACACCAAAAAGGAAAGTATTTCCCATTATTTGTGAAGGGTATTTAAATCCATTATTCCGTAACTTCATTTGTTTCTCCTGTTAGTTTAGGTCAGTTGTGGCTCTTCTGCTTTTCCACAGTGCTGCCCTCAGTATTTTTTTACCCCCCTTCATTCCTCTGCCTGCACTTCATGCCACAGAAAATCTAGTGTAACAATCCTACAGCTGGATCTTTGATACCATTTATATTGTAATCTTCCAGGATTTAAAGCCAGGAACATGGCCACTTCTGTTTCATTAAGGCAAGTCAATCAGTTCATTTCAAACTTGGATAGAATATGTTTAACTGGTGTTTAGGTGAGAATGTTCAGTGCATATTGGAAGAAAGGAAAAGGACACCTGCACAGCCTACCTCCTCATTGTCTTGAAACTGCCACTGTCCCAGGTCCTTCAATGCATTTGCGTTGTACAGGAACGAAATATTTTAAATAATTCATTGGTTTTTAAGTTTACTTTCAATCACTGATTTATTTTTATTCCATTTTTCTCTCTGCACATTTGCACATTCAAATAAAGTCATATATCATGATATATCTAGAGCACACTTCTGTGTGTTGATAAACAAATTTAAAAAAATAGGTTGACAAAACTTTCTAGATCCTAACCACTTCATGCTCATTATTATCCCTGTGGTGGATTTTGAAGCTCCATGGCTATCAATATTCAGCTTGTACAGCTTTAAGGATCCTGTTAGAAGATATTAAAACTAATACAGAAGTCAGCAGAGCTAATCCAAATACCTCTAGCCCTACTGTAGGTAGCATAAATAGAATCAGTTATAGCTCTGGATTTCGTCTCAGAAGATTTAAGTTCTGTTCCTGGTTTTTCTGCTGGCTTTATGGGGAAGACTCTTGGTCTTTGAGTCCCATCCAAAAATCAGAAATAATATTCCACGTTTCTTTGTCAAGAAGGTCAGAGATGACAATGAATCTATAAGAAGCAGTTTTGTTGTTCAGCTGGAAATTTGTATGCCTGAATTGTGTTCTCTGTGTTTGAACAGATTCTTTCTTCAGTTAGAGCATTGACCATGTACATTGAGAGCTAAGATTGTGTTTTGTAGAGCAAGCACATGTTGCAACAGTAGTGAGCTGGGAAATGAGCCTTGGAAAAAGGAATAAGCAGTAACACCTACTGAATGCCATAGCACAGCACCTGTGGATCTGTGCTGTTGTCTCTGGGAGGATGTCACTTCGTCTGCTTGGCCAGGCTGCAGCAGGACATCTTATTTACAGAGCTAGAGGCTCAAGTGAGGAACCAAGAGTTGTAGGTCATTTAGAATATGGATGATAATGGTGATTTTTTTTGTGTCTGGGGAAAGATGGGCTTTGTCAAAGGCAGGTGGTAGGAGCTTGCAAAGAGCCATGCGTGTAAATACATGTGAGGAAAATAGCTACTGCACGTATTCACATAGTAATAAGAGTTATGATGATGATTTAAAGATGTCTAATCTTCTTCCAGCTCTCCCTGTGCTACAGCTGCCTAAATAGCTCAAGTGCCTCAAATAATTAGCACTTCTTTATGTTGATGGGTTTTGTGTGCTTTGTGGTGGCAAAAGACAGGATAATTGGGAGTAATATGATTTCTGGCACATAAAAACAAACAAATGGTAGCTCTTTTCCTGCATCAGTGAAGCTAAAAAAATACTGCTTTTTCCGTAAAAACAGGGACACGTGCTGACTACTGCAACCCCAAAATAAAGAAATAAAATTTGAAGACTAAAATTATTTTTTTCTAAAGTGAAAACCACTGCTAGGAGAAAAACAGTAATTGTTATTTTAGAATACAGAATTAATTCTGGCTGGATTTATAGCAAAATATGTTATTTTTATTTTTGCTTTATTGAATTATAGGAATTGCATTCAGAAGGAATTCTTGAAAATTAGTGTTAAGTAGCAACACAGCAGTTTTCACGTTGGCTAAGGAAAGTGGCCCATCTAGTTAATACCTTTCTTTCAGAAAAGGATGAAAGTAGATGTCTGTGGGATAGTTTATAGAAAAAAAGGCTGCTTTCAAGTCCTTCTAAAGAAAGGATGGTTTGTGACTAGGAAGAGAGGTTTTGCATAGTCTGTTGGAGTTCCTTATTGAGTATGTAGAGTAGCCTTACAAAGTGACCTGCATGAACTGCTGAAATCCCATTGAAATTCCTCAGGAATAATAACCATGCTTATGATGTAATTCGAATATATTCCCAAGCTCAACTGAAAGGTGGTTGTACCCCAGTTAATTTCTTGCGCTTTCTTTCTGTTCACAGATATAAATGAATGTCAGTATGGCAATCTCTGTACAAATGGACATTGTGAAAATACAGAGGGATCCTTCAGGTGTATTTGTGCCCAGGGTTTCAAACTCTCTGCATCAAAGGATCAGTGTGAAGGTAAGAAAGAATATGATTACAATTCATATTACCTTTTAGATAATATTTGTTATCTTTTTTTTTCTGCATTTTGCTTTTAACGGAGAAACAACAAACATACAACACTGATGCTAAAAATGTGAGAATATGTATTTCCATTTTATGGCTTCTGTGATCACATTGTAGATTTTGACATGTGTTATAAAGCCAATCAAGAACATGTAGTAATATTTATATTGCTAAACTGGAATTTTTGCAAAATCCTTGGTGTATCTGGCATTTTGGAGCTTTAGGAATGGTGGCTTTTGCTTTTCTTTCTATTTTTTTCTACTATGTGGGTGAGTGGAATCAAAAAATCTGCGCTGCTCCCCTTTGGAACCCAGCAGTGTCAGTTAACATTGCCTGCACTGGTGTCACCGTATTTCCAGTGGTACACTGAGAGAGAGAGCTTGGAGTCATATTTCTAGGAACAGTATCTGTACCTTCAAAGTGTCAGTTTCCGTATTTTTTCCGCATCTAAAATTCTTATCAGTAGTGCTCCAGTGGAACAAAATTTGGTGTGAAGTTGGAGTGAAGTAGTCTGGGGAAGAACCTAGAGCATGTACAGGAGGTATGAATATTCCTCTCCTTAACGAAAAGGTACTTGAAACTTCTCCCTAATGGTGAAAATCTGGGACGGTGTCTCCAGGCTGTGGAAGCACACAGAAACCTACATGTTTCTTGTCAGATGATGGATTTCCTTCTTTTTCCTTTCCCTCAGCCTTTCCTAAGTGTCTCTGTACAGCACCAAATACTTTCAGACTTCTGAGTGCTAAAAATACTACAGTAAAACTAGATGGTCATTCATACAAATTTGTCAGGAAGTTTGAAACAAAACATCAGTGTAAGTTAAGTGTCTTGAGTGAGTTAAATGTGCTGTTCAGGACACACAGCAGACTGATCTTGGGGAAAATATGTAGGCAAAATTTGACTGCTTCCTCTGAGCTTTTCATGGAAAAGAGCCCTTGCCAAGCCTAGCTGGCATGTGCAGACTGTTCTTCTTAAAGTGCACCCTTCTAAAGTAAAGATCCATACACATGCCCAGCTGCTTCATGCAGCCCCACAGATTTCAGTGATCCTTAAATTCTAAACTTCTGTGGTTGCAAGGAACCGTTGCTTAAGAGGTCAGACTGTACAGCCATAACACGGACCTGAAAAACCTCATTGAGTAACATTCTCCTGTTTGAATTGAAGTGTATTTCCAGAAAGACATTCAGCTATGCCAAAATGCTAAAAGTGACCAAGAACTCACCATGTCAATGTAAATACTGCTTCTTAATGAATACTTTATAAATAACGGAGGGAAAATAGGCTTCCTAGCTCAAACAAGGCATGTGCTATGTTCTGAATTCAAAGCGCCACTCCCCTCCAATACTTTGAGTTTTCCGTAGGAAAATTTAAGTTTGATGTTCAAATCCATCTGTTAGCTCAGGCTGACCCCAGTTTATGAGAACTGAAGCGCAGAGGGATTAGCAGTGTTGTGGAAGCAAGGAGACATTTCTCCACAGTTAGATGATTAATACTGTTACAAGGCAAGAATTTTAAGGAGCCTTAACATACAACTTAATAGGGGAACAGCCTGTCAGTGTCAGAGTGCATCTGAAAACCACACCCTGTTAAAAGGTGGTGATCCTGCTGGAAAGTATTTTGTGGGTTTTGCTGACTCACTGGAGTGGCTGACTTGTTACCTCTGCCAGATATAACAGAAACAAAAGCAGCTCTCAGACAGCATGTGTGTGTATTTGTGAGTCTGTGTGTACCCAGTTGTGCATTGAGGGATAAATTGACATTAGAAGAGAGAATGTTGAACACAGTTGTCTCAAGGAAAACACGCAGTCTGCAGTTTCATGTAATTTTATGCATTATATTGACTGTCTGTATTTAATAAATACAAACAAGTTAAGCAGTACTGGATATTGACACTGTGCCTTGCTGTTTTGTTCAGATTTGGTCCTTGCACTGTTTGATGAGTAATTGCTATTTTCAGATGTGTATTATTTTCACTGTCTCTGCTGCTGCAGATATTAACGAATGCCATCAGCGGTCAGTCTGTACAAGTGGACGCTGTAGGAACACAGAAGGATCTTTCAGATGCATCTGTAGCCAAGGCTACTCATTATCATCTACTGGAGATCAGTGTGAAGGTAAGCTTAGGGACTTAGCTACTGATTAATTTTTTTTCAATAAGATCTTGAATATTTCATCTATAGGCATGAACTCTTTTAAGTATGGAGCAGAAATATATGTTGCCTCTCTTTTTCTCTATGCTGCCAACCATTCATTCCCACCAACACAGCCTCATATTTAATGGATTCTTAGAAATAGTCCCTGTCATCTTTCCATGTACAAAAAATCAGGACATGTGTTTCCAACAGTAAGATTGGAAGACCAGTTGACATTATTACCGAAAACAAGTCAGCCTTTCCGAACCTTGTTTAATTTCTGACACAGAGGCTCTGTATTACAAAAGCTTCTGCCAGCATATGCTATTCTCATGGGGGCCTGCTAGTTAAAACTTCTTCTCCAGCTGGTTTTGAGAACCTGCAGCCAGCTACCACAATCACACATGTGCACTGGCAAGAGAAAGTATTTGGTAGACGACAAGTTCCAGGGAAATCTGCTGGAGTTCACAGCTTGCACTGTCTGAAAAGCCAGTCTAGGTAGTGAGCTTGTAAAAACAAAAGTAAGAAGTGAAAGATGTACACTAAATGTAGCGAGAAATGCAGTGTTGTAGAAAAAAAAATCCTCATCTCTCAAGTAGAACAATTTAATTGTCCGGTAATTGGCAAACTGAATTTTTTTCTAATGAAGCGTTTCAAAGCTACTCCCTCTTCTCTGTTGTTGGCTATGCCATCTGATATGGTACATCTGCTGCACTACTCATGGTCACCTTGAGAATGTAAGATTACTTACTAGCGAGCTCCAGGAAAGATTGTACCTCAATTGCTTTCTTATCTCACACTAGCAGGGAGAAGTAGCTATCAGTTAAGGTCTCACTGTACAGGTGGCATTAGCTCATAAAAGCTTTTCAGTCTCTGGTGTGCTTTCTGTAACTGCTGATACCATGCGAGATACAGCTTCTTAGTGCTGTTCTACCAAATAGTGTTCTGCTGCTAGGTTGTCCTCCACATAGCACTTGGAAGGCAGTCCTCACCTTCTCCCTCACAGCAGTAGGTCAGGAATCTTCCTCTTCAAGTGATCCAGAAAGAAGAGTAGTTCCCCCTGGGACAACTAAATGCTGTTTTCTCAAGACAAACCTGTAACAGACTTTGTCGTCAGTGGTTATACGGGATTGACCACATTCAAGGAGTGACAGCAGCCCTTGAAGTTCTCACCAACAAAGAATAAGGATATCTTATAAAATCTCCTCAGCACACTGATACTCTTTGGTCCTGAGCTATTTGGAGAATATGTTCATGAAAGAACACAATCTTCTCATAATTTGTGCTGAGTACCAGCATCACTTGCATCAGCTTCAAGAAATGTGGGCTGATGATGCAATGCACTAGAAATTTGAGTCAAAGAATTTTGCTCTCATCTAGCTTCAAGATCTTCATGAATTGCAGCAGACGCAGAGATACTTTGTCAAGAATCAAAGAAAAATGTGGTGTGAGGGATCACAGGTTCTTCCTGCCTCCCAAAGGCAGAACAGGTAATATGGTATCATTCCTCACAACTACTCAGCTGACTTGCTCTGAGTAGGCTTCAGAAGAGATTTCAGACTTCTCTTTGCTTCTGCTTTGGTGCATTTCATACAGCCCAAGAAGTCATGGTAGCTGTTGCAACATTCCATCACCTGTGAGGCCTGTGAGGATAGGTCCATGCTGTATCTTCAACTCTTTCTTGATCCTGCTCAATGGCAGTTTTCAAGACAAAATACTTTCAGATGCTTTCAAGCCAAAAGAAGAGGGATTGAATCGAACAAGGAAAAAGGGTAAAACAACTCCCTTACCCCAGGATCTTTGTCTCATTTAAAAATCTGTAACCAAATTTACATCTTCTCCAGCCAGTGACAGAGTGGTTAATTTCTGTAGACACGGTTTGTTCACTGAAGACTTCTGTAAATACTGCAAATCCTGCACAAAATAATTAATCGCTTGAAGTGGAAGAAGGTCTTCTGTGCTTTTATTACATCCCTTCAAAATTTTCTGAAGTACAGGATATTACAGACTGCTTTTTGCACCTTGGAAACTAAAGACTAAGTCACCTTAAGAAGACATCCAGTGTTTCTCCACGTAATGGCCTCTGATTTTTGGATTAGCCTATTTACCTGAATGTTTTCTAACACTTCACAGAGAAAGCAGGAAAGAGATGACAAAATCTGTGGGTATAGCACAGCACAGTTGTCTGGAAAGAACGAAGTGGTTCAAATTCTGTCCAGTTTCTCAAAGAGCCAGGTGCGGACATCTGTCACATCAGAGGATACCCAAAAAATGTATGATGCTGTAAAACCAATGTGATTAGCAAACCACTTGCAAGAAATGTGTTTGTTTAATTAGTATTTCTTTGGGTTCAGAAGTTTTCTTTAAGTCGTTGCATGCAAGAGGCAGTTTGCTGGTTTGATCATTATAACTTGTGCAAACTTCTAGGGGTGTTGCAGAATTTGGCAGAATTATGCTGTGCTCATTTTCAGCTGTGCTTTTTGCAACTCTCTGGCTGAAGTTTCTGTCTGGAAGCCTTTGCGCAGTATTTTACTTGTTTAAGAGTAAAAGTTATTTGCAAATAACTTGTATACATCGATGTATACAAGTATGCGTGCAGTATGTTTTCAAGATACACACCCACATGCATGTTTATCTTCTGCCTTAGTCTCTCATTCAGCATCTTGTTCTTGAGATGAAGTGACATTGAGACTTTCTGGTCGTTGTTGCCCTGCATAAGAGAGAACACGAAGTGTGAGGCACCTGTGAGGCCTTGTCTTAACCAGCAGGGAGTGGGAATATGCACCAGCAGGACTTGCATACAGACTGTACATCTCAAAGAGCCTGGGTTGCTGGAAGAAAGCCTGGAGCATAAGAGTCTCCAGTGTTCTCCTAGAGCTTTCAGAGATTTTGCTAGCCCAACTGTTCAAGACTTGCATGTGTAAAGGGTGGTAAAAAGCACTGAATGTCTCAAGCATGCTTTGCTGCCTCTGATTTTTCTGGGGATTCTCATGCAGCACTCACAGGATCTATGAGGAGTTGCATCAGAGAAAGGGAGGTTTGCATCCTATATGGAAAATAATGCATTTTGACGGAATTTGGCAGAAGACACCTTCTTGTTGTGAGACTTGGCATTAACTTAGCACAAGGGAGTCATTAATTTTTCTCATGCTCCTAGTCAAAATTAATTGCTTTTTAAATAAGCCACAATTTATTTCGCATTTGAAAATGGTTGTAAAACATGTGGTTATCTAAAGGTCACAACTTTGTCAACATTAAGTGCAATTTTATCTTCAATAACATTCATTTATGTAAGAAAGCTATCCCTATTTCTTGCTTTTATTAAATAGATTAAATCCCAAGGAGAGTGATATAGTGTGGGCTTTCCAAAGATAAATGTAGAAATGAGGTCATGTCCTCTTTTTAATTACAATTGTTATTCATTCCTGCAGCACAGGAAAATGTTACAATTCTAATCAGCTAAAATCCATACTTGAGAAATCAGAATAATCAAAGGGGAAAAGTCTTTGATTACTGTTTTTTAAAGGAAACTAACTACATTATCAAAGCAATAGACTTGGTAGATTATTAGGTAGGGCTCTTTGGAGGCAGAGGGAAGTTGCTTATGAGACAGCTTTTCTATTTGACTCTCTTACTTTCTGTTTGTTCTTAAAACTTAGAGGTACAGTCACCAGATACCTTGTGATCTTTAGCTGTAATGAAACCAAAACTGTGTAATATCACTGGAATGTCGGCACTTGCTGACTTAATCCTGTACCTATAGTAGCTGTACTCTGTTTCCTCCATTGGGCTTTAAGCCCTTTGAAAGACAACGGGAAGAAAAGACTTTAGGTAGAGACAATGCCAGTGTCCTGTTCTTGAAATATTTGATTACCTTGTGTCTAGTTTGTATCCTGAAACTTTTCCCTGCTGTGTGTCAGCCATTTATCCTATGGATATCAAGATACTAGGGCAGAGGGTACAGGCCTGAGGCTTGATACTGAACACTGTGTATAGGCAGCTGGGAAACAAGATCCTGCGTTCCTGGACTCTGGAGCTGGATTTATGGCTTGAGTGCAGCACTGTGCAAAAGCAGACATGCAGCTTCATGACCCAGCTGCAAAGCCTGTGAAATGGCTGTATTGCATCTCAAGAACTGTGCGAAAAGCCACCCATTATCCCAGCAGTGCACACAGCGCGGTCCCTGTCCTATGAGCCTCCTGCCCGCTGGCTGTTGTGTGAGCAGTCTCCACAGGCACATCCTGTCTGGTATGACACACCAGCTATGCTTGGGCTCGCCCGCTCTCAGGGGACATCTGAGTCAGGTCACTTCCAGCTCAGGGAGCTCTGTGTGGTGGTTTAAACATGTCCAAAGATGATTATTTTAGATTTGCATTAGTAGGTATTTTTTGCATCTGTCTTCTAAATGTACAGCTGCTTGGATTTCTTTTTAACTGCATTACTGTTAAGATGTGCTTTTGTGAGAGATGCAGATGGCACATGAGTCATATTTGCTAGGAATAAATCACATACAAACGCAAATTTCAAAGCCCTCTAGAAATATGAAAAGTTTGATGACATGATGAAAGGAAAATAACAAAGAATCCTAAGGCATAGTAAACTTGATTTCCATGCATGCACCACAGCTGCTTCAAGTTATGTTAGTATCAAAGTATCACTATTAAAAGTTTCATCAGTTTTGACATCATTTAATAATTCAGTTGCCTTTTCATTTTAGATGTTGATGAATGCCTTCAAGACAGCAATATTTGCCTAAGAGGAAGCTGCATAAATACTGAAGGGTCTTACAAATGCACTTGTCCGGATGGTTTCCAGCAGATAGCGAATAGGGGATGTCAAGGTATGAAATAGGTGAAAAAAATACCTGGATCTCTATTATAAATATGTAAGTTTGTAAGTGTAACTTGTGATAGTGACAGATCATGCTAAGGAAGAGAAACTTGTTTATCATTTGTAGTACTTTCTTACTCTTCTCATTTTCTATTCTCATTCATTCTGTTCTCTCTGTAAATACATGCTGAGAAATTATT
Source organism: Falcunculus frontatus (assembly GCA_013398115.1). Taxonomy (NCBI): domain Eukaryota; kingdom Metazoa; phylum Chordata; class Aves; order Passeriformes; genus Falcunculus; species Falcunculus frontatus. The sequence continues at coordinate 1,533,380 of VZRV01005920.1, read as the reverse complement.
TCAAGAGGCTGAAGTTTCAGCCTTCATAACTTGAAAGAGAATCTGTGTTAGAAGTAACAAAGATACAGCACTGCTTTTTTCCCAAATCCTGGAAACATTTCTTTTGACAGAACATTCTATATGTTGTGAATCAGAGATGTAACAAGAGCATCATTGTTAGCATCAAGTCACCTTAGCTATCGCCCCTAAACACTTGCAGTGCTTTGTGGAGGATGGGTGGGGAGGAAGAGAATATGTTATCTGAGACTGAATCAGCATTGCCAAACCCAGAAAAACACTTCCCAGGTTTTAGTTCTGAACGATCCCACCTTCATGTTGGCACAACACCCAGGCGTGCCTCATCACTCCCTTTTGCTCTCCATTTTTATGAGAGAAACTATGATATTAGAGCTGGAAAGTGATAGCGTGTTCATGTTCCAAATGGCTGAAGGACCAGAACACTGGACTTTGATTCCAGCTGATCCACACTGAAGATCCTTTGCAACAAACAGTAAATTCCCTGTTAAAGTTCTGAGTATTCCATGTGACTGCTTTCTAATTCAAAAAATGTTACGTTCAGCATACAGAAGTGCTGTATTAGACCTTGCTTTAGTAGATAATAGAGAAGTGATCACAAGCTAAAATCAATGCCAGCTTTGATACCCCGCTATTCTATTCACTTTGCTATCTAAAGTAATAGATATATGCCTCGTATTTTAAATGGATAAATATAACAAAACTGGAAGCACTTATGAGCCAACTAAGGGACAGACAGCACAGACAGAGAGCTATTGAATTAAACTGGCAAATTTATCATAGAGTGCAGTGTCTGCAAGTTGAATCTGGATTAGACTGGAAGTTAGAGATACGCGTTTTGGTCAGGAGAAAGTTGAAAAGAGTCCAAAACATGAGAAACTGCAGTTTGCTCTTTCAGATATATTATACTGTATTTCCCTAACACTGGTATGTCATTCCTTACTTTAATTTTGTTTTCCTGTCTTTTAATACATCATTCTACCTTGTGTAATCAGCTGGTTCAGATTCCAGTATTTTTCTGGCAGTTTTAAGGCAGCTAATTCTTGAGTACAGTATGAGAATGTACAATACTATCCTTGTCATTGCTGATGTCCCACCATTCCCACCTTTCAGAGGGCTTCAAGAAGTAGTTGGTGGTTTGCATTTGCTATGAATTCAGAGAAAGCTTTATACATGTAGGTGTTGTGTTAAGCACAGTGCGCTGAGTTTTCCTTAGGCACCTCATGCAGATAGGAAGTCCCTGAGCTGCCTGCCTCTTTTCTTTTCTCCTATGGCCATGATTTCAGGACACTGGTTGGAAGGTTTACACACAGGCTAGAATCAGTTTGTATCTAAAGAAAATTTTATAATGGATGTCATGGTCTTGAGATGATGATATTGAAATCATAATTTCTCTAGTATATCAAAATTGCTGTCTACTTTGATACATTCTGGATGGCTATAAGAAACAAAAGGTACAGTTGAAAATGAGAAATTTTAGTGTTGGGATAATGGATGAATAAGCCTCATGGTTAAGTTTTGTTTGTAAATTTGTGTTTAATCTCAGCATGGTACTGACTGCTTCTTAATAGGTTTTTGTAAAACAAAATGGAAAAGCACAATTACAGCATTGTAGTACCATAATGAAAGAATGAAGTCCTTAAGTTCTGAGGGCAGATTTGGTTGCTAACATGAGACATCAATCAAAAGGAAATACTTGTTTTTCAAATTCACAAGTTTGAAAAATGCTTTCTACGTTTAAATTAGAACCAAATAAAACAGACAATGATGACAACCTCTTACACAGCAACCTTATGGGGTCATTCCCACTTCCCATCAGCAAAAAAGAGCATTTGCCTTTAGATTATAAAAAATCAGCCTTCTGAGAAAGATGCAGCTCTGAACCTGCTAGTAACATGTGGAGTCAGATGCCCAAGTTGACCAGTGTGCAGCAATCAAAAAGCAGTGAAATGGAGCTGTCTGAGAATTCCTCTAACACAGAAGACGTGTTGGCTAGGATGGTGATTTTGCTGATATCCCACAAATCACTCTCTGCTCATCCTCATCACAGAGTGACGTAGCAAGAGTATGATGCAGCAGAACATAATGACATCTATACAGAGTTTGAGAATGATCCCAGGAGATTTGGTGACTCTGGAAGATGAACTCATTCACACAGCTATTTACACAGGCAGCGGAAATAAAAGCTGCTTTTAAGACTAATTGAACTAAGGCTTAATATTAAGGCTATGCTGATTTGCAAAGCTCTTAATGTGTCTATGCTTTCAGATATCAATGAATGTGAGAGATCTGACCTCTGTTCACCACATGGAGAGTGTCTAAACACGGATGGTTCCTACCAGTGCATATGTGAGCGGGGCTTTTCTGTGTCTGCAGATGGCCGAACATGCGAAGGTGAGACAATTTATAATAATCCATTCCCACTGATTTGCTGCTATTAGGAAGGTGAGAAAACTAATCAGTCAGTCACTACTAACTCTAAAATCTGCCACTTAAGGGCCCATTGTTCTTTTTCTCATAAATAGATTATGTCCAAAGTGTGTTTGGAACTCAGGCTTCTGATAAGTTTCTGTGGGTAAAATACACATGAGTATTTGGGATTATCTAATTTGGAGCTTAAGTGCATTATCAGCAAGCCTGGGCTGCCTGAATGTTCTCATTGCTGTGTGGGAGACAACAGAGCCTTGCTTGTCCAAACTTTTTTGAAAAATATACAGATTAAGCAACAGAATGGTAAATCCAGTGAGAAGTTGTAGTGAAATGCAGTAGTTCTATTATAGAACTTCAGGCATTTTGAAATGGCAGAAATTGAGTAAATAGCAGTAATTAGATCTTTATACATCAACCAGGACCCTGGAATTTAGGGTAACTAGGTTTTTTATGTTACTATATCATGAGAATATATCCTGTTGCTAATGGTGTACACATGTTTGCTAGTGATGCTGCTCTCCTGCACTGAATTTAAAATGGGACACTTGTGCTCAATGATACCAAGAAGGTACATGGCTTTGTGTAGTCAGTGGTGCTGATAGAAAACAAACACTCCCCTAACTGGATTGAGAATGGCTGTTCTTATGGTTGAGAGGAGCGTTCAAGACAAGAAGTCTTGTGGGAAAAGTTCAGAAGGAGAAAAATTAAATGATAGTATTTCAGCAGGATGCATGCCGAGGAGAAGCACTGAGCAGATGATACCTCAGTGTTAGAACCTATGGATAGTGGATCTCAAGCATCCAAGAAGCAAGCAGCTGTTCTCTCTCCCAAATTATAGGCCAGTAAATCCATATGTGATTGGTTTTCACAGGCTAACTCTTCTCATAGTTCACTTAGGATAGTGAAAACATTTGTCCTTTGGTGGATGAGGTGCACTGAAACTTGTCTCTGACTGCTGCATTTACTCTCCCTGCTCATACCAGAGAAAAACCAGCATTACAGCTTTACTCAAGCTGGCATATAACCTGCCATGCATTTAGTAATGTGATCTCTCATGAAATGAAATACACTGCTTGCAGGAACACTATTATGCTGATGTAAGGGACTAAGTGCTGTTTATTTAGATATAGCATAACATCAAGCACACCATTTGTGTTTTAATTATTATTGATAACTATAAAAAATTCTGGGGTATTTTTTAGGGCTCTTTTCTCTCTAAACATTTGTTTTATTTTGTAATCGTGGCGTAAGTTGAAGGACACATTCTCTTAATGCCAAGACAAAAGCCTGGTCAAGTAGGCTAGAGAGAGCGAATCTGAGAACTCCATGATTGATGGAGGAGGCGGTATTTTATGATTTGATGTAATGGGGATAATTCCAAAGCATGTTCACGGACTCTTTCATCAGCATGTGTGCATTTCACCCAGTGTTCAGGAGGGATATGGCCACATATCTTCAATTTCTCTGCAAGAAAAGTAGTGGCAGGTGTTTTGCCTCACTGTTGAGCATAGCTATAAAAAAAAAAAAGTGGCCAAAGAATGCAGCCTTCTCTTTGTAGAAACTAAACACTTTATTTCAAATCAAAGCGAGAAGAATACTTACTAACCTTGTGAAGTCAAACTCCCAGAAATTAAAAAAAGCAGAACCGAAAAGGAACACAACTTTAAAAAACAATTCCAAAGTCATTGGCATCTAATGTTAGGAGATGTACCAGAAACAATTAGCTCCTCTGCATCTCTGACAGTTGATAAAGTAGCACAGTTTCCAGGGAAAGGTTGCTATCATACATTATGAAGTAATACAAAGTTAATCTCCATTAGAACAAAAAAGCCAAACTTACTGAATAGAAAAAGATGAAGTCACAAGATCTTATTTCCAGGATTGTGACTAGTTTTGGAACTTTTTAATGAAGAATAAAACAAGTACAAAACCAGTTGAGCATGCTTCATAAGTAATTGGTATTGTGTATGGAATACAGATCAGACTTTATATTCAGCACTTGGAAAAGTATTTTAATAACTTGGCGAAGCAAGGGTACTTCTAGTCTCTGAAGCAGCAGCATTCCTTTTCCACCACAATTAGTTTCTCCATTCTGTCATTTTAATAAGAACAACTCCAGAGTTTTGAAAAAACTCATTTTAAGGAAGTACTGATGACATCAGTGTTAATATTTGTAGTGGTGTTAGCTTCATGCTAAGAGGCAAGATAAAACAAAAGGAATGTGTGACATTCCAGATATTGAGAAAGGATGTGGCTTCCAGCCGCAGGAGCTACTGTTCTTTACACGAAGTGCCACTGTTAATTTACTTCTAGTTAAGTGAGTGAGAATAACTGTTTATACCATCAGAGGAAGAACCTGAGAAAATTTTCCTGGATTCACACACCTCTCTGTACCTGGGGAGCAGATTTTCCGCATCTCCAGACATTTTGTATGAGTTTGACTTGGTTGTTTTTTAAAGTTTGAAACAACAACGGCATAAAACTTTTAAGAACCTCATGTGGTTCAGTTCTGGTATGGAGTTTTTGTGGCCATCAGCCAAAGTAAACTGAACAGCTGTGGAGACTGTCTTCTTCCAAGGTGTAGACAAACTTTTGTTGCAGCAGTGACATTCCACTGCAGCCTGGCCCCAGGCTCAGCAATTTGACTGCGCCGGGCTCTCTGAATGGGAGGCTCTCAGAGTGCTCCTTAGTTCCTTGTTGAGCTTTCTGGGATTCATGTAAAGATGGTGTTTTACCCAGCTGGCTGCTAGTCAGCTATGTTGGCAAAACCCCAAGTTCTCTGATGCTTAAGTCAATACCCTGCCTCAAGCACCTCTTCTGTCTCCATGTCCCATCCCATATGTCTCTCACTGGCTTCTCTCTGCTGCAACAGGCAGTCCAAAAAAACTTACGCATCCCACCAGAGCTCTCCAACCTCCGCTTCTTCCTTTTTATGTGTGCATGTTATGGTTAGCCCTGGAAGTTTCAGAATCAGAGCTCTGCTTCCCTAATTGCTTTACAGACCTGTCCTAGGAACCAGTTCCTCTTCCAGACATTTTGCCTTGTAAGTAGATTTCAGTGAGATTTAAGTATCATGCTTGAGGTTGAGGTTACCTTCAGCTTGTTCAGGTTGTCAGAAAACAGGAACACAGTGTTGAACTGCACAGGAGAGTGCGTGAGTGCACACATTTTGCCTTTTGATTAAAGCAGGCAGCACTGATTCATGGATTCTAAAACAGGTTGAAATACAGAGAACTGATTTAGTCACTCTATAGACGTAGGATATATTAGTTTCATGTTTAGTTTTTCCCCCTGACTTTGTTTCCATGTAGCAAGAGAACTGCCGATTACAAGCGTCACTCTTTATGGGGTGATTAAAGAAACAAATGTCCTTTCCGGCTGTAAGAAAGAGTCCTTTGAGTGAACTGTCTAGACAAGGAAAAATATTTGGTGCTTGGACCTTCTCTGTAATATCCCATGCACTGAAAGATGTTCAGACTGTACTTTTTAGAAACAAAACTGTTTTCTGTGGCTGTGTTATACACTGAATTAGGACACTTGCTACAATCACAAGTTTTGTTTCTGCAGCTTTTTAGTCAATGACCTTGTTTTACCTGTGGAGAACCAGCTGTATGAACCATTTCCCTGTTTCCTTTAACATTTAGGTTTTAAGTAAGAGAAGTTCTGTAATTTGGGTAATTCTAAAATCTCCAGTTGTAGTTTCTTCTGTGTAGGCTTTTAACAGAGTAACTGTCCTGTGGCTCAGGAACTTTTTGTTATTTAAGTATAGTTGTTCACTGAAAACACAAGCACTGTGTTATTGTCTGTTGTCTGAAATTCCTGGCTGTCAATCCACCATTGTTTACTCATTTTGAATTCATTTTCTTAACAGGGTTTTCTGGTTAAGAGACAGAGTATTCAGGTTTTTTATTAGATATGTGAAACTCTGCTGATCACAAGAGACTGTTAATATCAGATATGTTATGCAGGGACAGTGCACAGCGGCAAGAAGGAGGGACCAGAAAAACCAACTGTAAAGAATTTTTATTCTCCCAGTAACTCTATATGCATCTTTCTATAATTCTATCACTTGAATGGTGACTTGAAAAGGAAAAGGTATAAAAGGTAGTTCTTGACCTCTGACAGTCTTTAATACAGCTAAGTTGCTTATTCGTGTTGCTGAATTAATTCTACTAGGAAGGGTTTGTGGTAGGTTTCAATTAGTTCAATATCCAGAAACCATCCAAATTTTCATACTCAATTCCTTGAGAATAAGCATACTGGCTATTGTATTCTTTGCCAAATACAATAGCCCTTTCTAACTTAAATTCCTTGAGTATTTTTCCTTTGTTTAATAAATCAAGATGTAAGAACTATTAAAATGTTTACTACAAAACTTACAAACCAAATAAATTTTTCTGCCAGTTCCATCTGCAAGTACTTTTTTTATAATCATCAATTATATATGTCTCCTAAATTTTGGTGTATGTAGTACATACAATTTTGCATGCATTTCGTATGTAGACTGAAGTTTGTCAACCCATCAGTTGAGTAGGAGAAGTGAGTTTTCCATCACTTAAACATCCTAAAGTGAAGCGACATGTCTTTCTGAGAAGAATGTCAAAATTTCACCATTTGTTCCATTGGTACAGAAATTGCCAGAGATGGGGTTTTTTAACCTTTTTAAGAGGTTCTGGATAGACTCTTCTGGCCTTAAAAGTCTACAAGTGATTCCAAACCTGTTTAGAAATACCAAGAGAACACAGGAAAAGCTGGTTTTTAAGACCCCAAAAATGCCTGTCCCTGTGGCATGCAGAGCTTATGTGAATGAATTTGAGCACTTGAGGAGCAAGAGGGCAGCACAAGAGGTAACAGGTGCAGATGGTAATGACATGCTACTCAAATTTTGGTAGCTTAGGGGGCTATCAAAATTTGACCACATGGTTCAAAGACCAAGAGTTCCCTTTCAGCTGAGCATAAAACACAATTAAAAAAAAAAAAGTCCTTGCTTGGTGAGCACTGTCAGGATAGGAACGAAGTGCATCTTTGCTGACTTCTGTAGGTTTTTGTTTGACACAGCTGTGAAGAGCTGGAGGAGTAGGCAGAACTGCATTTGAGCCCTACTCTGTCCTTGCAGAAAGACACCAAACAGAAGTGCTGCTCATCTGTTCAGAGAAGCCTTCTCTCTGGGGCACTGCAGGATTCAGTCCCAGCAGTTCTTTAGTTCAGAGGGTGCCAAAGGCCTTCACTGGATGTAGAATGATGGTAGGCGCCATCACATGAAGGGCTACCAAAATGTGTAGAATTAATGATAGTAACAAGTACTCAGATAAATCAAGAGCAAATCACTTTATTCTCCATTTAAAATGTAATTACCCGTTGAGGAAATGTGCAGAAGGAAAGCAGACAGCAGCCTGACTTGACATCATAATGTTTTTTAAGAAAAATACAGTGATGGTTTCTCTGCTTCTGACTGCAGAGAAATTTAGAAGGCAGAAGGTACTAATCCTAGTATCCTCGCAGGTTCACAGCTTCAGCTAATGTTCATCCTCCTGAAAAGCACCCCATGACATCTTTAATGACCACATATGGCCCGGGCTTTGGGTTTAGGTCTTACTTTGAGTGGAGATAAAAATAATGCATTCCTAGCACTTATAATACACTTACAAAAATAAACCATAATCTGCCACAAGCAGCTCTGCTTCTTTATAATTTGATGGGCAGCTGAGTCAGAGAACAGACTTACACATGCAAGTGACTTACTTGTAAGGCCAGCAAGCCAAAACTGGAACTACAAATGAAAAGGCCAGTGCCGAAAATACTCTGGCATTGGAATTACTTTGTGTACCTGAGTAAGATGACTTGTACATGTAGATTTACAGGATTGAAGACAGAAGGTTCAGTCCACAGATATTTACCACTTACACTATGAAATTGTGATCTGTGCTGAGATCCAGATAGAGATCTGTGCAGCACTTCTGCACAGGGGATGTAGCCATACCCTTGAACTCTTTGTAGGCACGGTGAGTTCCATTTCTCTCATGTTATTGACTGTATAATACTACACTGGAAGAATCTGTAAGTCAGTCAGAAAGATTATTTAAACTATGCCTTAGTCTGTGCTTTGTAGCATCAGCTGTGGTTGGCAAGTTTTGTGAAACAGATGAGTGGAGGCAGTTGACCATTGCTGACATATTTACTGAAAAGCTAACACTGAAACAATTTCTTAAATTGTTCGTGTGCTTACATTAATTTTTATGTCTTGTCCTTGTGTTCCTTCCCAATATGTTGAGAGACATGGCTGCATCTGTTTGAAAAACGGCCTGTCTGTGGGTTTTCTGCACTTTTCATGAATGCCTGCCTTTGGCTGCCATTCAGCCTGTCTGATGTCAAAATTCTTCCTTGCAGATGTGGATGAATGTACAAACGGCACGGTATGTGGCAGTCATGGGTTCTGTGAAAATATGGATGGCTCCTACCGCTGCCTCTGTTACCAAGGCTACCAGGACACACAGGATGGGCAAGGGTGTACAGGTGAGTTCATAGGTACAAGTAGTCACTGCTGCAAAGTTCAAGTGAGCAAAACCAGCATTCCAACAAAACGCATTTCACGTTTTTGTTTTCTGTCATTTTTTATTAAAGTTATGCCACTTACTAGTAAAATAGGGCTAAGCTCTTCTTCACTCACTGAACTTTGTGCCATATGGAAACTTCACTGTGTACCTATTTAATGAAAACCTGTTATTAGGACAAACGGGAGCCAACAGCAAATAAGCCGAGCCACTTATTTTATTTCTTTTAAAAAACCCAAGAATCCTCACTCTTTCTACATTTCAGGACCATTCTCAAATATAATAAAATGAATTTAATACTGTAGCCTATTTAAGTGCTACATCTGTTTAGTCTCTTAGCTGAGTAACCAGGACCCTTCACTACCCCCTGCAGGAAATAATATCTGGCATGTGGTGCAGCCAGGCTGAATTAGATGGCACCTCCCTAGGCATATTGTGTTTAAACAGATTTTAGCATTAGCTTCCAGCTCCAGGAAAGACACCTATCGCCATGAAATGATGTGGGACTTTTGTCGATATGTAAATATTGCACATTTCTTTTGTGACTAGTAGGTTTCCAGATCTGTTGTTAATAGTGATGGCTGGAGAACCATCTGAGGCAGCACAAGTTTGTAATATAAAATTAATACCAGATCAAGGAAAGGTATTCATTAAGCAATTTCAGGCCAGACTCAGGATGAAACACATTTGCCAGTAACAGAGACCTAAATGGAATACCAAACAGAGAGAAAGAATTAAAAGTTTTACGGAGTGTTTGTATGCATTTTCTAATATATTAAATAGTTTTGTAACAAAATTTTTTTTTGCCATTTGGCACTTACTTTGCAGCATACCAAGGCATATTTTGTCATACAGTGACTTTTCATGGATGAAAACAAATGAAGCAAAGAAAGTTAAAAAAAAAAGGGGGGGGGGGGAAGGAGAGGATGGTGTGAAACTAAATTTAATTTTGTGTTGCCAGTGAAGTAATTCTGAACCATAAAATAATGCATTTATTTATTTATTTTCTTGTATAACAATATATAGTATAAAATACTCTTATAAATTTTGAAGCCAGTTTTCAACCAAAACAATTTTAGGAAAAAGTTAGTCTCTAGTTCCTGACTAGGCAATGTTCCCCAAAAAGACTTATTCCTTATGACAAGAACCCAGTAAAAAGAAAAAATTAAATACATTTTTAAATGCTGAGCAAATTCTAAGTTAATATCCATATTTGTATAAAAATATGCAAAAATCAGCATTTATTCAGATGACTAGATTTTGATAGGCAACACATTATTCCTACACTCAATTATAGGAATTTCTGAATTGTGATACAGAAATTACTATTTCTGATACTGATCAGCATGATTTCTATCTACAAATGAGATTCTCTCATTAGTAGAAAAAGCAGATTTTCAAATGTCAACTTTAGCAACTAAAAAGAAAGTAAAGTAAAGTGATCCTGGTAGTATTTGGTAATCCTTGTTTAAACAACAGACAAGTGTTCTATCAGTCAAAAAAGCATTTCAGGGTAGGTTAGTTAGCAGGTATATGGAATCCAAGTTAAAAATATGTGGAATTTTTTGGAGAGAGGAATTTTGCAGTGTTCAGTGGGGGTCCCTGGGTGACTTGAGCATAACTTCCGTGGGTCCCAGAGCAGCCTGTGAGCCCATGCATATGATAGGCATATGGTAGCAGTGGGGCCGGGGAATTCACTGGTGGTTGTTTACAAGGAAAATGGTATTCTGGGGAGGAAAACGAATTCTCTTTTTTGTAGAGCAGTCTGAATCACACCAAAACCTGTTCATTTTGCTCCTTGAGTTTAGTGAAAGTTTGATAATAAAGTTAAGGAAATAAATTAAATGACTCTGAATCTTAAATCCCAAGAAGAGAATACACAGAAAAACAAGTATTTAACAGTGAGAAATACCAAAAAAACTGTGTTCTGGTCTACAAGCAGCACCTAATCAGCACTAATAGTCTATAAACTGTACTATGATTTTCAGGAGTCTTTATTTCAAAGGACTTAATACTTGTTTATGAATCCACTTAGGCATTACTGAGTTTTTAATCCTTCCCCAGAGATCACATCTGTAATCTGGCAGACAATATTGGCACAGATATAGCAGATAAAAGAACAGTCAGTAATGGGTCTCAATTGATTTATGTTTCGGATTTTTTCCCCAGATGTGAATGAATGTGAAATGTTGAGTGGAGTATGTGGTGAAGCCCTCTGTGAAAATGTTGATGGTTCTTTCCTGTGTCTGTGCTCTGATGAAAACCAGGAGTATGATCCAATGACTGGACAGTGTCGCTTCCGTACCTCACCAGGTAAAACACCAGCAGATTTTTGCATGCTTAGCATGGTTTCAACTGCGCACATAACCACTGGAAAGGCAAAGCTGGTTGAAGTATTGGTGTTGCTCTAACTACAACAGAAAAATTTAAAACTTTGTCGTTGTCTTGAAAGTGTGTGCATGAGTGGAGGTTTTTCTAGGATGGAATATGTTACCAGTGAATCATTAGCAGTGAAAATATAGCAGAAGCACCTTCAAAATGTTATACATCGACAGACTTGGCAGTAATATTGAGCAATTACCACAGTTAAGAGTAAACAGTCTTGTTTGCTGTACTGTAACAACGAAATGTGATATGGAATCAAGTCCATGACCTGAGTGATTTTGGGTTTTGTTCAAACTTTTACAAACACCCCTTAATATGCTTGGACAATGTTTAAGGGAGCATATAATTAAAACCAGAAGTTGTATTCAGTTGTTGTGGTTTCACCCCAGATGGCAACCGAGCCCCATGCAGCCACTCACTCACTCCCCCACCAGCAGGACTGGGGAGAGAAGTGGAAGAGTAAAAGCTGGAAAACTCATGGGTTGAGATAAAGACAGATTAAAAGGGAAAGCAAAAGACACATACACAAGCAAAGCAGAACAAGGAATTAATTGACTGCTTCCCATGGGCAAGCAGGTGTTCAGCCATCTTCAGGAGAGCAGGGCCCCATCACATGTAACAGTGACTTGGGAAGACAAAAGCCATCACTCCAAACATCCCCCTCCTGCTCCTTCCCCTCATTTTATATACCAAGGATGATGTCATATGGTCTGGAATATCCTTTTGGTCAGTTTGGGTCACCTGTCCTGGCTGTGTCTTCTCTCAGCCTCCCATGCACCCCCAACTTCCTCACCAGCATGGCAGAGCAAAAAGCAGAAAAGGCCTTGGCTCTGTGTAAGCCCTGCTCAGCAATAACAAAAACGTCTTGATATTATCAACTCTGTGCTCAGCACAAACCTGAAACACAGCCCCAACCCAGCCACTGTGAAGAACTCTATACCAGCCAAAATCAGCACAATAGTGATATCTTGTTAGCATTATCTAGAATTAACATAAGTCCTAAGAGGAGGTTGTTGGGAAAGCAAAGAACCAAACCACTGAATTGTTGTTAGTCTACCTCTGTTGTCAGTCTTGAAGTGTCCTTGCCTGGTTTACTCCTGTTTTTCCTACTAGTCCATAGTACTGGATTTGTGAGCTTTTCTTATAAAGTGTTTTGAGTGTTAAAAATACTACTGGAAATACACTAATTGAAAATTAGTTTGGAACTCTTAAACCTGCCTCCACATTTCTGCACTGATCCGGTTTGGAGAAAGGAACAAGCCCACAATAAGGAGGAACAGAGTACAAGAAATGAAAGGATTTACTTGCACAGCATTTTTTCCTCCTCCAGAATGCAAATCTTGGTATTTTTTCTTGTTTTGTTCTTACACTGCAGGCTGATCTAGCTTCCAGAAAGCCTTAGAGGATATTGGCTATAGTGCAAAGGATGCTGACTTTACAGCTTCCAGGTTGTGGCTGTTTTCTCCTATCACTCATGGTCTTGCAGACTCATAAAGAGGGTTGAAATATCCATGACCTAATTGTCACAAGTATTTAGATCACTGAATGTAGCACTCAGCAGCACTCAAGAAATTGCCTGTGAAATATCATTTACAGCTGATTGACAAATGTTTTGGGCCTGTGAGGAGGTAGTACTCAGGAGAGTTCAGACAGCTGATGAAACAAAACCAGAACTAAAAAATTAGCAGAGGACCTGAGCCATATAAAAAGAACTCACGTCCAAGGGACATTTGAGGACATACCCTAACATTACTGTGGGGAGGAAGGGGATGAAGAACACAGCGTGACCGATTGTACTGTCAACAGATGGATAATCTACTGTCAGTACTAACTCCATTATGCTGTCAGCAGTGAGAACAGCTTTGCTGTGATCAGTCTGGAAAGTAACTGTTCTTCCTTCCCCTCCAGGCTTCATCAGGCCCTACCAAAAGCACATGCTTCGCCTTTGTCTCTTCTCTGATAAGGTCATCGAGATCTCTTATAGGAGACCAGAAGGACCTAGTGAGAAGTACTTTACACCGTATGGTCTTGAACTAGAATAATGCAAAATGGCAGTACTTGGAACAGAGATCTTACTATTCTCTTTTCTTCCAAAGGGGAAAAGACTGTTCTCAGTTCTTCTTAAAAACTATCCTTGCTGCAAAGAATGCTGGAATAGCCACACATCCTCTCTAGCTTTGACAAGCCGCATACTCAAGTCAGGCGTGGTGCTTCCAGAGCTCCCGCGGTGCATATGGACATCATCTGTCAGCATTAGTTTGCAGCATGCTTATGAAAGGCAGAACTTAAAAGGCAGAAAGGAAGAACTTAATCTGCGTTATCCTGTTGCAGATATTTGTAGTTCAGCCTGGTTCACCCAGCTCTTGTTGTTTATTTCTCATTCTGTATTTTTGTGCACATAAAGAAGTGTTTGTCCACCTTGTACAAAGTGCAAGTAGGTGAAGTTTGTTCAAATGTTACTTTAATTTGGGACCTTTCTTCTATGTGGTTAAAAGCTGTTAGATTTGTGGAGTGCTGTGTGTTCACACTTTTCTTTACTTGCCCTTAGGGCTCTCGAGACTTCCTTTTATTTAGGTTTCACTTGCTGGAAATTTGTCCGTTGTTAGCTGTGTCTTGAAACAATCCTCCCAGTGTACGTATCAGGAATTCAAGCCCATATTGTCGCTTTCCAGTCAAAAACACCAAAAAATTGTGCAAGGCTTGATTGTCTCATTCCCCTTCTCTCTGCCCTGCCATTCATAAAATGCAGAAAATGTTTCAGAAAGAAGAAAAGATAAAGGAGGAAAGAACTTTATTCTGCAGGAGATGGAAATCTGCTGTTCTATACATCTTTGTACCTAAGAGAGGAAAAATGCATGCTTTGGGTTGAAGTCTTCTCATTTATTCTTTTAACCAACTATAGAAAGCCAGTTGTGATTAATTTCTAATAAGCGCCAAGCTTGATGCAGTTCAAGTAATGATTCATATAATTGTGGTTTTAATTCTTGCATGTTGTAGTAAGCATTTAAACTAGTAATATAGACTAATATACTACTAACATGTCTCATGACATTGAATCCAGAAGCTATAATGGATAGTGTATATTTGAGGATTATAACAGCTATGATTTGGGGTGGCATGCCAAAAGTTGAAGTGTTTCAATACCAAAGCTTGCAGAGATACAACATCATTGGCATAAGGGAAGCCTGGTGGGATGAAACTGTGCCTGGACTGCCACGTTGGATGGTTACAGGCTCTTCAGGCAAGGCAGGTGAGGCAGGGAGGTGGCATATGTAAGGGAGGGCCTGGAATGTATGGAGCTTATGTTTGGTAATGGTATGGTTGAAAGTCCCTGGGTAAGGATTAAGGGACGAACAAATAACATGGATGCCATCGTGGGAGTCTACTACAGACCACCTAGCCAGTGGCACTGATGAATTGTTCTTTGAGAAACCAATGGAAACCTCCAAATCAACTTCCCTTGTCCTTTGGGGGGACTTCAACTTGCCAGGTGTTAACTGGGAACAACAAACAGCCAGCACAAACAGATCCAGAAGATTGCTAAAACACCTGGATGCTAACTTCATGGTGCAGGTACTAAGGGAGCCAACTAGGAAAGATGCCCTTTTTGATTTGTTGCTTATTGACAAAGAGGATCTGGTGACTGAAGTGGTGATTGACGGCTGTCTTGGACACAGACACCACAAAGCAATCAAGTTTAAAATCTGGTGACAGGAGGAAACTGCCAGCCTCAACTCTGAAGATATGAGGATAGAAGACATCAGGCTTCTCAGGGAGCTAGTTAGCAAGGTCCCCTGAGAAAAAGCTTTTTAAGGTGCTGGGGTCCATTCAGTGCTGGTTACTTTTTAAGCACCCCTGCCTAGGAGCACAGGAACAGGCAAAATCAATCCCCCCTGCATCTAACCAACCACCAGCACAAAATTTGAGGCAGCCAAGTAACAGTTTATAAATTTAATCCAAAAGGTTCCTTAAGGCTAAAAATTTGGTGCATGAGTACAGATTCTAAATTTTCTAAACATTATAGACTTTTTAATTGTTAAGACTTAAAAGGAAACTTCATATTTGTATTATTTTTATGGCAATATGTACATGGTTTTCTAAGGTAAATCGTGATCTGAATTTCAGTTGTCTACAAAGTCTTAGCTATAAGTTTTAAATGTGCATCACTTGCACTAATCCCTGAATTGTACATGTGCATGTATATGTATATGCACTGTACACACACATGTTAGGTGTCATAGCTTGTCACATGTGGAGTCATTTGAGAAGTCTAAACAAGTACACCCTGACAATAGGCACATACCAATATGTTTTTACCGTATTTTTGAAAATCAGGTTCTGAAAATGTGTTACTCAAGCTGTTTGCTCAGGGTCATCTGAGTCTTTGCTAAGTTTTTAGAAGTCATGAAGTTACAATGACTATTTTTCATTTTAGCCACCAGCTTTCTGATTGCACCTGTGAGTAAGTGCTGTGGGTATACAGCTGCAGTCTTTAAGATCCCATCAGTTCTATGTTTTGTTTTTTCAGATCACAGTTGTTAACAGGACACTATTTAGGCAAATATTTCAGTGTATGCTGAAGCCTAAGCATATGCTAATCCATATTATCTACTGAATCTTATATTACTGATGCATGTTTTTGCATCAAACATATGCTGAAGCATATTGTTGGATCAAGGTTATGCTGAGGTATATAAATCTATTTCTAATAAATACTTCAGAGTCCAATCTAGCAGCAACTATACAGAATTTCTCTCATAGGCTGTTAATAGTTATATCAAAAATGTGGTAGTATTATTTTCCTTTACCAGCATCCATTAGGTAGAGAGATATTGTACCTTTTCTAACAAAAAACCAGAAAGAACGATACAAAAAATAAGTATTCATTTTCTGTCATATTTTGTCAACATGCCTAGTGAAATCACTTTCAAAAACAGCCTGTTTACTAAATGGTTAATAATCTATGAGAGAGAAATTATAAGCTTGTGGACAAAGACTGGTCTTGGTTAAAAAAAAAAAAAAGGTTTGTGTCTCATTTGCTTTCCAAACATTCATGACTCCTTCTTGACTAACCCTCACTTACAGCTGTGTAAACAACAGCCATTTAAGCTGCTGTACAGATAATGGGAGGAGAAACCAACACATCATATGTAAAATGAGAATAAACAAGGACATGAGGAGACTGTCTCCCCTTCCTCCCAGGGCAGCTTCTGGTGTTCTTGCTCTGATAAACAGCATGAAAACGGCCATGCTTTCTCTTCTGATGAAGATTTGGCTTTGGTTCACTTAGACAGATGGCAAATGGCCAAGGAAAATGTATGAATTGGTGACTGAAGTAGTGCTCTCTCACCTTGGAATGGCAGATTTAGTTCAGCTGCATTTCTGTGACATGATAGTCTTAATATAGTTCCTATTGGATAGCAACTGATACCACAAAACCACCTCAATTGATGAAATTCAACACACTATGGAAAATTGTAATTATCAGATGAGGGTTGACCACAGGCTAAACTAACAAAGCTGAAATAAGCACCCAGCTGGGTGTATCCTTTAATGTACAATTTAGTTATATTGGCAAAACTGCAAAGCCTTGTAGGTGGCAACATTATACTAAATTTGAATGGAGGTGTCTGCCAGCCCTTCAACCTCCCAAAACTGAAGTCACTTTTCTGAGGAAAATAGAAATAAATCCAATTGTCTGTGTCTAATTAGAAGCCAAAAGGGCTATTACACATGTTCATACTATTGAAGTGCAATAATAGGCAATCCATACTGGCATTTTTAAATCTGCTTTTCTCCAAACGGATCTAGTATTTGCATGCCCAGTAAAGTTGCCTTGCTCCATGTGCTTTGGGGAATGTGGGTGGGCAGTGATAATAGGATTGAAGTAGCAAGAGCTGGAGTTCATTTAATTCCTTCAGCATTTGTCGGATGTCACTATCTTCAAGCTCCCACCTCACAAACACTTTTTAAGTGGGATCTTAGAACCATTGTTTAGGTTGCAGAAGATCATCTAGACCAACCCTTAACCCAGCACTGCCATTTTCACCACTAAGCCATGTCTCCAAGTGCCACATCCACACCTTTTTTGGAACATTTCCAAGGATGGTGATCCCAGCACTATTGACTATTAATAGGGTCTTTTATTTGATCTGTGGGACAGACTATTTTGCCTCCAGTCCATATAAATATTGCGAGAGGACCCACTCAGCGCTTAAGGCAATAAATCTGCCTTCCTGGCTGGATGCCTATTTTAAAGAAAACACAGAGTCAATTAACTTGACATCTGCATTATATTCCTCTGCTTACCATGGAGTTAGTAAGTTACTTTTGCAAAAATCATAAAGGGTGTTGTATTCAAATATGGAACATGCTTTTTTACCAGTGAAACTAAAAGGGGCTGTAAATGCTCATTCTTTTGAAATTGGGGCCTTTTCATTTCATGCCTGAACTCCTTTATCTGAAAAAATGAGGTTGTAATGTTTCCTTACCTCTGTGAAGAACTTTTGGATTCATATGTGAAGAGCATCATGTCAGTAGTTGGGCATTGCCTTTAGATAGCAGAACATGAGAGCAGGTGCTTCATGCATTGCTTGAAAATGATAGAAGTGCAAATTGGAGGAATCCTTTTATGGTCAAGTTGGAGAACAGGTCTGAAAAAAAGAAAGGAAAGTTGTCAACTCTCATCATTCTTTCTAAACACCAAATGTTAAACCAAAATTTGTACTTAACCATTTTCTTCTCTGCTCTTCTGATCTCCTGTAAAAGTGACTAATTTCACATGTCATCTTGTATGGTTTGTGTTTTCTTTTCTGCCTTAGAATTGCCAATAGAGGCTGATCAACAGGAAGATGGAAAGAAGGAGTGCTACTACAATCTGAATGATGCTAATTTCTGTGACAACGTGCTTACATCCAATGTAACCAAACAAGAATGTTGCTGTACCTTGGGTGCTGGTTGGGGTGATAACTGTGAAATCTTCCCATGCCCTGTCATTGGAAGTGGTAAGAGGAGGCCTTCTGTCCCTTTGCAAGCTTTTGAAGCATTGTGTTTATGTTAAGAGAGTGTGCTCTGCCTTTAGAGAAGACTTGCCCATTAAATCCCATATTCTGTATTACTTAGTCATGACTTATCCATAGGAACTCTCCACAGAGGAAAGAGTGATGAGAATAATTTGTACCTGGTGTAAATCCACTGGTTTCTGTGCAGTTGCCCTAGGCATAAAAAGAGCCTGTTACTGAACAGTGTTAACTCCAACTGATTTTAAGCAAATATGGATTCTCACAAAAGCTTTTTCCAGATGCTATGGTAACAGGTTAAATTTTTTCCACAAGCTGGAAAACAAAGGCAACCATTACAACATTTTTGAGTCTGCAGCTATTTTTTGTAACACTGTTTCTACAGCACTATGACTTACTGATATATATTATGACATTAGTTTTAAGTTTTGCAACTTACTGAACAAGTCAGTTAATAATGTTGTCTGTAGACCATTGTTTAATCTCTAAATATTAAATTAGACAAACATAGCCATGTGATATTTGTCACAAATTTTGAAAACAGTATTTGAAACATAAACAGGGATGGCTGAAATTCAGAATCCAGATGGAAAAAATCACCTAAGAGAGAACATGTTTTTAAACTTTTTGAGATTAAATGCTAAAGATTACTTTTCACACAAATGCATCACCACGTTTAATTCCTGTTTTAACTATAAGTTAGAATTGGTGAAACTGAAATGAAATGCATAATGGAAAAGGGGCCTCTCTGCTTGGTTAGGTTTATTTGATTCTGTATAGTCTCCAAGACACTTGGAATAATTTCTCTCTGTAATGCACACCATGTTCTCCTGTTGCAGTCAATTAGTGTTTTTCCTGTATGAGGACTGAAGAATGTGGACAGGGGTTTGTATCTTAGTCGGGGTATGCCTAGATGGCAGCTTGCAGCATAGCTCAGAGAGGCCTGTGCTAGCTTTAATTAAGATAATTTGGCTACTGGTATTGTTATAACTGCAGTGCACCATGAAACCTAGTAAGGACTACATTCTCCTGCCAAAGAGCAAGAGAAATTAGTTTGCCTGGAGCTCTGTGATGCTGTGGGCACCCTAGCTAGGTTTGTGAAAGCTAGCTCTGCAAACTGAGAGCAGGGGAAAGTCAGGCTGTGGCATTTAACATCCCCCATTAAGCTAAAGGTGTGTATGATTGCCTGATAGATGCAAATAAGGCAGATATCTCAAAGTACCCTGAAACACGTAACACTGCATATGTGAATACCTTCTTCTTAACAACGTAATTTTTTGTTTTCTCTCTCTCCCAGCTGAATTTACTGATTTGTGTCCTGAAGGAAAAGGTTTCATTCCCTCTGGAGAATCATCTTACGGGCTTCTTGCTCAGAATTACAAAGGTCAGTACTGACATGTATTAAGTTTAATTATTTCAGAAGTTCTGGTAGTTGATTGACTAGAAGTGTGAGCCAGGAATGTAAACATACTAACTCAAATTTTATTAGGTGATAAAAACAGTTTGTAGCATGAAACATTACTGAAAATCATCATTTTACAGATTGTTAAGAATGTCAATTACACAGTCTCTGTAATATTCTGGTTTAATTTCTACTGTGAGAATAGGTGCTGAGACCACAAACCATAAATACTCGTTTACGTATGGAATACAATGCCAGCTTAAATTTGTAAATATACGTATGAGGAGTTGGAAGAGAGGAGAGAGTTCTGTTAAACATTTGGCCTCTAAGGGAGAATGAATATAAAAACTGAAGAGAAGTTCAGCAACGATATTTACATTACAGAACTTCATGGAATAATTACTGGTGGTAGTCCAGTGGTAGTAGAGAAATCAGCTTGATAGAAGTTGGTGGATATTGGTGGGAGGGAGCTGGCATCACCAAGAAGGAAAAGTGAGATCAGCAAAATTTCTTTTCAGGTTTCAGAAGTAGCCATCAATATTAATAATTTGTAAGACTGTCACAGAGCTCATCCTAAAGTCTCTGAGAGTATTTTTGTTCAGGGATTGTTTAAGGGTGTTGTTTATCTTTGCAGATCTAAGATTTCTGTGTATATTCAGAATGGGGGTTTGGAACTAGCTGTGTGTACAGCATGTCCAAATTGCGTCTCAGATAAAATCTGCGTTGTTGTTGTGCTACCTCAGGGTTGATAATATCTCTAGCTGCTATAAATACTGAAATGTGGAAACAGTTCATCTGGAAATATCTTCCACAAATCCCTGCCATAATAAGACATTTTCTGTTTTCAGTAAATTTATGTTGTAAAACCTTAGGAATGGCACAAAGGACAAACACTAAATAGATAAATAACTTTTACTAATGTGCTGTTTTCGTAATGTGATCTTTCCCTGTTACACTAACTTAAATGTTACGGTTGCTTTTGTCCACAAGCTTCTACTTGCAGGAGCAATTCCTGTTTTCTTATTGGAATTATCTGTCAGAAGTGAATAGCCTGCTAGCCTTCCTTGGCTTTGCTTTCAGGCTTTCCCATCTTTCTCCAGACACAAATCCATGTTCCACAGGAAAAAGACAGATGTGTACATGACATTTCTTATTAATCTTTGCATTGTTCTTGCTGCTAAACAGTCAAAATATTTAATGTTTGTAGCCACTAAGTGGCTGGAAGAGTGTCTGTAAAAATAAGTGGTTTTCTAGATCTTCCAGTTCTGGAAAAAGGAAGCATTTGAATTATTCACCTTTAAAACTACTGTACAGCTGGAAATGACAGCTTTGGGATAAAATCTGTGTTGCCCCAGAATAAATGGGGAGTAAATATATAGAAGACAGTGGATTAAAACAATTGGTATTGAGAGAAGAATGACCTACTTCAAGTTGTGCTTTTTATTGCTGTTTTTACTACCAACCTAGCTTTAACAGACTATTCTAAGTAGGTCTAGCAAATGAAAAGTAGGCTGGAAAAAAGGAAGTGAATGGAATTCCAACAGTAACAAATACATAAATACAAGACTGGGAAAAAGTGTGTACAACTGTGAAAAGCTATATATGAGCTGGCATATATTTTCCGTGAAACCTCCCTGAAAACATTTAGCCTCATTTGAAAGCGTGGTAGATTCCCTTTGCCAGCTGTCACAGGCTCTATAGTGTTTTGCCACCCTGTGTTGAGCAACAGACACGATTGGTCCTACGTGGGGGAAGGCTGCGCTGAAGTTGTGCTTTGAAAAACAAAGCCATGAGCAGTGCAGATAGGAAGACTTCCTACTGTGCACAGCAGAGTCACCAAATTCTATGCAAAGATAAGAGCAGTCACAGAGTCCATCCATAAGCATAGCTGCTTAGTTAGTCTTGTAATCAGATGGTGTGCTTAAATGAGATCCATGGTAGGAATACCTTCAGTAAAGCAAATTATGTTTGCTTTACTGTAATTTGGGAAAATACAGGCCATATTGTTTATCTGTTTTGCTTGGAGCTAAAAGCAATGTGACACCAAAGGAAAGAAAAGGAAACAGCAGATTATTCCAGTCTCTCTGGGCCACGGGACTTAATTCTGACAAGGGGAAGTAAGAGTCCACCAAGTTTTCCTTTTCCATTCTGGCTCCATAGCCTCTTACACACCAGTTGTCTGAGGGTAGTTTTTTTTTTCTGTGGATATCTGTGCTCCTGGGACTTTCTGTTTAAACTGAAGTTTGCTTGAACAGAGAAGTTTATAGGATTTATTACATCTTGCTTCTCTATGTGGCATAATAACGATGGTAACACAGCCTTTAATGTTTTCTCCCCAGATGCTGATGAATGCCAGCTCTTTGGACAAGAAATCTGTAAAAATGGCTTCTGTTTGAATACACAGCCAGGTTATGAGTGCTACTGCAAACAAGGCACATACTATGACCCTGTTAAGCTCCAGTGCTTTGGTAAGTTTATTTAAAGTGGTCTTGTCACTATAATGGTATGCAGATGGGTGAAAGAAGCAGACTCGTACAGCAGGATTCCCATCAGAACTGTGGCATTCCCAGTAAGGGGAGAAACGCTGGGCCTCTGAACTCCTGTAGCAGCTTTGTAAGATGCATTGGGTCATTTCCCTTCCTTCTGCTTGGCTGAGCTGCAATTCTGGATGACATAGCTGTGGCATGTAGAGCAGGGTTTGCTTTATTTGCCTCCTTTTACAGCAAATTACTCCCAGGAGTTTGCATCTCCAGAACAGCGCTTTGTGCTCTTTTGAGTGCATAGTCAAGAGCTGGTGCCAGCCTTAATGCAGGCAGCACAGAGTGATCAGAGGAGGCTCCCTCCTTACATGCACACTGCTGCTTCGCTCTGCCAAGGTACAATTTAGCCTTCTGTTCTTTGTATGTGGCGTGAGTAGTGAAAGCCTGTACGATGAAGCTCACTTTTCATTGGGTAAGTGTTCTGGGTTTACTATAGTAAATCAAATTAACACAGATTTTTTTTTTGTTTTGTTTCAAGGACAGATATTTTCCACAAGGAGTTAATATTCAATGTGAAATTACAGTTGAGGTCATTGATAAGCCCATTTTAGCCTGCACAACCTTGTACTCCTTTGGTTCTGGTATTCAACTGAAAATTACTCATGACCATGACCTTGGCTTTTGCTTTGTAAGCAGAGAACCATGTATAATGTGCAGAATAGCATAATGAAAGGAAGCAATTTTTGCAACTGCAAAAAGAGAGTCTTTCACCTTGGGATTCTATGATTGTTCTTTACAAAGGGTGGGATTTTTGCTGATTAAATGGAATTTATCTGAAGTGGCCTGCTCTTCCCTTTGAGCTAAATTTCAGCTTTTGCTTTCCAAGACAAACTAAGAAATATAATTAGCATGGCTATGTAAGGTGATCCCTTCTGACAAGCTCATGAAGAATCACTAAGAGTATGCCCACCTCTAATGCCTGCTGGTACTGTCCTAAAGGGAGACGAATGTGGGAAGCAGTGGCAGCTAAGCTGGGTGCAGGGTATTCCTGACACTCCAACCCCCCCAACAAGCCTCATCCTTCCTAGTACTCCTCCCTACTAGCTCCCTAATACTTGAGGATCAGAGGTCAGCATCCTTCAGATGTCTGTACTTCTCCATGGGCACCGGCAGGATTTTGTTGCCAGCAGTGGGTATTTGTGGTAATTAACAGAAGGCATGCAGGGATGTCTGCTCTTAATATAGGAAAATATAAACATAGATTAACACAATGCAAATACTTTGTGCTGGCTCTCCTTGATACATTTCCTTCCATTTTAAAGACACGGATGAATGTCAGGACCCAAACAGCTGTATTGATGGCCAGTGCATAAACACAGAAGGATCTTACAACTGTTTCTGTACACACCCAATGGTTTTGGACGCAACAGAAAAGCGATGCATCAGACCAGCAGATTCAAGTGGTATGATCCATTATACATATTACTGAAGTGAGTACACCTCTACGAGGTGGTGCTGACATGGCTACAGACCTGAAGTCTAAGCTTAGACTGGGTCATCCTTGGATGAGCCTGCTCTTCTGGAGGATTTTGGAAGGCAATGCTTGGACCATCGTCTGTTGATCCAGAAGTCATCATGATGTAGAGCTCCACAGTGCTCCACTTTGCCTATACAGACAGGACATTGCTGGAAGTATTGTGAGATTAGGCTCGGGCTGAGGAGTCTTCAGCCAGTTCACCAGCTCTGCATCTGCCTTGTCCAGCCTTGTAGGTAATGAGGCACAGCCCGCTTGCTGTCTCAGTAAGGCTGGGGTTTGGCTGCAGGCTAAGTCTCGAGATTCATTTCTAAAGTAAAATAAAAACAGGAATGACAGGATATAGGAGGAAATAGCTAAAATTTTATGTGTGCTTTCAGTTGATTAACATTGAAGGTACATGGAGCTCACAGTTTCAAGCTGCGGGCTTCAACATCACTGTTAAAGTAATGTTTTTGTGTGTTATTTTAATTTCAGAAGACACTGATTTCAGAAAAAAATGTTAGATATTATGAGATTCTTAGAAACATTTCAGAAATCCAGAGCATTATGCAGTCTGCACAGCTTTGTCTGTGACACTCATGTCTTCAAAAGAATTGTTACAATGGGTTTGATTTAATGCTGGCACTGTATAGCCATAAATCCAGACCTCTGGTTCCTGCAACTTGCAGTGAATTTTCCTGAGATGCTTCTGTGAAAGGAAATAGGAATACATACTGAATGCCGGCTTTAGTCACTCCAAATTATAAGGCTGATACTTTTGAGGAGTAATGTGGTCACCATGTTGTCTGGAACTGTGAAAGAACCACAGCATTTCTATTGTTCGATCTTCAGTTAAACAAACCAAGAGCAGGACTGTCCTTTGGGTTCATCTAGGATGTGAAGAGAATGCAAGGGCCCAAAGGGTCTTCTGTCATGAGGCATTCGGGCTGACACGGCAATGATCATCTCAGCCAGCACAAAGCACTCAAGCCTTGCATCGCTACTGGCAATGTCCCCCTCACGCAGAGGGGGAGGAGGCAGGCTGGTTCCTTTGCTACCAGCAGAATTTGGAGTTTGTTGCAGAGACCCGCTGCTGCTTTTCACTGCGTGTTCTGGCAAGCTCTTAGTAGAATAGGTATCTAAATGGTGATTGCCTTTGTTCCTTCCGAACTCAGTTTTACTCTTGAGCGAGGTTTCAGTTCCATACTCACGCATCATTAATGTAAAAATGCAGTAAATAGATATGCACAGACAAAACAGAACCTTGGTTTGTGACAACACTTATTTTTCACTCTGTGTTGGAACAAAATCAAAACCTTGCAGATGTCTTCACAAAACAATTGTGCTGAGGTTTTTACATTCCAAGTGGAAGATTAAGTTTACAGTTCCTCTCCTTCCGATCAGCAGTGATCAGAACTTGCTGGGACTGGGAATGGTTTCTTCTGAGATCTGTGTCAAAACTATTACGCCTCTGAAATATTCCAGCCTTGACAAAAACACAGATTTTTGTTAATGCTCATAAGAATGTGACAGTAGTTCACAGCAGTATTCTGTCTCTGACAATAGCTGTAAGTAGATGATTGGAGACCAGGAGGGCAGATAAACAATACTTCTCTTCACCCTCCCCAGCACTCTCTCAGCCTCCAGCTATTTTCAGCTCAGGGGATTTCCTGAGACTGATGTAGTTTGTCTGTTTAGTTAATGGGACTCTCTCTTCCAAGTATTTGTCCAGTCTCCCAGGGAGCCCATGTAAAATTTTTGTTCAGCTCTACCCTAGTTGTAAAAGTTCTTTCAGATGCCAATGAGGGCAGTATAA
This sequence comes from Falcunculus frontatus, assembly GCA_013398115.1. Classification (NCBI taxonomy): domain Eukaryota; kingdom Metazoa; phylum Chordata; class Aves; order Passeriformes; genus Falcunculus; species Falcunculus frontatus. Next base: position 1,507,766 of record VZRV01005920.1, on the reverse strand, counting down.
GAAAACCAAAATAACAACTTTTAAAGATCCATTATGTGGATGGAGTTCCCCAAACATTCACCTCTGTCCCAATGCTGGTTTTTGTCAAGCTCTGTTAACTTCCATGGGAGCCGAGCTGAATCAGCGTTAAGTGTTCAGCGATGACTATGATTTAGAAAGATTTATTTCTTGGATGTCCAACCCAATGAGCTTTTAAATCAGCCTAATGTGACAACTCAGAACCTTTTAAGATTTTTGCAAAGCTGAACATTCAAGGGATGAGCCACCTCAGGCACTTAAAAAAGTCATGACTTCTGAGCTTAAATTTGTATTCAGTGAAGTCTGTAAAGCTAAGTTATTCTTCTAATCTAAATTAATAAGTTTTTTCAGTATGCCAGTGTCTTATTTAAATAAGAGTCTGTGATTATGACCTAATCCTGTCTTCTCCATCAGAACAAACTGAGGAAGCTGAGGTCTACCAGGACCTTTGCTGGCAGCACCTAAGTGATGATTTTGTCTGTAGTCGACCACTGGTTGGAAAGCAGACCACGTACACGGAGTGCTGCTGCCTGTATGGTGAAGCCTGGGGCATGCAGTGCGCCCTGTGTCCCATGAAGGAGTCAGGTAAGGAAACGCATGTGTCGGTTCTTGGAACGAAATCTGAAATACTTCTTCCCTTTAATCCCTTGCATTTGTACCTGCACCAATAACACAAGAACAAAACAACCCAAGCCCCTCAAGTTAAGGGAAATGGGTTACCAATAAGGACTGACAAATTTCCAGGGAATATAATTTAGTGTTAAAAAGAAAGGTGACGGTCGCATTTTTAAAAGACTATATTTTGTTACGTGTTTGGAAATCAGATACCGTTCCATGACGTTTCAGGCAAAGGTGCTACTTGTTGTGACTACAAAAGCTGAGTGGATACAGAGAGAAATGTCATTGACACACAGATTTATTTCTGCAGACCAGAGAAGGGGCCAGGGGAAGCAGCATAGGTATATATCATGCTATGCCTGAGATATATAAGCCCTGATATACACAATCTGGTGTGATACTAACTTTTTCCCCCTTGTATAAACCGTTCCAAAGTCTGGTTTGGATGCAGCTTTCTTACTATAAATGTGTCTTTCAGTAACATATCTTTCCATGTAGGAATACTATCCTGCACTGGTATAGCATTTTATTGTGCACATTTCTGGATTTTCACTTGGGCCTGTGTTACTCCAATGATAATGTTGTGGCTAAAGCAATACATGTTTTACTTGCAGCAAAAAGACAGGAATTAAAAAACTACCTAGAGAAGCTCAGTGACGCATCAATGCAGTTGTTTCTGTCTGCTTGGGTTTTATGCTTTTATAATTTACTTGCAAGGTCCCTGAACCTGTTCTTAGATATCTTTACTTGTTTGAGTTTGCTTTGGAAATGCAGCAACTGAAAAAAAATACCACCTGATTTTGATGATGTTGGCTGGAGTAACTGCTGGCTGATGCTTACCCCAGAAAGACTGAAGAAGAAAAACAGGGCATGACAGCAGCTTGATGTATAAGATATGGAAATGTCTGAAATGTCTTTGTCAGAACAAATCTTATATGAGGACATCAAATTACTATGACTGCTAGAATAACAAATGCAATGGAAGAAATGTAATAGTAGAAAATATACAGGGCAATAGCTAATAGCAAGAATTGTTGCTGTGACCTGGAACTCCTCAGGTGGGAAGATTGAGCAGATTAAAGGAGTTTTGTTTTGTTTTGTACAAAGTTCATCACATGGTGAGAGTGACCCATCTGTATCAAGCAAGCATGCAATCCTGAGAGAGGGAAGAAAGGCTGTTCCTTTTAGAGAGAGTTCAATTAGGTACAAGATTTACTTCTGGAGATTTCTAGCTAGTTACATTTAAAGGAGGATAAATCTGAAAAAGAAGAGAGAAGGACCACCAACATGGTCAGGGAAAGAGAACGTGCCTCACAAGGGAAGATGAAAAATTCCAAACATAGATGCAGAACAAAGGCTGCAAATTCTAAGACTCCGCACTGCAGCACAATCATGCAGGATTCCCAGAAGCTTTTTAATTAAACAAAAGTGCTGATATGAGGGAAAAAATGGAACAATTTCAGTCTGAAAATATTAGATATTTTCTGATCATTAAGAACACAGGATTCTGGAGCCTCAATCCTGTGCCAACAGTGGGGTGCAAATCCCATCTAGTTCTATGAAGAAAACTGAGAAATTCATTTAAAAATTACATGGAGGTTCCCAATGGATAACATCCTAAACATCAGTTGGATGATCCTTAGTCAAAGCTGAAGAGCATTATGATAATAAAATCTTTCTCCCTCCAGACATAAGATAACTTCTATGTAATGTTTCATTTGCATTGAGAAGTATCTGCTTTAACTGAAAGTATGAGGCATACTTTGATCCCAAATACTTTAAATTATCCTTATAGGTTGGAACATAGTTAAAAATAAAAGCATATTGAATGTTTATCATGTCAGAACAAACATACCAGCCCGCATTTCTTAGTGGAGATGGTATATGCTCATTTGTCCTCACACACATGTGCACTCACCCACACAGAAACCTGGAAGCCTTTCTCTGCGTTCAGGAACATTTACCAAGAAAAATTTAAAGCTGACTGAACTGAATAAATGATTCATTTGACGTGTCTTCAGTCTGTAGCACTTAAAGTGATATCATTGGCTCAAGAGAGTGCTTTCACACCTCCAGGCCAGTAGGTCACAGGTTCAAGTCCTGGCTGGGAAACCTGGAATTTCTCCATTTCTAAATACTTAGGTATTGTGTAGGCCGAGTTTACCACTGAAGGTGTTTGCTTATTTCCCCAGTTAGGGGCTTTCTGAAGATTTTTAACACATGTTAAAGAGGACCTGGTGATGTGAAAAGCATTATCACCACAAGACTTTCACCATGAAATGGGTTGGATCATAGGACAGATCTGTGGTTTCCTTTTACCTTGTTTATACTCCCATTGTATTTGAAGATCTAGTCAGCACCCTTAGAAAGAAGGAAATACAGGCCTACCACCATAGGTGATACTTTGCAAGTCCCTTCTAAAGATATTAATGCTTTAATAAAAATAAACTGTAGCTTTTGTAACCCAACTTGTCTTTAAAGTGCTTCCATTTTTCATGACAAGATTTAAATATCCTGTTCAAGTAGGATCCAGCATAAACCCCATAGGAAGAAAGAGCATATTTTTAAGAATTTATCCATACCAAACAAAAATAAATACAATCTTAAATCAGCGTGAAAACAGAGCTTACATGGTTGCTACAATTTCTAAAAACTACTAATCAGTGCTTAATTAAACAAACCCCACTGAAATGACTCCAAACATTCAGGGACTGAAACAAAAATAAGTAGCACTTGTTGATATTGCAACTCAACAGCAGCATCTTAACAGGAGTAAGACGGATAAGTATTTTGATGACAACATTGAGGAACAAACTCAAAATATTAGCTCAAAGTCCTGATCACATTACTGCAAACATGAACTGTAGTGCAGTGCTTGAGTACATCTGACTCGTGCAAACAAGGGATGTAAAGGCATTGTTTTCAATTACACTGGTTCTCATGTTATAATCTTATGATATCATATTGCAGATAAAGACTTTCACACATTTTATCCAATACCAAAATGTCAGCTACTGAGGTGTATTCTCTCTGAGCTCATGGTGGCATTAGTCTGTACTTGCCCAAAGAACAGTAATAACAGTTTAGTAATTATTCTTTAAAAATGTTTGTGTTATTTGAGGTTTGTCATTAGCAATCTGTAGTAATTGACCGGTTGAGGAAAACTAGAAAATTGGATACTTTTGGTTTAGATAACAATAGCAAAACATCCTTTCTTCCTTGGACCCACCCAAAGAAATACATGTTGGATCACCTGTCTTCAGAAGTTCTGCTTCCTTGGTCAATTTACGGTTAGTGCCTAACAGCCCATCTCTCTCCATCCAGAGTCCATGGTCTAGTAACAGGTAGCAGGACAGGCACCAGTAAGTTTAGCAGCTGGGTCAAAGCCTCTATGCCAGAAAACAGAGCAACTGGCCCAGACTGAAAAAATCTAAAATCTAAAATAAAGCCATACATACCTCAAGATATCTTGAACATGTAGGACCTGAACAATAAATCTTCTGAGACTCCAGAAGCTCCTGGGAGACCCTTAGGGGACTGGAGTGGATTTTAGACAAGGTATGTGGTTACAGGAAGTTTGAAGGGAGGAGATAGAACTAACAGCTAGAAAATGTTGAGTAAGGTGGTGTGCCAGGGTCAGCGTTTAATTTACAGTGACTGCCTATTTGTGTATTTGTAAAATGATCTTTTTGAGGTTATTGCCGTGCAATACCACCTTTGCTTCAGTAACACCTTAAGATGTTGGTAAGGTGGTATTAGGAGCCCCTGAACCAAAGATGTCAGTCAGTTAAGGAGGGTACTTTCTCTTCTGTAGCTGGCTGCCTGGAGAAGCTTTCATATAGAAAAACAGGGTGAGGTAGGTCTGGGACTCTGCAACTTTAGCAAATGTTTTAATAATTATTGAGAGTGGGGGTACATTACTACATCTGTAACTTGGACCTTTTTGTTGATGTGAGTACTAAGATAATGTCATGAACACATCCTTAGGCAACTGTAAAAGGCACCAGCATTCAATTTATCAGCCTGCTTATTTATGTATCCTTATAAATACTTTTTATATTCTAAGTTTTAAATTCTATTACTTTGTGGGTTTTTATGGAACCACTTCATGTTTAGAAGATCCGTGGAAAAGACAGTGGTGGATCTCCAGTCAGTAGATGTTTCAGATATTCTGTGGGATTAGAAGTCACATAAAGAACTGCTGTTCATGTTGTATTTGAAGTTTCTCTTTATCTCCATCTTAGCATTTGCAAAGCCCGTGCTAAGAGAACACTTGAGAGTAGTGTGAACCACCTGGGGTATTGTAGAATGTAGGATTTCTCTTGGACAATTTCATGTCATGTTGTTTATGCAGAAACCCACATCTGTGCTGGTCCTGCCAGTTTCTCCTTCCATCAGGAAAGCTGAATCAGCACCCTGAGCAATATATTCCCCTGACCTGTCCTAGACATGTGCTTTACGATGAGATGCTGTCCTAGAAGTGATTATGTCTTTTCATGGGCTAAAAATGGACAGTGAATAACTAATTCAGATGCAGACCCTCAGAAATGCCTACATAGAGTTGAATTCTGCCCATTTCTGGCAGAACAGATTGTTTGGATTGCATTTTTGTTGCAAAGGAACTCTGTGTATCCTTTGTAAACATTATGAGCTAGTTCTGGGCTGAGCTTCCATATTATGAGAACACCGTGTTCCCTTTAAGTTCTGGTTAATGTCAGTCATGAGGATCTGGAAGTATAGGGAAAACCCATGTGTGTAAAGGATGAGTTTTCATCTGTCTTTTTGAGATGGTAAAGATCAGCAGGCACTGGATTAATTTCTGGAGATCATTGCTCATCTTTCCATTTAGGATGGCATTGTGCCTGCTTCCTCTGTGGTAAGGACTCTGGTCAAATGGATTATATCCTCTGGGCTTAAAATATTGCAGTGATTGGACCTTGAATATTCAAATTCTTGTGTTCAGCTGTGCAGATTTTTGGCTGATTTCATTTCATGAAGCTATTCAGTGCTTTTTTGAAGGTTAGGAGAGACATGCAGAATTGCTTTGGCTAAAGGTTTTTTCTCATGGAACCTCACATTCCAAGTGTACATGGAAATCAGCAAGGAGTCAGAAAGCCATGTGCAAAATTGTGTCAGAAACAACCTGACTTCTACTACAACTTTTACCTATCTCTTTGGAGCAAAAGGAGAGGGAAGATAATTTTGGGAAACTTGAGCAGCATTAGTAGAGGAGCAAAAGGTCACTACCAAGAGGTGTTGAGATAATTAATTTGGTAATTATTTCAGTTTAGCAAGAGCTTTACTTCTGCTATGAATCTTTTTCAGGGATTTCATTTAGAGTATGTCCATGAGAGGATATGAACATCCTTCTTAACTAATGAAAAATAACCTTTAAGAATGATACCCTTACCTTTTTCTTAAGTTGTAGAATAGATGTGAATGCTGTTCACTGCAAACCTTAGCATCTATCCATGGGCAATGTCAGTAAAATTATCTAAATTGTCAAATAGCACAATCTAAATACAGAGCAGAAATACCTTAATCTTTGGTTCACAGATGATGCAATCTCCTGAGACAGCATAAACTTAACTGATTTAGACTGATGTCCAGAACCTCTGGTGAAACTGTTGCATTCTTAAATAATTTGACAGATCAGGCTTGGTTTCTTAGTTTTGGCTTCTTTTGTGTGTGTGTGATGGTGACAGTTCTGAGGAGCTGGAACAGAAATAAAGCTTTCTTTATGGGCAGGAGCTGGACTGGCTGTGGTGTAGTTGTTTCATGGTTATGTCAGGAAAAGCTTTTTATATAATATTTTGCTTTAAATACATGAATTGTGAAATTACGTTTCTGACTGGAGAATTTAGGATTTTTAGGCTTCTGGGTACAAGTAAGACCCACATGGGCTTGCTCAGTTATAACTATATGTGCACATTAAATGCACATTTGCACAGCTGCGTTTTTGCTAACAAGCACCTAAAAGCCAGTCACTGCATCCAATTTATATTGTGTTGTCTCTGTCAGCTGCATTTTCATCACCAATTACAGCTAACATCTGTAAATCTGTGCCAGTACACGTGTCTAGATGTAGTCCCCTTACACTTGTTTAATATGCAATACATCTGACTTTAAAAATGTCCTTTACATTTTTGGAAGCATACATCAGCTTCCTTTTATAATAGCCATTTTAAGTTATACAACAAGCTGTCTCTATGCTTCATTTGCAAGTTATGAGAAAAACTTAGAAACACATGGACCGGTGTAGACTAAACTATCTAAAAACAAAGTATTTTTTTTCCTCTTGAACTGTAGTTGTATTGTCCCTGATCACAGCCAGGAGATAAGTAGAAAAAAATAAAACCATATAGAAAAAGGTTTCTTCTTTCATTGTGAATTATAAAAAATTTTTTTTCAACTTTACTTGAAAGGTTCTTTTCAAAGTGAGCATTCATTTCTGTGACAACTAAAATGTTTCTGTCATTCAGGGGTAGTTACACATTCTCTCTCGGTCTCTACCCCCTCACCACCTTCTTGATCTCAGTCTCCTGTTGTCATCTCCCTAGGGCAATGTCATGCTGTTCTCCCATTTGAATTCTTGCATGCAAGTTTCTGTGCACCAGTCGTGCTTTCACCCACAAATCTTACAACACTGTTCATTTAGTTCCCTTCCCTGGAAAACCGTGACTAGCACACATCACAGTGACCCAAAATACATTTTCTTTAACTTGAACTGTAGGAACATAGCATAGCAAGGGGAAAAGTTTAAAACAACAGAAGTGTCATTGCTGTAACTTGTTCTGTCCTCCACAGTGGCATTCTGATGGGTTCATTTCTGTCAGGGATCCAAGTCTCAAGTCTACCTTATTTCAAAACACCAGTTGTCATGATCTTTCCAGAATGTGGCCCCCCGTACACCTTTCAGTCTTTGTACTCTCCTCTCTGCCCAGAGTTTTCTTCCCTGGGGGAAAAAAAAAGAAAAAAAAAAAAGAGGACGAAAAAGACAAGCTCAGAAAGGTGGAATAGGTAACTTACCATTGTTATTGGTCCTGAATTTTTAGGTGAGTTGCTGTTGCTCCCCTTGGGTTTATTGCCTGAGCACCTAGTGACTGAATCAACACATTGTAAAAGACGAGATTTGGTCTACACTACTTGGACAGCTAAACGGAACATACAGTATTAAGAGAGTATTATAGGTATAAGACCTAAAAATGCAGACATTCAGAACTTGATTTTCAAGTGGGGCAGGAAACAAGTTTCTATTGTCGACATTTCTTTAGTCTTCTTTAGATATTAAACAACTTTGCATTGGCAAACATGCAATATAAAATAGTCTTGCACAATCGTCAAACTACACAACTTTCATGTACATGAGAGCTCCAGCACTATGGATTTTCAGAAGTTCCAACTGTTGCCTTCAGAACTAAAACATGGTTAATACTGCCAGTATCACAAATGGAAAATTAGCAGTGAGTGATCTGGGAAGCCAATGTCCAGGTTCTGTTCAGTCCTTCCCATCAGATCACATTCATGTGGAGGAGGCAGTGATCCCTAAGACCTGCTTGTCTTGTCCCTTTGCCTTTCACTGACTGTTTTTATGTGGTGGTTTCTTCCACACAAGCCAGACGAATTAGTATTTTGTGGTAGAACACAGATTTCCTTTGCCAAGAACATTTGTGGGCATCTGTGAGAAAGTGCTTTTACTATTCTCCACAGCTTTCCTGTGTGTACATATGAATGAAGGAGTCCCTCTGAGATGACAACCTGTCCCCATGTGTGGATGTTAATCTGGGGTTAGATGTGGGGAAGAAAAAATGGGGTGATTTTGGTCCTATGTCTGCTCTTAAAACTATGCTCATTATCACAGTATCTCAGTGGGAAGCTGTGCAGTCAGGGATATAACATTTGCTGTATGTCGTTTATTTTGCAATGCTGGCTTTGTTTCCTGTGCCCTGGGATGTTGCTCTTGGGCAGTGTACTTTGTTCTCTGGGAGAGGAGAGTGTTGCTTGAATATTATTACTGTATATAAATATATTCTGGAGGACATACCTCAGAGAGGAAACCACTTTGCTCTTGCAGCAGAATGTGATGGGATTTACAGTGATTTGTAAATTCTCTGGGGAGTTCATGCTGCAGACTGGGACTGGCAGCCATGGCAGCTCTGGATGTGCACAGACAAGCTTTGCCTGTACTTCAACGTCTTGTGCTCTCAGAGGGCCGAGTTGTTGACCACAGAATTCAAACAGACTTTTTGAACACTGTGGTTTTTTTCAGTACAAAATAAAATCGTTCCAGGTGGAGGAGATACTACCTGTAAAAATAAAATTACAGTGCTGGACAGCAAGTGGGACTGTGCTCTGCACTGTCTAGAGGCAGTCTGGACTTATCCAACTATTTGCTGTCTGGGACAGTTCTACACAGCATGAGGTTTCTGGCTCTGTAACCATCTGCAATTCTTGGATTTTGTATCTGCTTAGGGCTTTTTTTCCTCTCTCTCTCTTTTGGTGGTTTTTCTTTCCCGTCCTTTCTCTGCCTGATTCTCAGAACACCAGGCAATCTTCACAGAACCAGATGCTAAATAGACTATAGCAACAGTAAAGGAGCACCTGGGTTGCTGTATTTTAACAATATTTCTATTTTAAAATCAATTGTATTGTATGTGTTTTAGTAAAGGGTAATGGGAACAGAGTTGACACAATTTTTGATTTATAAAAGAATCAAACTCTGCATAAGCATTTCAAACATGAGCTCTGACACCTGAAATGAAGAGTTGCTTTGGTCTCTACTTGTGTAGTCTGGCTATTAGAGAGAGGCACAAAATCAGATGTAACTATTTCTCCTGTGCGTTTCCCCACGCCTTTTGAGGTTCACAGCCAAGGAAACTTTGAACAGCAGTCATAATTTTAAGCCTGTAGGTTGAAGATACAGTTTGTAGATAACTGTGGGCTATTTTAGAAGTATTTTTCACTCTGATTTCTGCAGGTCAGCTGATAGTGTCAGAAATATTGGCTGTACCTGCCCCTCCTTTGGGGAGGCTTCTGCTAGCAGCCATGATGGTCTGGGATAGCTTTTGTTCCACAGAATGAGGAATGTAAACAGAGATAGCCTTGGAGAGAAGTGTATTACCAGTGGGATACACAACATCTCTCTGCTCTTGCGTCCCATGTAGACCACAAGAACCTGACCTATAACTTTTTGTACAGTTATTGACTCAAATCTATCCCTGGTGTCACCCCTATTATGACTTAATAGTATATATTTGGCTCATTAACATTTTAATGACATTCTTCTTGAAGAGAGAATGCTTTCTGGAAATTTTCTTTTCTGCAGATTTATGGTGTTTCTAGGAAGATAAGTTTTATTTCCAGCAAATATGAACCATCGCTCACTGGGACTAATGTAATGCAGCCTGTGTTACAAGTGTGTTTACTTTTATATCTTATTTTCTTTCCCCCCTCAGAGGATTACGCCCAGCTGTGCAACATTCCTGTTCCAGGATCTCGGCGGCCATATGGACAGGATGCTTTAGTTGACTTCGAGGAGCACTACACTCCTGAAACTAATCCATACTTTGTTGAAGACCGTAAGCGAGATTCTCTGTTATATAAAAGACTTGAAATGAGATTTTAACTTCAGTTGTTTCCCTGTAGCTAGTTTCTTCTCTTTGCTTCTGGGTAATATGGCCTATGTATGTTTTAGTTATTCCTATGACACTAGCTTTCAGTCAGGTGTTCCAGTTCAAGAGCCAGGTTTGTATGAGAGTCCTGTCGGGCTCAGAGTACATTTAATTTTTAATCTAGCAAAACAGTTTGTGCCAAGTATACTAAATCTGTGTTTACCAACAGTTTTATGGCTCAAGGTCAGAAGGATTGCCAATTTTCCTTCTCACAAATTGATTTTCCTTTGGAGCACAGGACAGATTTCTCCAGAGTGCATTTAATTTAAAAGAAAAAAAAAACCTTCATCTTTCCATGATTTCCCAGCAGAACTTGTATGGGTGAAATGAGAGCATGCAAGTCATTCTTGCTTAACAGAGAAAATGTACAGCACAGTGTGATCAGAGAATACATATATGTATGGACTTCAGGCTGGATGCTATGGCCTGCCAGGCAGGGTGTGAGGGATTGTACACGCATCTTGGATCTTGCAGAGTATCAGGGCCCTTTATATTGGGTCTGGCCCAGCTTACTGTTAAAAATTGCGGGAGAGGAATGCTTACAGATTTCAGCATCTTCCTCAAAATGAGGCACCCTGTACAGGTCCAGAATATTTTATCACAGTTTTAGAGAAGAAGAAGTATCAGAAGGAGCTGGTAACTTCTTGTGCTTTACATGTATATGGCCTGCAAGTTGCCACTATGCTCTTCCCCAGTCAGTGTTACTGAGTGTTGATGTTTAACTGAAATATCACACAGCTGAAGACTACTGATTACACAGTGAAAAACCCAGAACAATGCTGGGTAAGCAATGTTAATGTACTGTTAGTGTGGAAAGAAGCATTTCACAAGGTTTAAACAAGGTATATAATTTAGTGGTAAATAAATACTGTGAAATGTGGAAAGTTTTGAATCCACAGCTGAGACTACTTCGTAGAATGTCCTCGGTGGGAAGGGACGTTAAAGATCATCTAGTTCCAACCTCTTAGGAACAGAGGCTTAAGGGCTCATGGCTCTTGCTCCCATCATATCACTGAATCGGATGGGACATCCTGTTTAGGGCATCAGAGACTTCAAGATCACAATCCTGCTGCAGGTTGTGTGAGGAATACAACAATACGTCCCATCCCATAGCTGGGCCATGTACCTTCAGTGTAATACTTGTCATTATGCAATGAGTTTCTACAGAAGCAAATACATACCTCAGAATTACAATACAGGTCCCATCAAGGTGTTTTGAAGTAGAGTGTATTTTGTGGAGTAGAACTTGCTGTGAGTGATAAATATTTTAGTTTTAGCTGGTTAAAATTACAACATACTATATTTATGACAGAGAGAGGGAGAGAAAAAATATGTATATATGGGTGTACATATGTTTATGCACATGCATATATGCCTACCTATAAACTATATGCCTAATAAATTATGTCTTTATTTTAAAAATAACTGTGTATTTGGGGGGACACCTTTCCCTTTCTTGGCACTGTTTTCTAAATTAGAAGAAGTTTTTACTTTAAAGGTGTCTCCTGAGCCCTCTGCAAGCTCTGTCAGAAGACTCTAGCAAGTAATGAAACTTGGTTACCTATATCATGACAGTGCTCAATATCCTCAATACTATTGCACTGAGAAGTGATTTACAAGGCTCATGAAAAAGACTGCAATGTTTCCCATTTAATGTACCCTTGTATACATCCTGTGTATTAAATGTGTTCTTGAGATGTGACATCTGTCAGCAAGTACTTACTTCACGTTATGGGTTCAGTGTCTCCAGAATCTACTCGGTGTATTACTGACCAGCTTGGGCTTTATTGAGAAGCCCACCATGCTAGAAAATTCAGGATAGGAACAATATCTGTAGTCAAAGAGAGGGGGAGTGGAAATGGCAGTGTGGAAATTAAATGGAGGATGATATGGAAAGGGCAGAATAGGAAAGGCAAAAGCAGGTCAATAGAAAAGAAGTTCTCAAGGACTGAGACAGGATGGAGTAAATAACAAAAGTCAAGAGAAAAAAACATAAGGAAGAGAGAAATTTATATTCCTGGGTAGCTTAGCAAATACATGTCTCACAGCTGTTGCAATATTAATCAGTAAACAGTTTTTCAATAAGCTGATGGCTTGTTACTGGAGCCACTACCTGTTACAGGACAGATGGGGAGATATATCCTCCTCTATTCCACTCCAGCTCCAATTTGCCCTCTATATATATTCATTATGCTGGTAAACTTATGACTCAAACATTCTCGGCTTTTTCCACAGAAGTCTTTTTGATGTGATGGGCTGCCATCTGCAGTCCTGTTACATCACTGCTCCATGAGCAGAAAGCTAGTGAAAAAAACCTTAGGACTTACAGGAGCAGTTCAGTCCTAGAGACAATCTCTGAACATGTAAAAATGTACAATAATTTTGTAGGTATAAATCCTTCCTTATATATAAAAGCATAACTGTCACAAAAGCCCTAAGGCAGGGAGCACAAAAAGCATTGTATAAACCACTGAATACAAAGACAAGTCTTTGTATAAGAGGTGAAAAAAAAAAGCTCAACTCTTTGAGCTTTGACTGCTCACCATCTAGAATTATGACAAGGAGCAATTGGTAGATTATAGGTATTTGTACTGGCACCAGTCACTGAAGCACAAGCCAAAGGGTTGTTAACAAAAAACCACAACAGGAAAGCAGTCTCTGATTTCTTCTTATTTTCCTTATTGCATCTAGGATTGACTTTTTTTTTTTTAATATGTTTTCTTCTGGATAAATTATAATTCATCTCTTACCCCTCTACACACACACACCTTATTTTTCTAGAATAGTTTTAAGAAACTTTTATCCCAAATTGCACAACCACTTGTTTCCCTAAAGGCTGATACACATAATAATTGAAATAAAAGGTGCTATTTAGAAAACACTGACTTACCCTTTAAAAACATAAACCATGAAATTATAGAGTTTCCATTACTACAAAAAAAAATCACGGATTTTTAACACAAAATAAAACTTAAGAGTTAACCAAGTTATTCAGTTTCCATCTTGAAACATATCACAGTACATTTCTGGTACATTTAAAACTCCAGATGGTACAGCTCTGCTAAAGCTGACCTATTTTCTGCAAAGTCAAATCACATTCCAGTAAGCTTCTGAGAGAATTTCAGACTTTCACTATATACTTGGGTATACTGATTCAATAGCTTTGTAACTTACTTGTTTGCAATTCTTTCTGCTCCCAGGTTTCCTGAACAGTTTTGAGGAGCTACAAGCAGAGGAATGTGGTATTCTGAACGGATGTGAAAATGGCCGGTGTGTAAGAGTCCAGGAAGGCTATACCTGTGACTGCTTTGATGGTTATCACCTGGACATGGCCAAAATGACTTGTGTTGGTGAGGATAGCATATCACCTGTTATATCACCTGTTATCTCCTGTTAGGCTGTCAATTTACTCAGTTACTTCACCTAAGGAGGCCTCAAACAAAGGGGTTAGAGATGATCACCTGAATTGTATTAAAGATGCCAGCTTTGTTTTATTTACTGCAAAGGCCAGTAATTATTATTGCAAAATTTTCTTGGTGTTCCTCAGTTCATCTTGGTCATTGCAGGTGTGTTCAGCTAAGAGAGTAGAAGCAAACAGACGCACATTTGTGGAATGAAGCTTAGACTTATATCAAGAATTTAACTGTAATATACAGACCAAATGTTTTTCAAAGTCTTTGGTAAGCTAGGAGGATGGAACTGAATCCAGAGCAGAAGAATGATTTTAGGAGTGGATTTTTAGAGTGGATTTTTCTAGTGGATTGAGAGTGATTGCCTAAATATGCAGATAACCACCTGGTGAAGTTTGGCCCCTGGTTTTCAATTATTTCAACAGCCAACAGACTCAACTATTTCTCTCACTCTCAAGCTAATAAATCTGCATGTTTACAAACCAAGACATTTATATCTTCAATGAAAACAACTAAACATGAGAACAGCAAGTGTCAGCGAGAAGATGAAGGGTTGAAAACAACCACCCCTCAATGCAGAAGCCTAGCAAAAACAGTGTGATTATTTCAGTGTAAGGTCTGCACTAACCTTGTTTAGCATTATGCTTCATGACACACACAGCTGAGATCTCCCAGCTCTATGACAAGAAGCTGCCTATGTGCCTTGTAGTCTTCAGGACTTCATGGCAAGCTGGCCTCCTTAGTAAGAAAAGATGTAGCTGCTGTGTATGTCAGGCCAATGCTGCATGATGTTGAGTGCAGGTAGTTTGCTCTTCACGACTATTCAGTTCACAACACCAGCAGCTCCTAAAGTATTCAATTGTGTAAAGTACAGATGTTATGCTAAGAGCTTCAAGCTTCTTTCTTAAAAGTCACTTTACAGTAGTCAGATAAAGACTTGTAAGTTGTTGCTTAATTTTGTTGTGCAGCTAGGCTGAATTTGGACTTGGCAATCTAACCATTTAAGGCCCTTCAATACCCTGTTGATTCCCTATGATAACTTCCACCTCTTCCCAATTCATTTTCTAGAGCTTTTGACCCAGCCTAATTCCACCCAATTGGAACTGAAAAGAAAGTTCTCAGGGCATTCGTGCAGACTGTTCTAGTCCTAGCAATGCTGGAAATAAATGAGTATTACCTACACACCAGACTTTAATACATGTCTTTTGATGTCTCCTTTTTGCAGATGTGAATGAGTGCAACGAGCTGAACAACAGGATGTCCCTCTGCAAGAATGCCAAATGCATTAACACGGAAGGGTCGTACAAGTGTTTGTGTCTCCCTGGGTACGTGCCTTCAGACAAGCCAAACTACTGCACACCACTGAACTCAGAACTAGAGAGTGAACTGGAGTAGAGGCAAATCTCCATATCCTAAGCCCATATACTCTGCACTGTATAAAGAAAAGGATAAAAAGTATTTAACTTGAGAAGAGAAGGCACCAGAGTAGCAAACGGAAGGGGAGAAAAGGGTTAAAATGTGTCAAAGGTGAGACATGATGGGTTGGTTGTTTATCAGTTTCACTGAAGTGACAGACCAAATGGACACATTGCTCTGTATGAAAGAAAAAATCAAGTATATAGTGTGTTCATAAAAAAAAAAATCTTTGAAAATAATCAAAAACAGTGCTGTTATTTTAAACAGAAGAGCTTTGGTTTTTTGGTTTTTTTGTTTTGTTTTGTTTTGGATTTTTTTTTTACTATTGCTTGATTAATTTGGCATTTAAATAGTGACGGAAATGTTTTATATTACTATGTCGTTTTTTTGATTGTTCATTTCCTTGTCTACTGTTTCTTTTCAGACCTTTTTTTTCTGATCAGTACAAATTCTATGATACAGATATTCTTAGTCCATTTTGTAAGAACTGTTACACAGGGTGATGCTCCTCCTTCTCTGGAATATTGGTCAGTGACTTTTTTTTTAATTTGCTAGTTGTCTGCCCTGTGGAGCAGGCACCATTTGTTTTCAAATGTTTATATACCTTGGCGAAAAGTCCTTATATTCATTTTGTATCCTGTATGGTTGTTACTGCACTTAACGTCTTTAGAACCTTTCTTGCCAAGTTCAAAGCTGCTAGTGGACAACATTGGATTCCTTTTGTACATTAAACGAAAAGATTTTAGCTCACATCTCTATTGTAATGTGTAAATTGAACACAAGAGAGATCTTGTATGATTACCCTAACATATTAAAGCTGTATATTAAAACTCAATAAAATCACCTTTTTTTAGAAAAAAACCCCTATTTAATAATTGTGGTTTCTTCCTGCCCCCTTCCCCCCCCCCCCCTTTTTTTTGTGTTTCTTTTACAAGAATCAACCCTCAGGTGTTTACAGTACTAGATTTAATTTACATTATAATGGTCTCAGGGAGTTGTCTGGCTTATTTTTCCTTCTCATGCTGTTTTAATAAGACCAGAATCTGAATTAGTTAATGCCTGAAGTTAGGCTTCCAAGGGGAAGATTTCAAACACAGACCTACAGAAACTGTTTGACTTGGAAGCTGACTCCCATGGAATTTTTCTTCTTTCCTGGTTTAGGCATGTTTCCCACTAAATCTGCAAATAAGACTCTACAGTATGATGGCCTGGTTTTCAGAAATACTGAAGAGAAGGGAGAGAATTTCCTTTTCTTGATGAACTGTACTTTCCCATCAGCTCTTATTTTTCAGTGGAAGGAGAGAAAGAGATTAGGAGACTGACAGATGTTTCACTTTGACCTTCTCCGGGGTGAAAGAGTTTCTTTCGGAAATCCTGAAACAGGTCCTTTTGATATTTTTCAAATGAAATGTTTTGCTGTGTCTTTGAGACCTGCCGTGTATTAAAAGGAGAAGGATAACTTGAGATTTTTAAAAGTGAGTCAAATTCAGTCCAATTGTCCAAAAATTTGGTTATTATTTCTTATTTCACAAAAAAAAAAATACTTACTTTGATTCTCAATAAAATTTATTTTCCCATATTCAGGTCAGCCACTGAGCTACAAATATCATAAGTTGTCTCCCTTTCAGTTCTGCACACTACAGTAGATCTTACTAAAGTCCATGTGACTGTAAATGTGCAGAAGCATTTCCTTCCCAGCACCCTTCTCTCTGTCTGGAACCTGCCATTAGGACTAGTGGAGATACTGTTAAAATGCAATAAAATATTCTCAATAAAACTCTGGGAAGAGGGATCTTTGGGGAAGAGAGTCTTTGTGATGTGCCCAACTCTCTTGACTTTTCTAGAATTAGGCAGGAGAGGGTGGAGGGCCAGTCACTCTTCCAGTCAAAAAGAGGTAGATTACAAACACTAGAGCTGGTCTGTAATTACACACACACAAAAAAAATAATTCTTGCTCACCTGCTGTGGTTAAGGAAGAAGAAAGGAGGGTCTAGTGTTATTAGTGAATGCTGTAACTAAAGAGCTCCTAGTTGTCCCACTTAAGTTTAATCCTACAATCTTAATAAAGAGCAAGGCCACAGTTACAACCTTTCACTGGATTCAGGATGAGCCCTGGGCTGCCTTCAGCCAACATGAAAATTCATAGACAAGACAGTCCTCTCCTGACTCCTGCCTCCTTCTGCTTCAGAAACCAGCTGTGTCTATCTCTGTAAGACAGCCTAGGCCCCAAGCTGCCACTGCAGCTGTCACCCCAGCCTCAGATATTCAGCATCCCAGTACTCCATCAATCCATACACAGGTAGCACCCATTTGCAGGTGTGAGTGCCAGGACAGGCTGACAGATGCAGAAACATTGGCACAACTGCTGCCAAACTAAATGTTTGGCATGTTAGATGACCATGCTCTTAGCAGGGAATATTAGTTGGGTCATTTGTCTCTACCTGTTCATCAAAGTTCACAGACCCCAGATTGTGCTGACCTGTTGATCTAGTTTGCCTTTATAGACATGGTTGAAATTGGTCACAGCACCGAAAGCTATCGGTAGGTTCAGAGTCATGGCTTATGCTGGCTCTGGTTCCATAGAAAATAAACCCCCACAGCAAACCTAAACCATCTCTTGGCCTATCAGTTTCTGTTGGCAGCAATTCACAAAAAAGATTTTGGTGTGGCCAGCCATCTTCCATCTCCCCTACCTAATTCAAGAGGGCAGCAGTTGACCCAAGTCCTGAATGAAGCTTGAAACATTCTGCTGGTTCAATAGCCATGTCCTCATTACAGCCACACGCTTCTTTCAATTACAGACACTGTATAAGCAGGCAGTAGACTTTGTGCATGCTTGTGCCTTTCCCTTCTACCTCTTTGTACCTCTAATATGCCTTAAAACACATGCAGGGAGCCAAAAGCAGACCAAGAAGCCTAAATCCCACTTACATCCCAGTGCTTAGTATTCCACGTTGCCTGGCTCCAGGCCTTCAGAAATGCTTTGACAAAGGAATCACAATTGAAGGAATTAAGTGAAATTCGGCCTTTGGAGCCCACCTACTTTGCCCCAGTGTAGCAAGGCTGGTTCTGTCATTTCACCTGAAAAGCTGCAGGGCTTAGGAATACAATTTTGATTCATAGTTAAACAAACGTTTTCTTAACATGATTAAGACGAGGGATTGGACACCATGGGTGTAGCCATTTTAGTTGTTACAAGAGCTGCGGTTTAGGTGAGAGCCCTCAAAATACAGAAACCACCACGTACAATTCCATGATTCAAGTTTCTGAGTACAGCAGAATCTGGAACTGATTATAATTTATACCAAATGGCACCAATACTTTATACATCCATACAGATCCTCTAAAAAAAATCAGTCCTTTTTTCAAGCAGACATTTCCTTGCTACAAAAAATAAAATTGCTGACACGGTAGAACTGAATTCTGCAAGTTCCCTTTTAATGCTCCTGTGTTAATGAGAATGAAGTTACTACAGAACTGGAGTTACAGAGTGCATTTCAGCTAGAAAGATATTTGATATGAACAGATACTTTCCTGTTGGGATGCTATTCAGTGAAAAAATTAGCCAGTGTTAAAACTATCAAAGTGAACACTAACATTCCTTGGGTAAAAACTCCCACAGCTGGACAGATTATTTGGATCCAAGAGACAGAACTCGCAGTCATGACAAATATTCAGCTAGTCAGTGGCAACTGACACACTCAAGTAAATTCCTGACTAAGAGAAGTCCAGAGATGCTAAAGGCACTGAAAGGGTTGTCATGACTTATTAGCTCACATTGATCATTACCCTCGTGTGAGCTGAATCTGAGTTTGGCAGGAGAGTGGCTCCTGGCTTTGGCACTTTCTTAAATCCTCAAAAAGAAAGGTGTCAGACCCAATTAGAGCACGTCACAGGCCTGATCTGGGCAGCAATTAAACCACAGTGCATTCCTTCGAAGTGCATGGCAAACTTAGAAACCCTGCTGCTGCCTCTAGAAGACACTACAGTATTGTTCTTTTAACAATGCCACCCACTTCGAAGGGCAGTTTGTGCTTGCTGGGGCCTCTTTGAACACCAAGCGGGCCAAGGGAGTTATTAAGGAGCCATTCAAGCAAAGAAGGGGTGAATTGCTGTGTGTAACAGAGGCTACTGTTCACTTCTGGGATCATGACTGGTGTAGTCACTGCCCCAGGAGGTGTTTAAGGAAAGACTGGGTGCGCTACTCAGTGCCATGAGTTCACATGGTGGTGTTTGATCATAGGTTGGACTCAGTGATCTCAGAAGTCTTTTTCAACCTGATTGATTCTGTGATTATTTGTTATTTGTATAGCTTTTCCTATCAGAAGATCTGAAATTTACCTAGGGAAGCTGAATGTGATGTGTCCAAAACAGAAGCAGAACAACTGAGTGAATGAGGAAAATCAGCCACCTGCTGAAGGCATCTCAATGAGTGACAACATCACCTTGTGAGAGTAACAGCGACTGCTACAGGACTGGGCTAATGTCACTACTTTCAGCTGCAGGAATAACCTCACACAACAGAAGGACTAGAAAATTTGGACCCATCTGGGGCACCACCTCCACAGCTAACACATCTGTGCAAGATCTTGAACCCAAACACCACCCCACCCCTCACCAACTTTTGCCATTTCAGTGCCCATGTGCCAACAAAAGAACCTGTGATGAAACAGGATTATCCTGTGACAACCTGCATTAATAAATGATTTTACTACCCGGTGGGGAAAGAATCCTTATGTGGGATAGGTAACAGGAGAGAGGGAATGTGACCTTCTCCCCTTCTTCTCCTACACCTGAGCATGTGCTGGGTGCACTTTGGAAAAAACAGAGCACCAACCTGCTCAGCCCACATCAGGAGAATCCCATCCAGAAGGAGAAGTATGCACAATGTGCACTGTTGCTTGCAATTAACCCCTGTGTTCTTGAAGAGTTAAGTGGCAACCTCAGGGGGAAGGGAAGTTCTGCAGTTTTTGTCCTGACAAAAGACGCAGAGGAGGGAGGAAATTAAGATATTCTTATGTTATTCAACACTGACTTTCCCTTCCCCTCAAGTCATGCTTTGCCACACGCTGCTTTCCATTAGCTCTGAACCAAGGAGGATGGAGAGGATGATGCTAGCCAGCATGGAAAATTTCTACGTGACAATTTCAGCATCACCTCCAATCCCTATCTACTCAGGCTGCCAGAATCCATTCTGAGCTGCATTTTTCCAAAGCACTCTGTATTGATTTAGCTCTGCTCCCACTGAAACCTGTGGCACCTACATGGATTCCAGTGGGAGCAGGGAAAAGGCTGTGCCAAGCCCTTTTGAAAAAAATCCCACCACGTGTGTTTAAAGAGGAATGTCTTTGGCAGAAAAGTTTTGAGTGCAGCTAAGCAGATTTTTTATTTCTTTCACATTAAAAGTTCAATTTCTGCCGCTTCTCATCCAGGCAGTAGCTGCCCGGAAGAGTGGGTAAGACCTGTCCCGAAACCCCCAGCAGGATATTGTGTGTTTTCACCTAAAACTGAATGAAACTTTACTATTATCAGGGCAGTCCGTATAACTTTGTGAGTGGGCACCATTCTCAGGATCCACACCTGTCCTTCCTGCTGCAGGCAGCCATCCAGGTCAGCTCTGGCCACAGGGCCTTTCCCCACTTTCTGTTCCATTTGATACCCCTTTCCAGGAGCAGTCTTCACTGAAATCCCGCTTTTGCTATTTTGCCTCCAGTACATCCTGTCACTTGCTCATGATCCAAAGCCTCAGCATCCCACATATCCCATCCTTCCTGTTCATTGGCATTGGAGGCCACAAAGTACTTTTCAGTCTCTAAATAAAGATTTGGCATGTGGTGAAATAGATAGCTACTATCCTGTGCTTAGGAAAACCTTCCGCCAAGGTAAACCGATCATTTCCCTCACAGTGATCCCTCTCCTCACAGGAATAGAAGCCACCACCACCAAGTAACAAAACTACTCAGAGAGATGTGACATGTCCTCTGTCCTTCTTTTACCATAAGCAAGAAATTTCAGCCATGCCTTTAGCAATGAATGTGTTCTTTGGCCTGCAGCATCA
Organism: Falcunculus frontatus; assembly: GCA_013398115.1. Classification (NCBI taxonomy): domain Eukaryota; kingdom Metazoa; phylum Chordata; class Aves; order Passeriformes; genus Falcunculus; species Falcunculus frontatus. Next base: position 1,486,575 of record VZRV01005920.1, on the reverse strand, counting down.
CCAAACTGAGCTGAACAGCAAACATGGAATAAGGAAGTTTCAAAAATAAGACAGGAAAGGGAAATCCTTTGCTTTGCACAACAGTGAGCTGAATGAACACGGAATTTTCATTCACATTTGCTCATGATTAGACATCTTTTTTTTTTTTTAAAAAAAGGAGAATTATTATTTTTAAATTTCCTTAGGCTGCTAAGGAAAACAAAGGAACTACATTAACTGTATTACTGATTGTGATGTTGGTTCATCGTAGCGCTTTGAATATAAACCACAGCAGATGATAGGGAGCTTTTGAGGGTTTCACTGTTGAGTGCATAGTGCATTCAGATGTATATTTTAATTTCACATCTGGTAATAGTTCTGGTGTTGGGTTATTCCACCAGAAGGCAGCAATAACTATTTTTAGCCAAAATGGCCCTTACCTCATCCAGTAAAATTTGAGTGTTTGCTAAAAATTTTATATTTGAGTGTTTGCTGAAAACATTACATCTACCATATATGAGACCTAACAAAACACTTGCAAATGTGTACCCCAAGGATGATAGTCTAGGAGAATCTAACACTAGGGATATTTTCCCTGTCTAAATACCGAACTCAAAGCAGGTCCTAGAGACTCAAGAGCATCCAGGACTCAAGGGCAAGGACCTCGAGCAAGAGCCTCTTGCACATGATCTACCAGTCTCCAGGGCAGGCCAAACAAAAGGGCCCTACAGTGTCTCTCTCACTGCAATTCCCTTATACTTCTAATGTCTCTGGTTTGGTTCCCTGTGATTTCCACTGTCATCTCTTCATTCTTCTGTACAAGTACAGTTGACAGTATCTGTTAATATGAATATTGTCCCACCTAATTTTGGTGCAACTCAATTTTTGGTGCACTCAGCTGACTTCAGTGACTCACACAGGGAGTGACTCTGCTCCCAGTTTATAAAGAACGACAGTGATTTTCTAACACTTCAAAATTTTAAAAATTAAAGCAGTTTAAAACGTAAGGAATGAAGTGTCTAAAACCTATTGAAAGAGATCTAGCAACCCTAGAGATATTTGCTAATTATAAACTTTTTTCCTGTGCTTCAAAACAAGTAGTATCTCACTGAACTCTTCCAACTCCCCTGCTGGCAACAAGACACATGGACTGAAATGTAATTAAAAGGCAAATTGTAGGAGTCAAACCAAACTTTTTAAACTGTAGGTTTCGAGGGTTGTCTTCATATAAATCATTTTATTGTAGGATCATGAATGGAATGGAGTATGATCAGCTTGCAAAATTTATTAATTTATAATTAGTAAGTATTAATAAAATTTAATAGAATTCTGCCATTGTACAACCAGCAGAAGATCTGAGTCTGACACCTGCTGTTCAACAACTGGACAGAAATTTAAACAAATATTATAAAGGCTTGGAGATACAGTAGGAGAGATGAAGCCCTTACGATTTGTTTGGGCTGAACACTGCAGGAAAGAGGGGTGCTCCGAGGGAAGCTGCTGCTCGCAAGTTTGAACAGCGAAGATACTTTCTGTCCTCCTGACTTGTCACTAGAGGTCAGCGCAGCACCTGCAGTGCCCCACTGTGCTCCTTTCAGGAATGTTAAGAAAAGCCCCAGCTCCTAGAGGCAAACAGTGATCTTAAGAAATTGCTCCAAGAAGATAGAAACTGTTTCTGCAACGGGAGAAACGGGAAGCCCCGGGAAAAAAAAGAACACAGATGGAACCGAAAAGCCTGAGCCCAAAATCAGCATAAAAGCACGCTAGAGGTTGAAAGTTTCCCGCAGGGCGATTAAATGTAACAAGGGCTGGTTTTAGAACAGCCATTAGCCTAAGGTAGATGTTGCCACCTAACGAGTCCAGCTGACTAACACTCTGAGGGCTCTTCCTGATGCATGAAAAATAAACTGTTTAATCTCCTTGCATTACAAAATTCCTACCCCAGGCTGAGAACAGCTGGTCTAGCTCATGTAAATCCAGCTCATACATGTAGGACAAGGAGATAGCGAAAGCATCAACTGCTCTGGAACAATTCCTAAAAAAAAAGAAAGAAACAGACACTCATCTTCCCAACATAACAAAACAGATATCTACTGCGATCCTTGGTGTCATGGAATACACCTCATGATTTGGGGCTCTCTCTGTGTGCCACTAGTCCTGTCCCCGAGGGGGCTCTCAAGGGCCCGATGACAGTCAGGCAGGAGCAGCCAGGAGGTGACTGCTATCGCAACACCTGACAGGAATTGCGGTGGAGCAGCTCTTCCTCTTCCTTTTAGAAGAGGAGACTGCAGCAATCAGCTGCTCTAGAGACAGGTGCAAGTGACAGAGATTTGGCACTGAAGAAATGTCACCTTGTGGCAGACAAATTAGTCACCTACCCTCCTCGGGTGTGTTCCGGTAGGATTTCTGGTGTTCAACCCACCGCTCTAGCAGAAGAGCACGTTTGTCAGCATGACTCAGACTCCAACAAAGAACTCCACAGCAATACTCCAAAAAGCCTTTTAGAACAGGCTGCCCTACCTCAAATGGCAGCCAAGAGGCTTGGGCTGCAATCTTTCTGTAAACTCGCACACTGACATTTAGCACAACTTAACCTAACCTGTCTCCCCTGCTCTGGCAGATACAGGAAATCAACATCTTGAAATCCAGAAATGTTTCGTTAGCATTTGGTTATACCTCTTGGCATAGTGGCAAGGGAAATGACAGGGGAATAAATTCCTACTGACATTACGGGGGAAGAAACTCATCTCAGTCAATGAATTACAACAAAGTGAAACTAGTGTAAATAAGAACCTAATTCCATAACCCAAACAAAAAGCAGAAAGATTTTAGGCTTTTCAAAATATTTTCTTCCCTAATCTATACCTGAGTCTGAGGAGAAGTAAAATGATGTACACACAGCTTCTAGCAACCATGAAAAAGTCAACCAGTTCCTGTAGGAAGTCTTTTTCTAGGGATGCATTAGCTGTAAAACACATTATTGCTCTTTCTTTACTACATTATATACAAAGGAGGAAAAAAATGTCACTGGTATGTGTTTTCTCACTTTTTTCCTTGGAAACTTCAATTCTAAAAGACACACGTTATAATAAATGCACAAGTAGAAAAGATAAAACATCTAAAGTCTGAAGTGCAGGACTGCATTGCCTGGGGTCGTCTACCCATTACTAATACCTTTGAGTCATAGTGCTTGGGAGTCAAAAACAGGCACCTTGCTGAGCCAAGTGCTGTAAAAAAGGCTTTCTCTCTACAGAGGTATCAAATGAGAAAATAGGATGGATAGAGGTGGAAAAAGTATACAAATAAATGAGATAATGCTAGTAACAGTGAGAGCAGCTGCCCACCCTGTACAAACACGGGATGCCATCAGGAATGGGAATGTCTGGCATGGCATCCTGAGCAGTTAGGAGAGCAGAGACACCACCCACAAAGACCAGCATTACCAGAAGAACCTGTTTGAGATAATTTCTGACAGTCCAAGAAATTGGTGAAATTTTAGGTAGCCCCTTTTACCTTCCTGGAACAAAACACTGCAGCAGCAGTGTTGACATTTTTGGAGGATAGTGGCACAAAGGAGAGTTTTGCCAAACAGTGTGGTAATGTGGCAGTTGTTTGTAGCAGCTTCTCCCAAGGGGGAGAGAAAACACATGGGTGCTTACATGACAATTTTACAAGTGAAAACAACATGAAATTTTGAGCTATCTGGAAGCAAACCAAATTACACAGACCTGGAGCAGGACAGAAGTAGCACACAGAGAACCTTGAATATAAAGATGTGACTGAAAAGGGAACAGGAGAAACAAAACATACAAATAAAAAAAAGAAAAATATTAAAAGCAGAAACAACAAACAGCATAAGCTTTCCAAATAAAAGTATTACTTCCTGTGTGACCTTTGGCAAATTACTCTATTTCCTCATCAATACCATTGAGATGATATTTCCTGCTGTCACCACACCCCTAAAAGCTTTAAACTCCCGGTTGTTAGTAGAGAAATCAATCACAGAGAAAGGTGGTGGGGATGTACAGAAGGTTTGGGCCTTAAGAACCTTAACATTCTGTAAATGAAGTTTTAACTTTAATCTTCACTATTATGCTGCCATCAGGTTTAAGGCATGTTCTTTAAGGTACAGAATAAAAAAAAAATCTGCATTCTGTTTTAGTAAGCAAGCAGGTGAAGAACAAATAGACTTCTATTCGTGGTCTCCCTTCAAGACCATGCAACCAAACAAAAGCACAGAGACAGATTATGGCATAAGGGATTACAGCCCCCAACTGTGCTAAACTCATGAGGCCACAAACATACGGGGTAGACAATCAGTCTTCTGCTTGTGTGTTGACCCACAGCCTGAGTCTGACCTGTAGTTTTCCCTTCTTTTTTTTAAAATCACCATGAACAGTTCTTCAGCTTGCCCCATGGCTGTAAGCAGCAGATCTGTTGGGATGTGTCTATGTTTTGATGATTTGCTTGAGTGGCAGAGAGTAGAAAACCAATAAATCTTCTATACAGTGAACATAAGCTACAATTAGAAAGGCCCTTAAACTCACAGCTCCTCAGCTGCCATAAACTGGCACAGATACATTAAAACCAATTGGCAGGATTCCTCAGACTGCTCAAATCGGTGTCACTCCACTGAAGTTGATGAAGCAACCCCAGTTTATAGAAGCTAGGGATCTGGCCCACAGCCTGCACTGCAGTCCAGAAAGACCATCTGTGTTTAACAGAATCAGAAATCAAAAGGGAAGTCCTTATAATTTACTCAATATTATTGAGACAAGTGATTTCCATGGTGCTAAGTCAGGTAGACTAAACAAGAGCTACAGAAGATAAAAACTGGTTCTTTGTTTCTTCCTCTATATAGTTTTACCAGGAAAAGTTATGCAATTTCTTGCAACATATTCCACAAGGCAATGAAATGTGAACGCAAAAAGGAGACAACTGAGGAGGTAAGGGAGACAGCAATAACACAATAAGGAATTCAAGCTAGTTAATGAATTACAGGCACCAAAGTGTGCTTCCCTGCTCATGCTGAATTGATGTCAAACCCATTCCCACTGATGTCAGTGGAAAGAGTGGCATTGCACAATGCTGCTCAGCAGCCCAAGGGAGGGGCAGCATAAAAGCAGAGGAGAAGTTTCAGGTAGTTCAGCTTTTTATTTTGGAAGCTGTTCTGAAAAACTTCCATATTCAAATTTCATGGGAATTTGGATACCACTTTTACCATTCTAATTGTGAAAAGCCAGAGGCAGAGCTAAAACTAACACAGTAATCAGCGCTAGCAGGGGGAAGCATATCAATGAGCCTAAATTCATGTTTTGTGGCTCAGTGGTAGAAATCAGTATTATTTGTGCAAAGCCCCTCTGGGGTGTCCAGTGAAAAGCAGTGCTTTTGTCATGCTGTCATGTGATAGCTCAGTCTTAAGTTTTCTGTGGTGAGGAATTCATGATTCTCTTTACTTTGAAGAAGCTGCATCTGCACACAGGAACTCACTGAAAATAAAGAGTTTGTTTATGTCTGTGACAGATGCGCTCATGTTGTATTTTCAGGGCACGGAATGTAAATGAACTGTGAAGACAAGATGCTTTGAATTCCAGGGGACCGAGTACATCCCCACAAGTTCTGGGCACCACAGTGTTACCCTGTATCTGCTCATGCAGCCATTGTTTGTCCTAGAGACTAATGCATAAGGACAAGTAAAAATGAAACTGTCAGAGAAAATACATCTCTTCTGCTTTGACATGGGAAAAACTCACTGCACTTTAGAAGCGTCTGCCCTCAGCAACAATTTCTCACCCTGCTTCAAGCTCTCTTGTGTCTCTACCAGCTACCTGATCAATTCCCAGGGGAAAGTTTGTAGTGAAAACTCTGAAGATCTCTTTCAAGACAGACTCTCCTCAAGACTGAAATGGTAAAGTGGGAGTAAGAAAGTTTGCACACCAGGTGAGAATTTCTTCTGGTGTGCAAAGTCAGAATGACTGAGGAGAGCAATTCTGCTTTAACCTTGCATTCTATTTTTAATGTTTAGAGATGTTTTGAATGACACCGAGAAAATATGTGTGTGGTTTTGAAAGAAAGGCTGCCCTCAAAATCAGTGCAAGCAGGCTCACGCAATTGTGCTCTACTGGCACGGTGCTGACACAAGGCAAGCAGCTCTTCCAGACTAAGCCTCTCCAGGGCTCTGGCAGTGCTTGGTGCTAACAGCACACAGAGAATGTGTGATGCAAATTCAAGTCTGTAACCACTAGTAACTCATTGGGAGGATTTAAGATGTCAGCTAAACTGCATTTGAATAAAGGTATGTGCAAGTGTATTACTGCTAAGCAGCTTTGCATTTCAGTGCTGTTATACTGTGGAGACCAGCTTTGCAGAAATAGAGTTAGTAAGACCAATTTCACAGCTGTTCAATCAGCTGTTACACATTGCCAATCCTTCAGCCTTGGTCTGAGGTCCAAAGGAGCCAGAAAGACTGCAGCTTGCCTTCAATCATCCCCATGACAGAGTCTTTTAAGCAAAATCTGCTTCCATGTTTCGACTGAAGTCGGTATTTGATCCACTGTTCACTACAAATTAGTTAGAGAATTATATTATATTAGAGAATTACATTTCTCTTTGTCAGATTTGTAGTACATGATCGGCAAAGATCAACATCTTTCCAAGGCTTTATACCTGTCTCCTAAATATGATTATTAACACAAGAAAAAATACCATAACTATCATAGCTTTCCAGTCCTTCTATAAATCAAATTATTGATTTTGAAAGGAGTTTTGCTTGGAGCATTCCATTTTATTAAAAAAAGCACTTTCAAGGAAAACCTTGGTCTAAAGTTATTATTCTCAAAAAATCAACGATAATGTTTATTCACACACCACTTGTATGTCTCTTCTTTTTTTTTCATAAACAATCACATTCTTGTCATGGCTGATAGGATCTTTCCAAAGTTCTCAATAAGGCAGGCACTGAGGATGATTTTTATATAAACTGCTCTGGCATCATGTAGTCTACCTAAGGTTAACACAGATTTACTAGTTCCTATATAAAACACCATGCTGGCTAACAATCATGATCATTGCCTACATAATATCTGAAACAAAAGGTTTAACGTTCTCCAAATTCCTTAAGTGCCACAGGTTCTTAACTCTCACCACTTTCAGCATGACCCTCACGTATATTTCAGATACAAATCTTAAACAGAAGAAAGATTTTTCATCCACGTAGCAACAGCTGTTTTTCAAGGCTCTACCTTCCCACTAAAATAATCACTGATCCCAAACCATGCATTAGAGTCTTCAGTAAGCACACTGCTATTCCCACATGAAACTACCACTGTAAAAAGCAGGAGAGAGAATTTTTACAGCAATTTACTTCATTTGCATAAAGCAAAGGAAAGGCATGTACATGTGACAACAGAAAATGTAGGGATAGGGCAAAGAGACAGAGACAGATAAATAACATACTATGTTCCCATCTTAACTGAGTATAATGTGAAAATTTTTCATTTCTTTTTTCAAGCGTGAGAGAGCCTTGGAAGTTTGATATTTTTAAAACCACTAAGCTGAAAATAATTAAATTAGAATTTCTGATTTTAAAAAAAGGCACATCAAAATAATTCTTTTTCTCAAATTAATTCGTGGAACATATTTGAGGATTTCAACATACTGCTATCTGAGAGCTATAGCTGTACAGCCATCTTCATTGAATACATGCACAGCAATTCTGTTCTCCTGCATATTAGCACACTTAGTTTGCTTAAACACTTCAAGTCTGCAGGATAAGTTCCACTGAGGAAGAAAGTACTGAGACAAAATGAAGATTCATAGACTTTAAACGTCATTCTTAACATGGAAGATTTGCACCTCCTGTAAGACATATTTTGTCTTCTTAAAGCATGTTAACCATCTTTGTCCTCTTTTCTAAGCTAAAAAAAATCCTTATTACAACTCTCTAGTCCCAAAGAAATTCAAATAGTTAATCAAAATTAAATACTTAAAGGAAGTAGTAATTACTCAAGAGACTAAGGCCTATTGCTACTGTGTCTCCTAACTTTTTTTGTGGAGTGCAAAAGATGACAGCCTAGCATGTTTTTGAACAAGTGTTTTCCTCATGCAAAGATAACTGTGTCTGCAGACCAACCCCTATCAAATTCTTTTACTTATATTGGCAGGGGAGGGCAGAACCCCCTAAGATCTTTCCTTTGTTTAAATGCATTTCCTGCCTTCCTTACTGCTATAGACTGTGTTGTGACAGGCCTATTTATAGTCCAAAGAAAGGAAAAAGCACCACTGGAGGCAGGAAAACTAAGTTGGGAAAGAATAGAAGGAAGTGTGGCTGCCATTTAGCCAAACAATCTAGAACTAATTGAGCTCAAAGGAGCCTCAGCCTTAGTGAAGCTGCTGGGAGGGAACAGAGCACAATCCTGCTTCTCTCTCCAGGGCCCCGCCAGGGCTGCCGAGTGGGAGAGTCATGTGCAGGACACTGCTGGGAGCAAATAACCTCAGCATCTCAATACCCTGAGAAGAACTCTTTCAAAAAAGGAGCATGATGAAAGTTGGGTACCTATCAAATTAAGGTAAGTGCCTACTTTTGGCATTCCTGCTTGCTGCATGCTCCAAGTCTTTTCAGGTGTGGCCAGTCTGGTAAATGAAAAAAGAATGAGTTTTGGAGAAGGAATGGCATCTGACTTTTAGATAAAGGTTTGGCAGGATGTCTGATTTTTAGATAAAGAGATCTGAATTCACTTAGAGATTCCTCAGAACTTTTCTTAAGCAAAAGAAGCCTTTGCCATAAATCCATACCATAACTTTGCTCTTTTCCTGACTTGTGTTACGTTTATCTTATAAACTATGATTGAGTACTAGAGAAATGTTATGGTAAACATATGCCCCAAAGGAAAATATGATGTCGACTCTGCATTTGTTTAAAAGTATAGATTTAGAGACAGACAGAGGGAAGGAGAAGTACATGAAATATGTATTTACACAAGATGTGTTAATCTGGAACATATAAACGTATCAAAATTTATATAATGGAAGTTGTGTGTTAATTTAGTCTTATGATGTACATTTGAAGGTAGGAACTTAGACTGAATGAAAGCACCTGAAAGTTTCTAGAGTTTAAGAATTTATTATGAGGAGTAATTTGTGTGTGTGTGCATGCATATACACAAAAATATACTACGTATAGATGTCAAATCAAGACATTCATTGTTACTTGCAATACTACATGTTGCCACTCTGAGGTCTAATTTAAACTGACAGTAGAATATGAGTGGAAATTTCTAATCTGCTCATTTTCAGATGCTATAAACAGTACTATACTATCATGACTGCATGTGTAAAAAGCTCCATTTTAAGATAGATCAGTGTACAGACCATATTAATTCACTGAGTTACCATCAACAAGACAGACTTTTAAGATGGAAAAATTAAGTTTTTTAAGATTGTGTTTGATTTCTTCGATTCTCAACCTGTCCTTTGCGCTTCTAACAAAGGAAATGTTGTGATTTGCAGGCAGCAGAATAGAAGCAGTAGAATAATAGATTCAGGTTTTCATCAGGCAAACTTTATCTCCTCTGAAAGATCTATGTGAATAACTTTTGTATTAGACTCATTTGTGTTAACACATTACCTCTAAGCATATGCTATTCAGATTATTCATTTGTTATTCAGATGTTGTCTAGGGTTAGCGGTTTACGGTAAAAAGTTGCTGGTGAGTAAAAAGGAAGTGTGATGTGTTGTTATTCCACTGTATCCCCATAGGATGCTATGATGCTTAGAGTCTGCTATTGTGAAGGCAGCGAGGCAGGATATCATCCATGTAGGTGAAAAGCCGCGATAGGACAATCGTAAACAGCAGCAGTCAGCTGAGAATCTGATCCAGGGAGGTGCCAAGCACAATTCCAATGAAGCAGATGTTAGCCAATGGTCATGGAAAGAATCAGGCCTTTCTTTGTCTGATTTCAAAGTACTCAGCATTTACAGTAATTCTCAGTTCTAGATGGTTATAAGCCCAGTCTTGTGAAGAATGAAACAACAGTAAACCTAGAAGCTTGTGCAGATATTTGTAAGAGAAAGCTCTTTTGACTGCAATTTGAGTAACTAGCATAGCATGCTCTCATGCAGGTAACACACCTTGCTTTCGACTTCAGTAACTGATTCCCCTGTACAAAGACTAAGCAGAAACAGAAAAAAAGTGGAATTGGAATTGGAATTGGCATTGGAATTTCTGGTGTTGAATAAATACAATCATTTCCACGAGATGTCAGTGGAACAGTGACTGCAATACAACTAAACAGTACACATTGTATCAGATTTATTCAGGTCAGCAGCCCTCACCACATTATTTTAAAGCTTGGTACAACTGCATGAATGTAGCAAAACAGAAACCTTTCCTCAGCTATAAGGAGAAGATCCTTTACAAATCAGCCAGTTACACTGTGGTTGTACAGGAAAAGGGGATCAAAAAATGTACTGATGCACTTTCACATTTGCCTTTGGAAAAAATACTATAGATGATACTTGGAATTGCCTGATTAATACTCTTAGTAAACACACATATAAAGATTTGTTTCTAAACTGTAAGAGTTCACATGGTCACGAGTTCAAAGTTTGCAAACTGAGAGTTTTGTCCTGAAGATACAATCATTAGAAAAAATTCTTCACAGATAGAGTGGTTCAGCATCAGAATGGGCTGCCCAGGGAGGTGGTTGAGTCACCATCCCCGGAGGTGTTTAAAAAAAGACTTGGTGAGGCAGTCAGCGCTGTGATTTAGCTGATAAGGTAATGATAGGTCACAGGTTGGACTCGATGATCTCAGAAGTCTTTTCCAACCTTGTTTATTCTGTGATTCTATGATTTCAGAAGGCCTTAGAATGAAATTTACACCCCAGCACCTTATAAAATCTTACCACCTGCTAGGGTCTAACTACTCTGCAGGAGATTCTTTCTACATAAACACTTCTGAGTGTTCACAAGTACTAACAGGGCTGCAATTATTAAAGCTCCAAGCTAAAAATTAAATAAGATAATTTGATATACCAGAAGGAATTTGAGGTTCACATGCTTCCTACCCTGACATTATTTTGCCAGGTAATTAAAGAGGTTTAGGGTTGTCAAATAAATACTTCAGTCAGCTGTCACTACTGTGTGGGTAGTGTGGATTTCTGGTTCCAGGAAAGCTGACTGACTTGAAGAAAAATCACATGACTTAAAAAATAATGCACTTTGGGTGACAAGTCATGCCATGCTTTCCTGCAAAGCTAGTTCAGGTTTAGTAAGATTTATTATTCCTCATGCAATTGCTCCAGTGTAAGTATCTTAATTTCTCCCTAAGCCTTTATTCCGCTATACCAGACAGTCTTACAAGGAAGCTTTGTTCTCCAAGTCACAGTCAGGCCCACTAACATTATAGGGAAAAAAGAGCAAAGAATTACAAGTGTTTGGAGCAGTCAAAGCAAGATTTTTTGGGAACACATGTACAGTCTACCGTAGTCTCACTCAAAAAACAGAACTGGGGAAGAGGCAACACAAAAAGAAAGCCAGGTAAAACACATTAAGAAATCAACATTCAATATTGGACACCATCAAAATAGTTCTACAAAGAGAAGCAGCTGTTCAACACAACAGAAATGTTAGTGTTAAAAAATAATTTCTTTGATAATGTCTAAAACACCCAGCTCATAACTATGTGCTGAATAACATCCTGATTTGTGAAAATGTTTATGCAGGTGCTTAAATTTAAGCATATGGGTAGTCTCATTGATTTCAAACAAAATTATTTCAACAGGCTGATAAAATTTAAAGCCTGGCAAAGGCATTAGATCATTTAGTCTGACTATGAACACAGCATGTTAATTTTACCATTTCTCTTACCCAAACCCCAAAAGTTTTCCTGCTTAGAACAGAATAGTATGGATGTAGTATGTTCAAGATAAAAGCTTAAGGGGAAGATCACGATGTTCTGCATGCACGAGTAGCAACCCACAACAGTGAGAATTGTTCACGTTGACAAAAATCCTTTAGCTCAAATGGGAATTAAATGCTGCACAGGCTTTGTATAACTTACTGCACAAGGGTGAAGGTCAATGTGTGTATGGAAGATGGAGTGTTTCTCCCAGAAATCTCTCTGCTATCAGAAAAAGCCATTAACTTTACTTTGGTTGCTTTCCTACTCTTCTAGTGGACTAGAAAAGTATTGTTGCATAAGCAAGGATAAAAAAAAGCTTCTTTAAAATCAATCTTTATGCCAAAGTGCAGCTATATTTTTTATCTTCTCTGAAGTGTCCCTTCCCAACCCCATCTAGTAATGGTTGCAGACCCCTTTATCACAATGGTCCCCACAGACTCTGTGGACTCAAGCAACTGCACAATGCAAAACAGAGCCCTGCTCTAACAGTTCTGTAGTGCAGCACTACACAGCCCCAGGAGAATGGAAACGTAGTTCCCTTGAGTTGGAAAAATTAATGTGTACCAACATCTCTGTTTAGACAGCTCAGCATTCTTAGAATCCTTTATATTCTAACACACCTTATTTTTCCAGCATAGTCTTCCATTGTTATTTTGGATTATTACTGTACCACAATTATCTTGGAAGGCTGGAGACAAAGATAAATCTTCAAAGATCAGCTCACTACTAAAGGGAAAAGGAAAACCAAACTCAATCTCAATTGAACTACAAAATATGCTTCATAACTTCAAAAATGGGAAGAGGCAAGGGAGAGAAGTGGATTAATGCTGAATTTTTCCAAGCTGCTTGATCTCCCTCCTAGACATGGCTAGTCTCTTCTTTCTCTCTTCAAACAAGGCACTTTCATGCTGCCTTTGTGTAATGTTGTGGTTTTATACTGAAACACAGCTTATATGGAATCTGGGACACAGCACATCACTCTAACATAGTTCTATTCAGTCACATATATTCTATTATAGATAACTGTCTTAAGCAATAATTAAAAGCAGAAAAAAGATAAAACAGAAGGATAATGTCTGCATACCACTAAAAGAAATAGAACTGGAACTAACAACAGAGAAGGGCCCGGAGTAAAACAAGTGTAATAAATCCAGCAGTTATATATAGAGACCTTGGCCTCAAGGGGCTCTGTCATACAAAAATATTAAGCGTTGTGACTATAATAAGCAAATCTCCTCTCAACTAATGAGCATGGAAGCAATAGCATCTCTCTTGTCTTTGCACTGAATACTTCATACATAGCATGAAGGCATAGATGGATGCAAATTCACTCAGAGTAAGCTGGGAGCATGAACCCTGAGACATTTGCAGCAGATCTCAGGCAGGCTGCTGGATAACACAGTCTGACTGATAAACATGCTGTGTGCTGGACTAAGTGGAGATCTTGCCTGACAGTTCTGTCAGGGTAGGCATTTGTGATCCATGCCTCATTTTACAGTGCATAAAAGTGATACTGTTTTTAAGGGAGCAGTGCGTTAATTTTTAATATTTTGACAGAAACTTTTTTAAAAAGTCAGGTTTTTTCCAGGGAGAGGAAGGAAATAGGCTTGATTTCTTGCTCTTTTCTGGGTCTGTTACTGGAGTCCAGTGTTTCTACCTTTTTGATGTCAATGCAAACGGACTATGCCATGCTGCAATGTGGAATGCGTTGCTTTAAGTTGATAGTTAGATGTTCAGTACCAGCTTGTACTATGTCACTGAGGAAAGACTGACTTACCAAACCAAGAGCCACTGTGACATCAGTGGTGGCAATATGTTTATCAAAATTAACATAATGAAAAAAACATTTTTCACTACTTATATGTAATGCAAATTTGGCAGATAACATTTTCTCTGATGTAACATTTGGGTGAAAAGCATTCTCAGAAATTATTTACACAAGACAAAATTGACAGCAGTTGAACTTAAAATAGGAGAGAGAAGTAAAATGCAGAAAGCTAGGTACTTTCAGTAAAACGGAAATAAATGCTTTTTAAAACGTATGTTCACTGAATTGAAAACTTTCTGTGCAACTATAATTTCATTTAAAGTCTGAGAGAGGATGTAATGAAGACCTCTGCAAAAAATCCTGATGTCATACTCTTGGTCACTTGTATCCATTTGCACCAACTGTGGGAAAAAACCACACTTACTGGAGATTTTTAAATGGTGAAGGAACTACTGATTAGCTCAAACTTACCAGATGCAGAAAAGACAACAAAAACTGAGAGCTGCTGTACGTTCAACATTACAGCAATGCCCCATCCTTGTTCAGCACAGCACTCACAATGCGGATGGCTGGAGAAACCTAGAGAACAAATCTCTTCCAAATGCACAAGTCTGTTTAGAAATCTTCAACTTCAATCCAGAGAGTATTGGGAAAAAACCCTTTATGACAGATGTGCTTTTGTGCTACTGTATCTAAGTCTAGAATTACAGCAAGACACTCTTCAATCTCTGTTTCTGAAATGAGCATATCCACCCTGTGGAATATAACTATTCCATTTAGTTGGTAACAGACAACGAAGAAATCTTGTTGCTTTGGCTTTTTGGGGCTTTTGTGAACAATCATGGGTCTATTGTCACTGCTATAGAAGATGTCCTTAGTGCCTGCAATGACTGCATGGCACAATTTTGCCCTATCTCTTAGCAAGGGAGATGCCAGCCCCCTTTAGCATTCACAGTGCAGAACAATTTCTATTTCTCATTCCATCTCTGTACTTCAAGGTGAAACAGAACCAAGTAAAGCAAACTGGAAATAATGAACAGTGTTCTTACAATAATAATAAAAATTTTAATAATTGAAATTTCTTACACATGTCTATATAAGGAAGAAACGATACATTTCCAGCTTCTCTGTGAATACTGTGGGCTTTGGGAAGGAGGGAATAAGTGTGAGAAGGGTTGGTCTCGTGGATGGGTTTGGGGTTGTTTTTTTTCTTTTTTTGAGTAGGTTTGAATACAGAAAAGATAAGACCATCCCCTATTTTTCATGCCAAACTTGTAATTCCTAAAATCTAGTATCTGCCTATACTTCTTTAAAGAAAATATTACTTAAGTTAAGACACAATTACAATTAATCTGCAGCTGTGAGTGCACAGCATTTCCACAAACCAGAGCACAGATTCCAAGCTAGACATCAAGAGGAAAGAAGGAAAAGGAATGAGGTCCCACTGGTATTGTACATGAAATAAAAGGCTGCCTTCCACCTTTATCATTGAGCTTCATCCTTCTACTTCCCATTTCTACCTCCTGGATCCTCTCTCCTTTACTCTTACGGGTCTGCACTTCACAGTTGGATGATGTTCATCCAGCCACATGATCACCATAGGTCCCTTCAAACAGAAATATTCTGTTCTATTCTATTCTATTCTATTCTATTCTATTCTATTCTATTCTATTCTATTCTATTCTATTCTATTCTATTCTATTCTATTCTATTCTGTTCTATTCTATTCTATTCTATTCTCTCCTAGCCCTTCCATTCCAGGCATATTGCTTCTGGGTTTTCCACTAAGCAGACCAAGCGTTTAGGAGAAAACTAAGAGCCATCCAAAAGTGGTGGGAAGACAGCCTAGAGGACAAGCAAGAGCCCCTCTGGAACATGGCATGAGCAGTACTGAGGGCATACACCACTGGCAGAGTGGCTTAATTCCCAGAGAATTCAGGAGTCACAATAACAAGTGAAAACCTTTGTCAGAGGCTTACAGCTGGGCTAAATGCTGACTAGATCAACAAAAAAATCCCCTACTGCCTGCCATGATGCAACTGAGCTGTCAAAAAGCAGGTCTGTACTTCATAGACTAGAACTATTACTGTTTTTCAACTTGAAAGAAATGTTTAACCAAGCACAACAATTTTTTCCCATCCGTTATTTCTGAAAATGGAATTGTCAGATATTTTAGCTTAATTCACGAACTCCAAACTTCAGATGGGTACACAGCGTATCAAACTTCCATTTAAATCACTATTTTCTCATATACTTAAATCGCTGAAGGGCATTGTTTTCCAATGAAAAGCAACCAGCAGCCTTGACTCCAAGCATTGTTGTGGGCTCCCCCTATGACATTTGATGATATAAAAGAAGGACTGATTTCAAGGGTCATACCCAGGGATGCCCTAATTTGATAACTTATCCTCTCAGCTCTTACTTTCTTAGCGACAATGTGACTACTGGGTGCACCGTTGGGGACAAAAGGGGAGGTGCACCAGGCATTTGCAGTACTCCTGTGCCCCCTAGAGCATTACATTGAAGAACCCGAAATTGACTTATATGGCTAGGGATGTAATATAGCCTATAGATGTTTAAAACTGATTTAATGTAATGTAAGGTTGAGAGCCTTATATACAATATTTTCAGCAAAATTTCCTCTCTTTTATGCCCCTCATATGTCCTTTAGCTGGAAGGTTTGTGTAAGAGCTGTTGGACTATTTATAGCAGCCCCTTTAATCACATGTAGGTATTTATAAAACATCCCATCTAGTGAAGGCTTCCATGGTCTGCTTTCATTCACTTCAGCTGATAGTGAAGGCTATATAATATCTGGGTCAGTGAGGTAGACCAGCAAACCAGGCAGTTTGTCTGTTGGATTTGAGTTCCACGTATTCTAAAAGGCTAAAGCCAAATAGTAGTGAGGCCATTTAGGAAACAAATGTGGCAACACAAACTTGCAGCTAGTATAACCTGACATTTATGTCCACTGAGGGTCTGACATCCTGTTCCATAAATTCCAGAAAAACATGTTGACAGAAAGGAGACATTTTCAGGCAACCCACAAAACAGATGTCCATAACTGCCATATGCAGAAAATAACTCTATAGTTCAAAATTCTCCACAGTATCTGATGTTGAGACAATCTCTCTGTCAGTGATCAATTTCTAAATTAAAACACCTACAGTTAATTAGATGACACATAAGCAAGACATAGCCAAATATGTCTAAAAAAAATAAGAAAAACAACAGTTAAAAAGAAGCCATGAAATAACTCCCCTTCTATAGTAGGGAGAGGTTCTGGATCTATTTATCCAGCATCAATAAAAGCCAAAATCTTCCTGATCTCAACCCGAAGCAAAATGGACAACTGTTCCATTCTTTAGTTTCCTTGAGGCTATTCTAAAAGCTATCCATAGTACTTGACATTTAAAATTTTACCTTACATGCGCACATCCCTATTACAATGCAGTGCTAACTGAACTTCTTTTTTGTCATTCCTTTTCAGTATTTCCCATGTCTCATTTCAGCATGTCTGAGAAATCTGTGTTCGTCTCTTGGTTTTTATTTGAGATATTAATCACAGAATACTTTGAGCTGAAAGGGACCCACAAGGATCATCAAGTCCTACTTGTAAATGAATATCCATAGAGAAAAAAATGTACCCTTTTCAATCCAGTCTTCATTTGTTATCTCAACAGAAAGACAAGACAGAATACTGTTGTGTTCCAAACAGCAAAGCTTTTGTCATACTTAAGATGCTATCTGATAGGTGTAAGAACACGACAATCTATTGTATCTGCATTAACTACCTGATCTTCTTTTGTATGTTGGTATTTCTTTAAAATAACAGGAAAGAATAGAAAAAAAGGAAAACCACCACAAAATTTTTACTACCTTTATTTTCAGGAATTACACCCAAATTATTTCTTTGTTCTGTTTCATGATGACTTAAAACTGTCTGTCTAGCATGAGGATAGATAAACTTTTTTGCACATAAACCACAGTTTATGGCACTTTCTACTGAGCCATAAAAAACATTTTATTTGTCTAGTCATTTCAGAAAGTACAAAGGCTCCTTTTCTTTTTAGGGAGTGTATCCCAAGCTGTTTGTGGAATATTGCCATCCAGTCATTATCATCAAATTATGTTCCTATGTGGAGCATGACTACCAAATAAAGACAGCTATTCCGTGCAGAGTGATGACATTGTGTTATTTCAAATGGCCCAGGTACTACCAGTATTTAATCAATTATATTAATGAGTCCTGATAGATGTAAAAGAGTGCAGTTGATATTGCATAATCAAAGAAATGAACAAAGTAATAAAAATGGTATTTGTGGACAAATAGATTATTGGGGAACACATTTCAATCATATTTTCTTCGGTATCAACAGGGAGTAATTTTGTTCACAGTTGTAAAGAAATTTAGGAGTAATTTTAAAGCTGCATGTAAAGTTCTGTTACCCTTGATCTCAATGTGTTTTAGGGAAATGAAATGGCATTTCTTAAGGATAACTCATTCGGTCAATGGGCCATGCCCTAAAGCCCAGTCAGTGCTTTCTCCTTTCTCTGAGCAAGGCCAGGTGTTTACACCCAGCTCTGTGAGCAACCACCCACAGCCAGGATCTGCTGGAACTTCCAACTCAGTTCTGCCAGAGCAGCTCTCCCTCCCTTTTTGAAATTGCCATCCCTCCAGTGGCCTGAACTTAAATGAACTCGTTCCTCATGGGCTTCTTTCTCATTTTTAAATTCCTATTTTTTACAACCTTCTTTTTCAAAGCCTCCTCAGCAGCTGTGCAGGCCCCTGGGTCTCAGAGCCTCATGCTCTGGGACACTCTCTTGGGAGTCTCCCAGGACACCAGGAGGAGCAGCCTGTTGAGGTGTTGCCCAGCCTGACTGTGCACCAGGACACACCTGCAGCAAACATTCCCTATTTCCCAGGCCTTCCTCCTCCGTCTGCACTGACCCCCTTACAAGCAGAGGCCAGGCCTCATGCAAAGCTCAAGCCCTTTGAGCAGGAACCCCCAGCTGGGGCTCCTTCACCCCCCAGGCTGAAGAGCCTCCCCTCAAGCTGGGTACACCCGTGCCTGGCCATGAGAGAGCTCTTCAAGGCAGGAGGTTTGTTCTCTGAAAACTTGTTTCCCCTGAGTCCCGAGAAACAGGAGATGCTCCCAAAGGCAGGTGTGGGTAATTAGCACAAGGGCTTCTTCCCTGCTCCAGGCTATGCTGGCAGCACTGGTGGCTGCATGGTTTTGTAACCATGTGCTGTTTTATATAATATGAAGAGCTGGGTGAGGTCAAAGGAAGCAACCCGAGTTGCCCTTTGTCACTGCAGACCTCATCTTCAGGGATTTGCTGGCTTTCCTTGGATTCTGATAAATGTGCCAGGTAGATATGCTCTTACATTTTAACACTTTTAACAACAGCCACCTGGCTCTGAGAAATTCCTTGAATTTGTTCAAATCTCAATTTGCAGCACTCTCTATTGGTGTAGTTTGTATTTCAGAAAAATGCCCTATAATGCCCTTTGTAATCCACTGAGACTATGCAGTCTTGCAGGATCTGGATTGCTTACCAAACATCAAAACACCATTACCACATCCTATATTGAGGCATGGCAATTGCCTGTGTCCTGTCAGTCTTTCCAATTTAAGGTACCACTAGAGTTTCAACACAGTGCATCCTATATGTGGGATGAGAATTTAAAAAATTCAGAAAATTATGTTCTGCACCTTACCCTCAAAATACCATTGACTGTATGCCTTTGTCCTTAAATACCTAAATATCTTTAAATGTGTGACCAAGCTAAAGTGAAAGCTAAAGTGTAAAGCCTCAGCTGAATTTCAGTAATGTGTGACTACATATCACCCTGGAAAATTCCATCAAAACCTGTTCCTTTCTTGACTTCAGTGTTTCTCCTTCATTTGTCCTACATCTGGGAACATGGGGATAAGAATGCTTTTTTTGCTCTCTCTGTTTAGACTGATAGTCCTCACCTCAAAGGGTCTATCTCAGTCTGACTATACAATGTCTGGCAAAATGCAGCCCCATAGTCCATGATGTAAAAATGCCAGATGCCAGAATTAAAATTATCTCCAGTGTTAATAAAGTATTCATCACTCTACTGTCCAAACACAAAAGCTGGTAATGTTACCCCTTAGGAACAACTAATCCCCAAAAGTGGGATTGTTCATGTATTTTGCATGATCAGTGGAGCAGCCTGGTGTTAAAGACGCCATGAACACAGCAATATTTTTTATTTTCCTGTTGCTGCTTAAATTCCTATATTAAAACATAGCAAAGTGTGAAGTCAGAAAAAACCTGAAGGGATCAGCGGGGATGTGTTTAACTTTCCACTTGTGCTGCCCCTACTGTCGATTAAGGCTTATCTACTGTTTGGTGTTAGTCATTAGGAAAAAAAAAAAACAAACAACAAAAAACCAGAAGTTATGGAGCACATAGTGCCGCGTTCCAGTCAAATGCTTTAGCCAAGGCTGCTGTTATGAAAAGGATTTTCTAATAGGGGAAATAATGATCTTCAGATTCTAACCTCCTGGCACAGCAGTGAGATTTATCAGGAGGGGCATGTGACTAGTTAAGACACACAGCCCCAGCTTGAAGGAAACAGCTGCTCATTTCATGCTTTAGCACTTGGCAGCTGGACAAGAAAGGGTGATGTTTGTGTTGAATACCTCTACAGAACCAAGTACAGTAAGTGATTTTCCCTGTTTCTGATTTTTTTTCCTAAACTGTCACTCTTTTCCTATTTTCATCCTAGACCCTTCATAAAAACACTTGAAAGGGTGAGGTGTATTTTCGAAACTTCATTGGTAAGCAATCCTTCATGCTCGGCTTGCCTGTATTTTTCTGACCTGTGATTAACAACGGCATTGGTTTTTGCAGGAACAAGGCAGGTACAGTGTTTTGCCCTCATGCTAGCCAGGAAGAGAATTATTTACGCAGATGATGGAGTGAGGAGGCTGTTTATGATGACTATATTTTCCTTTCTCTGTAGACCTAGTCACTAGGTAGTGATGCAACTTGAGTATATAGAAATTTCAGTGTTTGGCTTAAAAGTACTAGTGTAAGGAATTGACAGAGGTACTCCCTCGGAACAATGTGATCAATCTGAACAAAATTGATTCTGACTGGTTACTTTCTGGGGGTGAATGCAGAGATTTTTTTGAAAGAAAAATGTAGAAGCAGAGAAATGCAGGAAGACTGAAGATGTACTGATTAAGATATTATTGAGTCATTCTGGATAATAATGCATAATTAGATTGTGAAGATTGAAAAAAATCCTCCTTAAAAAACAGGGAATGAGTCTTCTAAATATCTCCAAGTTCTTAATTCAATTTATTTTTGGGTACTTGCATGTTTTGTGGTTTTGCTTCATGAATGATTGATGTCCCTGTCAGATAATTTTTGACTCTTACGGTCTGAAGTTTTCTTTTAAAACTGGAGTATAGGATACATAAAAAGGAACTTTTGATCAATTATTTACATAGAGATGAATCAGGTTTCTTTGGAGGAAGACTTAGCAGGAATGGGAACAGATGAATGAGTGGTGGATCTTGATATGTGATAAGACTAAGGTGCTTTGGAGAAGGGTAGAGAGCATCAGAGATGGAGAGCAGTGGGGTCCTGTTGAGGAAGGTCTAAGAGTAAACACTGACAAGTTGCATGCAGTCTCTCCTTTAAAGGTGGGGAGAATAAAATTCTCAAAGATTTCTCACATAAAAAAGTGAAACATTATTTCTCCTTGAAGACTTTTACTTTTCTTTTAAACCATAGTTTATGGCTTTGACAGTTGTGCAAATTTTATAGGAAAATGTCAATTGGTTTTAATTGTTCACAAAACCAGAAGTTTGTGTGGCTTCTTGCCTGTTTGTGTCTCCAAGGGTAGACTACCTTTGAACCAAGAACTGAAGTGCTCTCAGCACACTGCAGCCCTCCCCCAGGGATACTGTGGAACACCACGAATGGAGCAGGCCTACGGGTCCTGAGGTACCCGGAGTTGTGTCAGCAGCCCCTGGTCCCCTGGGAACCTCGGCTGCAATGGGGCTCCTCCAGCCTGTCCACATCTCCATTCCATGTTCCATATGGGGCAGGGAGAATAACTTGTCTCCTGTTGCTTTTTATTCCGATCCCAGAATAAATTTCTTTTTCTTCAGAACTGTAGGAATTCTGCTTTTTGAGTAAGACTATGCCATCATGTGCTTGTTTCCTGACACTGTATTTTGTATTTGCAATGAGTGTTCTCTGTCAAGCAAACTGTCCAGGTCTGTTGAAGGACCATGTTTTAACCCTAAGTTGAAGCCCAAATCCGCCAGACAACAGATGTGAGTTCAGTCCATAGCTGCTGTTACTTCTTCCCTGCTTCTCTACAGCCACTGTGCCAGTATTGGTGCAGAGGGCTGATGTAAAGCCATATGGTTCTGTACCAGCGGGACTGTGAGCCAGCTGTATGTGCCTCTTGTGGAGCTGATTTTATTCTCAGGCAGCCCTTGGAATTAAGGGTAATATAAAAGAGACTGATTGATTACAGTCTCTTTCAAGAGATGATGATTGATGATTACAAGTAAACTTTGTAAAATGATGATTACAAAGTAAACTTTAGATAACTGCACTACTGAGCTCGCCTTCAGGTAATAATGTCTGAAAACATGTTCTTACAGTGGAAACTGAATTGGCTCAAAGAAATGTGGTGGAAGAGCTCAGTTTTGTGCCTCTATACTATTGTTTATTAAGGTAATTTACCATCAAGGAGTATAACTCATCACTTGGATCTGCAAAGTTTAAGATAGAAACCCCTGCTTTATTTACAGCTTCCAGCTGTCATTTCTGTATCTGATTCTGAATTAAATTCAAGACTCATTCTTAGACTTTTAAATTCTCTGTCCACAAAATGAAGAAAACTTGATCAGCATCACGAGATTGTCAAGAGTGTAATTGTTTCAATCCTTATCACTAACCCTTTTCGGTAAGAATACTTACTGTTAAACACAGACAGTGTACTTTGAGAAATAAGTGCATTCTTCAGGCTCTCCTCGCTTTTTGGCTTCTCTCATGAATTCTAACTGCAACATCTGTCACTGCAGCATCAGCCATGGAACACCACTGAGGCATACTGGTTTTACACTTGAGCAGAAAACACAGCCTCTGTACCACCACCCTTTTATATTATTTTATAACATCCTGATCTCATAAAAACCAATGCTCAGCTTTTTGATTATACACCCCCATTATGTTCATGTAAGTCAAGGCAGGTGTGCATAGGCATGAAGCACATTAATTAAATTTCAGCATTCTTTGTTGGGAGAAGTGCTCTGCCCTTGCATTTCCCCTTGATGGGTCTCTAGAAAGTCCAATACATAACTGAAAGTTCATCCTGGATGGTTTTTTTATTTCATTGTACAGGAGATTGGACAACAGTGGGGACATTGCTGTCCCTGTGCAGAAGCTCAGTGCATACCCTTGTCACTGAGAGCGTCATAAGGTTCCTGTTAAATCTTTTCCCTTTACTCTGGGGAAATGATCAGGGCAGTCTGGCAGTTCTCTGAATGGGTATATTTCTGCTCTATATCAAAACATCTAGCTGAGGAGCAACTGCAGTTGTGCTAGCCCCTCTCTCTAGTTGAAAATGCCATTGTACTGAGGAGCCACTCCCAGGATGTTCCTGAATAAAGAGAGGAAACTACTTTTTAAAATACTGTAGGGGTATTTGTGTGGTTTTCTTTTTTTCCTAAGCTGTCCAGGCCTGGCTACAATACATTTGTACAGGTACTCTAAACAACTTGTGCTGAGTGTTTTCTGTTAACATATTTGTGGTATATTCACTTTGCACTGCTGAAGTTGATAAACATGTTTTCATGTTGGCCCTTTCTTACAAGTCAGAAATAGGAATGATTTATACCTAAGAGTTTGAATCAAAAGCCTGCAACAAATTCTCGGGTCTTCTGGTTTTTGCTCTTTATTGCTTTTCTCTGTGTTTTTTCTATTCAATGGGAATAGCCAGTGCAGTAGTACTTTTTCATTAATAGGTTTTCTTATTGGTATAACATATCTAAAAAAAACCTGACCACCAGAATAGAGGTATTGTGATGGGGGAAGTTTCCTCTTGTAATGAATGTAAAAGAATATCAGCTGCAAGCACCAGCAACATCGACAAAACAGATTTGGTGAGTCCAGTTCAGCTACAAAGACTAATCCTGCAAATACATAGGTATTTGCTGGGCTGAATTCACGAGAGATCCCATCAGAAAGCTCAGATAACCTCTAAGTGTGTATGAGGTCAGGATCAACATGTGGGTGTGTGGAAATACCCACAGGACTGATGTTTACAGCTCAGCAGAAAATACAATTACCCCTGAGAACTACTTTGGTTGTTTTGGTGGCCATCTGCTGTCTCACTTCTCTGAATAACTGCTCCCTTTGACCACATTTAAATAAGTGAAATGGTTTGACTCTCTCTATAGAGTGCTCTCCCACCTGTGATTTATGCATATGCTCTTTACTAATGATCTGGAGTTTCTCGGTCAAGGGGAATAGGCTTCAGCATCTCAAGAACCTGCCAGGCATAATAATACGTGCAAAATTAGTGAGACCCGAGCTATTCTTGTTCAGATACTTCACATATTTAGTTCCTGCAAAGAGAAATTAACTGTATCATCTTAAATTAACACAAATTTAACATTAGCAATTCAGCAGTATGTCTGCTTTGGACTACCATAAACATCATACCAAGCTTAATATGCAGTAGCTGAGATATACATATTGATATTACATGTTATATATATATCAACACATTTCCATACACAACTCCTTTCACTCCTGTTAAAACTTCTTCTCTCTTCAATCCCTTCTATGGAAACCTGTTCTGCTCAGAGCAGTGATGGGCTTGTGCAAGGGGGTCTGGAGTGCAGGTGTGAGCAGGAACAGGATCTCTGAGATGAACAAGGATTTTCCACTATTTTTGAAGTCTATTTTGCTCCCCATGCCTGAAAGAGGTTGAAGATTTTCAGTGTAGAAATCAGTCTTAGAGACTAGAATTTAAGTAAGTCATACATGATATGGTCAAATAGACTGAACATGGCTTTTACGGGGGGTATTTGCATGCTTGCTGAACATGTTGATAAGGCTGCCTTTGACACATGACCAAAGGTTGCGTATATTCTTTGTCGTAATGCTGTATTCTTGGTCATGTCCTTTAGAAAGATGTAACATTTCTCCAGCTTAAACTCTGGTCTCAACAAATTGAATTTCCTTAATCTGAAGTTACATTAGTACAGATAGGCTTCTATTCATAATCCATACTTCACTTAGGTCCACCCAATCCATAATCTTGGTGCTGTTTCGTGTGACACACATTGGTAAATTGTTTGTTTTGCAGCAACGTGTTGTTTGAGCCCAGAGCTTGTTTGGAAATTTCTGGTGTTGCTGGTGGGAAGTAAAAAAAACCCAGGTTATGCAAATACAGAATTGATTACCAGTGGGGAAAATTACATCAGGAAAAGTTTGCTGAATTAGGGCTTGAGTCAACTCACTGTCTGGATATTTGTGATTTTTGTCATCCAAATCAGAATAGCCATGACATTCCAGCCTTATCACACTGTTCATGAAATAGCTTCCTTAAAAGACTAATAATAATCTCCTCTGCTAAAGATGTCTTGCCTACTTTAGCTTGCTTACTCATGTTCTGCTTTGCTGAATTCATGAACACATACTTCCTGGAACAGCTGCCACCCTTCCTAAAACTCTTGGTTTCCAGGCCCTGCCCTAATGACTGTATATTTTTATCTTTTATCTTATTGGGGCAGGAACTAGAATTCACTTTTTTTCCCCTCTTCTTGAGTGAGTGCTCTTCCCCTTAAATTACACAGTCGTGCTCTTGCTTGCTTGCTCCCTGCAGACCACAGAAACTTCATTATTTCATGTAATATGGAATTACACTGAGGTTCCGAGGATGGTAAATCTCCTCTGTAGCCTCAGCCAAGGCAGTGTGAGATCTGAAATCCTTTCACTAACAGGAAGAGTTGATCCTGTATCTCTCACAGCTTTAAGGAGTGTCCAGAGCTCTTGGAAAAAGAACTTGGGCATCATGACTGCACCTGTGTAGTGTGGGATTGACGTGTTAGGTGTGACTAAAGGATGCTTACTTAACACAGACAAGGCAGAGGACTTTTGTATGTACATATCCCAAAAGGATTTAGGAGTGACCTAAGTAAGGAGCTTCTTGATGTTACTGATTCAGACTTTAATATTGAAAGTGCAGAAAGAGGTTACAAGCTCTAGTCAGTCACCTTCTGGGATGAGGAGGTGAGAAGTGAGAGACCAGGCTGAGAAACATACCCCTGGAGTCAGGCCGTAGAAGTAAAAGGGAGCCAGGATTTGGGCTCTTAATCCTCCTTTTGGATCTAGTTCTCAGCTCATATTGCAGAACTAAAATAAGAGATGTGGTTTTCAGATTAATGTATCTTAAGCAAAGGCCCTTTTGCAATTTGCTTCATGTCTGTGTTTCCTTCTCCTTTTTGAATTCTTGAACTGATTCAATGGTATTGGATTAGAAATTGGTGTAAAATTTGACTTGAGCACGGTTATCTGGTATACCAGTGCTTATAGAAATATAATTTGCTCCTGTAAGTAAGCTAGAAGAGGACTGAGCTGTTTTGAAAACCTGACTGCAACAGCAGCCAGTCTTTCAATGCTAAATACTGGGGGAAGAAAAACAAGTCCCTAAGCCTCTAAATCAGCTTTTAAATGAAGATCTTCCCAACCCCCTTTACCCTTTAATTTCTTGTCCTTACTTGACCACATTTTTCTCTTGATATTAGCTTTACTACATAGCCACAGGATTTTTTTTACAATTATTGGAGTTTAGCAGATAGGTAAAGAAATTCTGGTAAGCTCCTTAAATTTGATAATTATATGCTAAGGAGTAAAGCGTTATGGGTATCCTCTATAAATACAAAACAAACAGGTTTGGATGAATTTAATAGTCTTTCAAGTTGGTCTTGGGATGGTCTGAACCGGCTACTGCAAAGTTGTTATAGTAACAATTAACTGACAGGGTTTTATCCACAAAGCCAAAAGTGTGCTGGGTGCAGTATGTGGTTCTCAGCTGTTACAGCTACAGCAACTGCTCTTGTTGCTTTTCAAATAATAGTGAATCTTTGGCATACATGAGCATTAAAGAATTACAGTGTTATATCTTAAGACATGAGCTTTGCAAACTTAACCAACTGGTTTTGATAAGCTTTGTTTTTCTGAAGTCCTATGGTAGCCATGTGTTCTGTGGCTGTGGAAATGGGATATTTGTGTAGCTGCAATCCTGTGTTAAATATTCTTTCATACAATAAATATATAACTGCCAAAATAATCTTAGCAAAATAAAGACCAAAATTGCTTGTTTGAAGTATTACTTATTAAAGCAGGAACTCTAAGATGCTTTTCCTCTTTTTTTCTTTGAGAGTTTTTTTTTACACTGCTCCTTCCCCTTTTTCAAGTTGTCTTGCTGTTCTGTATATTTTCATATATAGCACATTCTTACATTACTCTCTTTTTAAAGAAGGCATTTAACTTGTTGGCTGCAAGCTGTCTTATTGTTAGGAAGGTATGTGATTATTAATAAAACTCACTCTGTTCCAAGAGCTTGGATATATGAATATAGGAACTGTGGTGACACTGTTCTCATATCCTGTTCTCTGTAGACTTCTTGTATCATAAACAGTTTTAGAGGTTTGCTGTGTCTTCACGTTTGTACTAACCAGTGTATGTTTCTCAGTAGATTGCTTGGTGAGGAAACAAAGTTCAGTCAGCTCACTGATGGCTGTTCCTTTGTTACCTCTGAAAAAAAGTACAAAATCTAGTCAGACACACTAAATCCAGCAAATAATCTCTTTACTGCTCTTCTCTGTTGGAGACTTAGTATTTCAAAAAACTCTGAACTGGCCCAAGAAGCACTGTATGCCTGTGTTTAAAATACTCTCTTTGCATCATTAAGAATCTGAATCTGCCGTTGTTTACTCATCTTCCCAAGGGAAACTCAGAAATTTTAACTAGAGGTGGGAAACTGCTTTTTTATTTTGATGTCCAGCATCTGCTGACAGAATTCCAAAAAGAGAGATACTGGATCTCTCCTGACCTCCAGGCTGTGTTTTCACTCCTCCAGCTTCTTGCAGGCCTGCTTGCCTGTGAGTCGTGAGGTGCTGGTGACTTCTGCAGCTGCAAAACCACAGCACCACCCAGGACAAGCTTTCCTGCTTCGTGTGAGTGTGCAGGAGACTGCAATTTGCATGAGCTCCAAGGCTCACGCAGCAGGTCTGTCTGCTGCCATGCGTGTCTGTCACTGTCTCCTTGTGTACCATTTTAATTTGCATTCTCTCCCTAAAGAGCAGCTGCTCTCAAATGAATGGGCAGTTGCCACCAGGGAGTGAGAAGGGTTGCTGGCCATTAGCAACTGGTGCAGCCTCCCTCTTTGTCTGGGATCTATTAACAGGTCTGTGGGGAAATAGCAGTTACATGTGAACCATTTTCTACGTTCATCAAAGGGAAAACAAAGGATTATCTGATTACAAATGCACCATAAGAGCCAAATGAGCGAAAGGAGCCAAAGCTCTGTCCTGCCCTCTGTCCTTTTAACTCTGTCTTGCTCCATCTCAGACATCCAGTTTCCCATTAGTTAAGTCTCCAAAAGCCTCTTCCTGCCTTTATTGTCTTGCCAGTTGCTGCCTTCAATTTACTGCACTGATAAGTACTTCCCAGGCTGTGAATACGTGGTCAAGATATTTCTGAAGCCAGCCTAGGTTTTGATTGTAGTTACAGGAGGAAAGGTCAGCAGCAAAACTGCTCTCACTACACACAAAGGCCACTCCTCACACTAAGGTAGGTATGGACTGTGAATTCATGGGGAGAGATGTGAAGGAATATGGGGGATAACAGGACTGAAGAAGGAAAAATGAACATGCACTTAACCGCCCCTTTTCACAAGGTGATGCCCATTAGTAGATGCTTTTAGTAGATGTAAAGTAACTACAGTTCTTCTTCAATTTGGGAAAAGCCAGAAACCAGAAAGAGTGAGAAATCAAATATGATCATCTTTGCTGGAAATGATAGCAGGTAAGTTGGAGGTGTTGAATTCTCCCTACTGGTATCTGTGACTGCAGATAATGATTTTGTCTTACCTTGGTACAACAGAGCTGCAGAGATGGCCAGTGGAAGAGGGGGGAGTGTTTCAAAATTTTACTTTTTGGGACACTTAGCTATAATCTCTACTGTTTGGGTGACCAGCACAAGGCTGTAGAGCTTGGCAGGCTTGAGAAGCTCCATATGTGTCTACAATTCCTGTGGCATCATTACAAAGGGTGGCACAGATGTTTGCAGTGCGGCTGTCTCCCAGTGTGAGGCCCAGAAAGTACTGTTCCACAAGTAGTTAGTCTACAGTGGGAAATAACTGGAGATTACAGAATGATATGGAGTGAAAAAGCTTCTTCCAAGGGAAAAATTGATTTAGAAGCTATGGGTTTATTAGGCAAGAACTTGATACCCAACTTGCTGAATTTGAATACAAGTTACATGCTCTTATGACTCCTCTTTGCCTTAAAATTGATTGAAAAGTTGTGTGAAACTGAAAGCAGTGCTGACTTCTACAACTATCATAACTCTTGGAATATTTAACAGCTTGAAAGTCACTACCCGGGGACTATACTACTATTGAAAAATTTTGGCTTAGTAAAAAATAAGAAAAAAGTTTTGTGGTAGATCTTCAAGCTGAACATAAGAGAAAGTCTAGGCAGTTAGGGCCTAGGATTTCTTAGTAATCTAATTAGTAAATAAGCGTGATTCTTCTAGCTTGTCTTTAAGAGAATATAGATGGCTAAGGTAAACAGTAATAAAATATTAAAATATTTTGTAACAGATATATGGTAATAGATATTCTGGGAGTTTGTCTTTCAGAACTGAAGGGTTGATTACTTCCCCAGATGTTTTTAAAAATAACTAAAAAAACTTTTTTACTTGGGTTTGACCAGCCTCATTAGGGATGTAACAGTGTAACCAGTTGTGAATACATGCTGATAAAATTTATTTTAACCCTGACTTGATTAGGCTAACAAAGCAGACTTATGCTTGAAAGATGCTCTATTCAAGCATGTCAGTGGCAGAGGTAATTGCCAAGAGTTTCTCAGAAGGCTTACAGACAGTAGTATAACTTATAGGAGGTAATGGTGGTGTCCTGCTTGGCTTCTGAAAAAAGATCAAGTTAGAGAATGTGAAACTCTTACTGCTGTTGCTGTCCTCTTCCTCAGTGCTGGAGATCTCTAATGTGTCTGAAGCACAAAGAATCTAAGAAGAGCTGCATCCCCCGGTGTCACACATGTTAATCAAATGTCTGATAGTGATAATTTGATTTTACTTTACTGGGAATAGCAAAATAATTTTTGTGACAAATCTACTGAGAAGTATGGTTGGGAGTTTTCTTTCTTTTGAAAACAAACTAAAGTCTTCCTTAGCTCTCCCTTCTAACCTGATGCATTCTGGACAACTGTACTACCTTAACCAATGGAATGTGGTTAAGAATCAGCATAGTATATGGAACAAACCAAGGATGTGTGTTCAGATTTTACTGCCATTTATTAGCTGGAGTTAAAATTACAGGGGCAAATAACAACAAAGTAAATACAGGAAACAAATATAGAAGCGGATGGGACAAACCTAAAGTATGGTAGACAACCAGTTCCATAAAATGCTAGTATTGCAATTGCAAATGAAACCTTTGTTGTTTTTACAAATCTGGTTATTAAGCTATCCATTATTTTAGGTGGATTATAAGGGAGAAAACCTGGGGGTGGTGGCAGTGGAGGTGTTATGTTGTCTCTGAAATCATCTTGGTTATGTTTCACAGAAAGAATGCTAAACAAAATGCTATCTAAGCAGCTCAAGCCTTAATCAAGTGACTTTCTGATTACTGAAAGTATTTGGTCGTGTGACTGTCCATTGGCGTTCCTCATGATTTCTGTAAGCTTCTCTTCCATCTTAGGTCAGCATGTATTGTACTCCATATGCTAATTTATGAACCTGTACAAGACACAGTGTGGCTCTGAACTAACAGCTGGGTAGTCCATGTGAGTGGATCCATATATCCACTTGGTCTCCTACCTGTGGCCCTATTAATTTAATCTCTGTTCCCATAAAAGAGTAGATGTCTAGGGCTTGAAATGGCTTATAATGGCCTTCTGTGTTAGTTGGGTGACTTGTGAAAGCAAGTATTAAGCTTAGTGGAGCCTTTTCTCAAAATTAAGCATAATAAAATGTATTTTGAGAATTTGTAACTGGAATACTTCTGTGCTAAGGCACAAATACTCATCCCTTAGAGGCTATACTGGATGTAAATAGCAAGGTTTTGGCAGCAGAGTCTGCAGGCATGGCCTCTGTAGGAGGAGGCTGGGGTCTGCCCTGTGTCAGACACAGCCACTTCCAGCTGTCTTTGCAAGGGACCCCATGCAGCTGAGCCCATCAGCCAAGCTGGTGGCACCTCTGTAAAAACATATTTAAGAAAAGGCAGAAAATTCTGAGGAGGGGAAAACAGGGGAGGAACAAGGGAATGGGTGGGATGAGGGAAGAAGAGAGGGAATAATAAGGTCGGAGGACAAGGAGGTGCTCTGTGGCAGAGCAGGTACTTCCCTGAAGAGCCTCTGGCCCATTGATAAGTTCAAGGCAGAGCAAGTGCACCTCTGAAGGGATTGTGGCCCACAGAGAACCCATGGAGAACTCCAGAGAATCCTGGAGCACAGGACAAGAGTGAGAAGGGAGCAGCAGTGGAGAGAAACTGCTGAGTACCGACCCTGACCTCAAACACTGCTGGTTGTCTCACCAAAGGATTGGCTTTAGCCAGCCACCAGCAGCATATGCTTATCCATCCCCCTGTCCTGTCCTCTTTCCAAACACAGACCTCCCACTCCGTTGTTTAGTGTCTTTTGAAGTTCCCCTTTGATCCAAAACAAGAGTGAATCAAAGCAATAGGGTGCAGACAGTTGATGTGGTTTATTGTGTAACTACTATCTGAAGGTGTGCAGCAGAGGTGAAAGAGTTCTGGGAAGTCGTACTAGATGAGCCCAAGACTCCCATATTTCATTTTCATTCCTCTCTGCCTGCAGCAAGACTTGTATCTTGCATTCATGGAGCAG
Source organism: Falcunculus frontatus (assembly GCA_013398115.1). Taxonomy (NCBI): domain Eukaryota; kingdom Metazoa; phylum Chordata; class Aves; order Passeriformes; genus Falcunculus; species Falcunculus frontatus. The sequence continues at coordinate 1,454,759 of VZRV01005920.1, read as the reverse complement.
TGCCACAATCTCTCCCTTGTTCTGTGTCCTTACTCCACACGATGTCATTGGTAAGCCAGATGTGCCCTCCTGCAGCCAGCTGCATGTGATGGCTGAGGTCATGGGCTGGGCAGAAGCAGTGGCATCAGGCTGCCTGACAGCCCAGCATCTCTGCCCTGCCCTGCCTAGCACAGCTCCTGCCTGTGTCAGACGCTGGAGAAACCTGACACCCTGTGTCACTTGCTCAGAGTTTTCTAGAAATAGGCTTGTGTGTACAGTAATAAATAAACTGGTACTGACCAGCTACAAGAAATACCTAACTGCTGGGAGAGAGTAAACTCCAGGAACCACACAGTAAGCAACCTAAGATATGTGTTGATTTGAGCCCAAACAGACGTCTTGATTGCACCTGTGTAAGCAAAGGTGCAGTCCCAGCTGGAATCCTTACTCTGGTAATTACACTAATATAAGTGGGGACTAGTAACAAGAAAGGGTATTACTGTGAGAGTCTTCACGTAAAAAACAGGATAGGAGACAACCTCTGTCCTGAAGAACTCGCCCTGGATATGATTAAGACAGAACAATGGAAAAAGGTGTAGCAAGGGAAGGTACCCTTAAACTTTCTCATAAGACTCATTATTTCCTCTCAGCTTCTTTTTCTGCATACTGCTACCGACTGGATTTTCCTGTTGAGCTGCTCGTACTTGGCACTCCTCCAGCAGCAAGGTGGAAGCTGTTTAATGCAACCATTCACTGATGTGCTGTGTAGGCTTGGTGGAGGGAGGATGTGGGAGGTCTGGCTTACTTACAGCCCCAGGAATGTCCTAATCTTGTAAAGAGTATGCATCTTTGGTGTGCAGGCTTCTGGAAAGTTTATGGATAAACTGAGACCCATAGAGGTGCCTCTATATCAAGGTGGGACTCTTTGCATGTGCTTCTATTTATTGTCTTTAAGTAGAAGGAAAATGGCCCACTTTTAATAAAAGGGGGAAAGTGCTACGTGTACATTTACTTTGGCCTGGTTAAAAACCTGCTTGAATTTAATTTAGTTGAATAAACATTACCTTGTATGTCAAATTTAAGCCTACTTAAAACTGACTTATTGATTTAGCTTGCACCTGTAACCAATAGAACTTGCTTGAAATCCAAATGAGACTGCCCACATAGGGATCTGTACAGGCTTGACAATTTAATATTATTTAAACTGCTGTAGGTTGTAGGTGTGGACCTCCCCTTAGTAGCCTCCAGCAGCAGAAGTGATGTCTTTTGGTTTTACTAATGACAGTAGCCAACATTTAAAACCTGCCTTCATGCTGCCCACCCTGTTCACACCATTTGGTGCTTTTGCGTAAGACCACAAGTTTGCTGGCAGGGTATCCTGTTTCTTCTAAACGCTAATGTATTGCACCTGACCACATCTGTCTCAAGAGCTCACAGCCTACATACTTCTTTTAAGTAATCTATCAAGACAGTCCACAATAGCACCATCTCAAGACTTCCAAAATGTTGAACACAAAATTACACTGCAAGAAAATACTAAGGAAACCCACCTGCTGAAATTAACTGTGTGCGCGTGGCAGTCAGAGTGATGGCAGGACTTGGAAGGACTTCTATGTTTTGTGGTTCAGTCCATGGCAAACTTCTAACCTCTGAGCACATCACTGCAGATGTTTCTGCTTTCTCCCTAAGGAGGAAGTGCACATCCCATGATAGAAATATTTCATAAAATAAAGTATGACATGCCCCGATACCATGACTTGCTTCATAGGGATATCATGGTTGTTTCTATTGCCTAAATGAAGAAGGCCCCTTATAAAAAGCTGTTGGCTTTGAGTGAGTGCTAAAGTCTATGTTTTTGGTATTGCTGCTGTTGCAGTCTTCACCCATTCCTGATTATCCCCTGAAACCCCCTCCCACCATGTGGTGGGTTACCAGCGGGGGAGACTGTAATTCCAAGTGGACTGATAAAGAAATGTAAATGGGTGGCTGTGGAGGATTGGGTGCCTCCTGTGTCCTTCATAGCCTATGTTAATAACAGTAAACCCAGTAAGATTTATAATTCCATTATAAGGCAAAATTTCACTTATTAGTTTCATTATAGTGTGCAATCATTCCCTGAAACTGCTGGATGGCAGTAAGACGTTTCAGTGTTACACTGGAAAGCAGCTAGGGGCAGAGATTCTCAAAGTTATCTTTATTTGGAACTGCACTTCTGGCAATCAATTTTTTAAAAATAGCCACATATTACAAATGTTTTTAATTATTTATATGAAGAAAAACTCTGCTATGATTTCATGATATTTTTAATTTCGTGTCTTTCTTACGCTGAACCATTGACAGAATATAGTTTATTTAATTTATGTAGATGAAATTTAGAGTTGTGTTTTACTCATCCATCTCTACAGGTGCTGGTGTGTGGTTGGATACCACTGTGGCATGGTCATGGACAAGCCCTTTATTGTTTTAGTAGAAACAGTGCTTAAGCACACAAATAATGATGTAATGGTTGTGAGTTTTGGAGTCCGCAGTCAAGAGATGTGATATCAGGCTTTGGCTCAGACCCAGTCAGCCAGTTCTTCACTTGCTGGGAGAGTTTTATTCTTCTTTAAGCATCATTATTATAATAATTCTCTGACCTTTAGAGGTCAGATAGGCTGTTTGGGAGGACAGCACTGTAATGTCAGGATCTAGGTGTCTGCCACTTAAGTAGTTGTAAAATTGAAGAAAAACCCCAAACCTTCAGTTTTACCCAGGTCATTATTTGTTAATTATCGTATGGCTGCCTTTACACTGTTGTCAGTGGAAGACAAAGATGATACTCTCCTATGCTATATATTACAGAGGATAGGAATACCAACAAAACTGAAAAGCCAGATCAAATCTCTTCCACTCCTACATTTCATGCTCAGCAATTTCTAGGGTTAGACAGAAAATACAATAGCTTTTCCCCATTTAATTTTTTGAGGAGCTGACTAAAAAAATATTCTGAAATGGAAAATTATTTTATTTTTCTCTTCTTGGAAGAAACCTAAGTCAGATGAATCTGGAAGAGCTAGATAGCTGGCTTTGCGAAAATCACACCTGTTCTTTAAGCACTGAGAGAAGGATTTGGGGATGGTCAAAAAGGAGAAACATGCCCAAAGTGGGATTCTAGCAAAAGTTAAGTATACGAAGTTGTGAAGTTGAAAAACACTGCACAGCTGCTGGCTGACTCTGAAAGTGAATCAAGCAAATGCTCTGCTTACTTTTTTTTTCACTTTAAATACATAAATAGTCTTGAGAAGAAAGACTGACCCTAGGGTAACCATGGCTCGTGTGGCCTGACCAGCAGGTTAGAGAGCCGCACATCTCTGCATTCTCTGGTTCACTTCACACAACTTTGGGTTTGGTGACAGCCCAGCTCTAGCAAGAAGGGTTGAGGCTGCCCAGTCCAGCCCCAGAGCCAGCCCTTAGGACAGCACCTGCTACACAGGCTTGAAGCCAAGGACCACTGTGTACTCACCTCCCCCTTTCTCTTAAGTGCATGCTCTGTTTACTGTTGTGTGAAAGGATTCGTTTCCCCTCGATTTGTTGTGAGTAGCTCTGTGTGATTCCTAGGAAAACAGATGTGTTCCTTCAAGAGGGGGTTCTGCATCTCCGAATTCAGAGGAGAGTGCTTTCTTCCACCAAGGAGGAAGGGGCAGGATCTAATGTTTGCACCTCTCTAATCAAATTTCTTGTTGGCCTACCTGGACTGCGGCATTGTGTGTGCACTGACTGGTACAAACTCCCTGTTCAGTGAGCTGTGCTTACGTCCTCCAGGGTCATCTCAGCTTCAGGGAAGTGTCATATCTAAATCCATTGTTGGATGGGACCAGCAAGAACCTGGCTGTAGGAACACACCTAAAAGTAATACTATAGAATCATACAATTATTTAGGTTGGAAAACACAACTTGAAGATAATAAAATCCAATCATTAACACAACACTGCCAAGTCCATCACCAAACCATGTCCCTAAGTGCCACATCTACATGTCTTTTAAGTGCCTCCTGGTATGATGTCTCAACCACTTCCCTGGACAGCCTGTTCCAGTGCTTGGCCACCCTTCCAGTGAAGTTGTTTTCCCTAATATCCAATCTAAATTCCTCCCCTGGTGGAAGTTGAGACCATTTCCTCTGGGAGAAGGAGAGGACCTGGGAGAAGAGGCTGACCCCCAACTGGCTACAACCTCCTTTCAGGCAGTAGTAGAGAGTGATAAGGTCTCCCCTCAGTCTCCCTTTTTCAGACTAAACAATACTAGCTCCTCATAGGACTTGCATCTTTGGCTGAATAGAATATTTTGAAGGTCTTCCAAGCGAAACACTGCTGCATGCTTCAAACAGCCTCAGCACTGCAGGACTCTGAGGCTGGGTCTGTAGAGAAGTGTCCAGTGCAGGACACTTCTCCAGGTGCTGGGATGCAGTGCACTGTGCTGCTAGAGCACCCCTGACCAGTCAGTGGTGTCCTAAATGGATATGAGCTGCAGGTGGGAGCTAGCATAGGCCAGCAACAAGCAGCTTACTTATGCCAACTCTGCTTGGGAAGTTGAGAGACTTCACTGATGGAGCTGCAGGCCAGTCTGGGCACGGTCAGCTCAGTAGTTCAGACTTACCCTGAATGAGCAGGAATTTGTCCTCTTTCTGGGAGCTGGGGGTTGTGTCGGGATGTGTTGGCCCTTCCTTTTTCTGAAGAAGGAGCATACCTGCCTGTGCTGTGGGTGTGAGCCAGTTGGCTGAAGTAGCACCAGCAGGGCTAGTAAAGCTGGCCCTGCCTGGTGTCCCTTGGGTGGCTGGACAGTGATATTTGCAGGGCTGCAAGCAGACAGAGACACAGCTCAGAGCACTCTGTGCTCACTGTAACTGGCCAGTGGGAAGGGGGTCAGGGTGGTTTAGTAAAAAGGGTGAAGAATGCCTGTCCTACCAGGACTGTGTTGCAGTGCGAGGTCTGTGATATAGTGGGCTTGAAAAACTTGATATTTATGTGTGAATCAAAGCAGGTATATAGTTCATCAGTGCTTTGCACAACCAGCATTAAAAAGTTGATGTTACGGGCAATGACAACGAATTTCCCAAATTTCTGTATTGTTTCACTTCAAGGACTCTTCTAGTTTTACTCTTGGCTTTTTTTTCTAGAGAAGTTGCTGGATGTTCTTGTTTGTCACATTTCAAACACTTGGTGTGATCAGGCAGTAGTGAGGCTTAGTCACAGATAGATAATAAAAAATAATGATTTCTTCTCTTCTTTAAATATAACCTGTAAAATTACTTATGAAAACTTGTAACACAGTATTCTGGGCATCTTCAGGTAAATGGATATTTGATAGTTAAATGCGTGGTAGATGTATAGTAAGATTTAGAAGTTTCTGTATGTGTTCAACATTCTGTGACTGCCCAGCTACTCTGGGAAGATTTATTTTATTTTAAAAAGTTGATCTTAAGGTCCTTTGAAAAATTGCCTCCTAGTTTAATGTTTGCTATGAACTTCATTAAACACTTTATGTGGTCTGTGCCAATTAAGACCATTAGCATTATCATGAACCAGTAACCTCGGGGGAAAAAAATGGTTATGCTTAAAAACATAAAAGCAGGGTTATTAACAAAAAGTGACTTATCAAGTGTAAATAGACTGATTTGAACAAAATGTGCGTCATTGCACATGCAGGCCCTCATTTACCATCTGGTTTCTGTTTTATGACCCTAGCTATGGATTTATTTTGTGCTAGTGGACAAACAATTGGACAATGCTTAGAAACACAAGCTGGAATATAGAGAAAGCTTATGGCAATCTTTCATATGCTCTGTGTCATGTGGGGAAAAAGCAGTTTATAGAAAAGATGAATTGAAATGTAAGCATTGCATCCTGACAATTCTTCCATATGGTCATATAATTATGATTTCTTTTACTTTCTTCAGATTTTCATTGAAGTCCAGCTAAGAATGCAACCAACAAAATAAAGTGAAAAAGCTGGGCATTTGAAGAAGCATCCTTCTACTTGGTGAAAATGTCTCTTATTTTTTGACAACGATTAAGAGACAATGGGGTCAAACACTCTTGGAAAGGCTGCAACATTAGATGAGCTTTTGGACGCTTGTATTGAAATGTTTGGTATGCTCTTTCAATATTTTATTTTGTTGTTATTGAAATTAATCTTTTAATATAAGTCCTGCTGTTTTCTGGTTTAGCCAGTCTTTCTCTTGGCTAAGAACATTTCTGTTCTGTAAATTTTTCCATGTTTCAATTTGGCCCAGAATCATGCAAGCCAGAATTTTAATCACATGCATACTCTATTAAATTTTCTTAATACAGGTAATGCACAATTGTGGGTATGGAGGTTTTTTAAATGCTGGTCTTTACCAAGAGAAATGTTTAGATGAATTATTCAAGGAGTTATTTCTGGCATTGATCTTTGTCTTGAGTGGTTACACAGCTGTGGTTTTGACCAGTCATTTTTTTTAAAGATTTTCCAAATCATCATGCAATAATTGGCAAATATATGACCTAAGGCTCATGTAATCTTTTTTCTCTTATTAAAATGTGATGTACCAGGTCTGAGGGAAAGAAGTGATGAAAAAGACTTTGATCCGTAACACCATTAATCATGACATATATCACATTGCAGTCAAATGAGTTCATGGATGGGCTTAAATGTTTTCAAATGGGGCTTTGATTCACAAAGCTACATTTAGATTCTCTTGAGATGCAGGACAGCTTTTGATTGGAATGAAGTACTAATTTTTTTTGCCATGTGGAGAGAAACAAGTATCTAAAGGTGGGAGAGATTGAGCAATTGATGGATGGACAGACCTTGCTACCAGCTGCAGTGAATCCCATACATCCATTTCTGTAGACCACCATCAAACTTTTTGTTCTAGAACTTAATTAAAGAATTAGCAGAGCCCATGTACTTGTTGTCTGTTGGAAATAGTGTCTCCTCTTGTATAAAAACTCTCTTGCAAAGTGCAGCCCATGTGTAGCTCCTGTTTCATACATCATATCATCAGTTGTCTTCTAAAAAAGTGACAGACAGAGAATAATCTAACATTGCAGGTGTTGGGGAAGACTGATGGTCAGCCAGCCTGGCAGGGAATAACTCTTTGTGTAGTTTCAGTAGCTACACTGCAAAGACACAAGGGTCTCTCTTAGGCAGCTGGGGATGCGACCTTGGGCACAGATGTGAGGAGCTGCTTTAACATTGACTTCCTCGAAGCAGATTATTTTTTATTAACTTAACTGCTAACTTAAAGCTATAAAGCTGCAACAAAATAAATATTGGAAGTAGTTGTACATAAATCATCTTCCCACCTTCTTGATGGACTAATTTTGGATTTGTCCCTTAGATTACTGGCACTGCCTTTACATAAAATTTAGCACAGTGGTGCCCATGCCCTATTTTTTTAGCTATGGCCTGTTATCTGCACTGATTTGGGTTTTTCCTCTGTTTAAATAACTGTAACTGCATTCCAGCAGTAGTTACTGTTCAAGGAACATTTTTGTGCTCTGATGTTCTTTCCTACCTCTTTGGTAGATAATGAACCAACATTTCCACTTTCAATTCTTTCTGTCTGACTGTGCTTGAACAATAAAAGCTCCCCTCTGTTATAAAGGGGTTAACTCATTGTTTCTCTTTTGCAGATGACAAAGGAAACCAATGTTCCAGCCATTTGCCAAGAACCTTTCTTTTAATGCACCGGTGGTATCTGCCTTCGACAGAGCTGGCTGGCAAGCTTCTGTCCACATATCCTTTCACAAAGTGCTGCAAATTGGCATTACACTGTCAAAAGCAGATTGCTTTTCTGATTGCTTGTAAAAATGTGCCAATTAATTAGTGACAAACAAGGTTTAGAGGTTAATTTTTCTTCAACCTAAGAGGTGGAAGTTTGTGAGCTTCTTTATTCTCACCTAAAGACTTTGTGGGCTTTTTCTATATGTACAAGAATACAGAAATACTGACTTTGCATCAACCTTGAATAAGTGCAAATATGAGGCCAAGATAATTTTTCAAGTGTCTCACAGCAGGCTGGCCTTTCAGTACTATGAATTTTCAGTGATATCTAAGCACTTATGTGTCATTCATGCCTCTTAATTCAGTAATCATAAGTACTATCATATTTGGTTAGCCAGAGCTGGCAAGAGACCTTTCAGCAGAATGTTCAGAATTGTAGAATAGAGGCATTTTTGATAGGGGAAAAAAAAGTGGCAACCAGGAAATAGTCTCTGTCCCGTATGATGCTGTGAAAGTGAACGAAATATCAGAAGCATAATGTGGTTATCTCTAGAAGAAAAGTTTGATACTTTTTAAAATTCAGCTGGTCTAGTATCCGTCTCCAGTGAATAAAAACCACATTGCTGAATCAAGGCACACAAAGATTTCTTTAGCTGACATACTTATAGAGATGCCGATGGGGAGAACTGCAATGAATTCAGATTGAAAATCTGCTACTTCATGAGGTAAATGCACTTCTGGTGCTCTAGCATTTTGGTTTTATGGTTCTCTTAATACCATCAATGTAATTTAGTTTGTTTGGGTTTTTTTACTTGGTCTTCATTCTGTAGTGAAGAGTGAATTTCTGTGTATTGAAAACAATTAAATTGAGCCATCCAACTTTTAAGACACTTAACCACATCGAGCTAAAAAGCTGACTGAAAACTTGTGTTAGGATTTATCTGGCTCATGAGTGTTATGATTTATCAGCCTCTCAGAGGGAGACTACTTGAGTGCCACACAGATGAGACACATTTTCTTCCAGGTGTAACTTAGTATGGGAGAGGAAGGTTGTCTCCAGGCTGCAGACTTCAGTTCATGCAATCCCTACATAATTTATGATGACAGGAGTGTGTTAGTGATGCCGAAGTTGTTGTAGGTTGGGTGTGTTCCAAACCTTGAACCAACTGCTCTGACTTTGTTTCCATGGGAAAGCTTTCATGTGTTGGGCTGTTCTTATGTAGGAACATTTCCCTGTAAACGAGAAAGCATGAATTTTTAAGTACTCATATAGCCTGCTTCACTCAAACAAATGTTTTTTAGTCCTTCCTCTGGATGAAGTTATATCACTGAGAAGAAAGGTGAGGGGGGTTACTGAAGGCAGGACTGATAAAGCCTTTTCCACTCCTCCTTACGCAGAGGAGGAGGCTTATACGGTTTACATGTACGCTTATGTGGCTTCCATCTGCTTTATACAGTTATCATGGTGGAACTGCCACTCAAATACACATGTGCATTTTCATTGAAAAGTCTTTTCTGTGCAGAGAAAGTTGTCTCGCTTGGACAGGGACCAAGTACAAGTGTTATTTGGGTGTCCTGGCAGCCTGAGTCAGGACAGTATGTGTGTGCCTTCTGTGAGTGTCACCTGAGACATCACTTTAATTTCGCATTTCAATAGAATACTGCTTTCTTGTGCTGTTGTGAATTAAGCAAAGAAAATTAAAAGATGTCTTTTGCCACTTCAGTGTCACAAATAATTACAGAAGCAACAGGCTGATGTAGTTCACTCTCTCTGTCTAAAGAACAGTGGATCTGAAAAAAGTCCTATTAAAAAAATGTATGTAGAATATATGCAGCTGCTGAATGTTATACCTGAGTCTCTGGGCATCTCTTAACTGCTGTCTGTGGGTTTCAGATACTGGATTTTGGAATTTCCTGCGGAGTTTAACTTGGATCTTGGGCTGATTCGTTTGACTGAAGAGTTTCAAGAAGTAGCCAGCCAGCTTGGATATGAGGATCACATCCATCTTATTGATATCTCCAGCATGTAAGGATGCCATGAGCTGCAACTTTTTTTTGTCTGGAACAGCAGAATTCTAGTTCTGTACAAAGTATAAAAATATTAAGGGCCATCTTGAGAGAGCAAAAAAAGCACTTGCAAAATTGTCTTTAAATTTGAAGCTAGTAAAAATTTGAAGTTATAGTTACACAGTAAAGAGAAGATTCCTATCTGTAGGTTTTTCTTATAAACAGGAAATAAATTATTTTTCTGGCAAAGCAAGTACCAGTTAAGTGATTAGTATTACTTTTTTTTTCCTATAAGTTTTCACACAGAATATAAGCAATGTAGTGACTGGCATGCTATGTAAATCTTAGATCTTCTTGGAGAAGCTTTCTTGTCCTCTCAGCAGTAATCTCTTAGTTTTTTTGTAATATTTTCTATTATTTAACTGGAGAATTTTTAGCGTTCACATTTGTAGTTGCATTGCATCAGAATTACTGCAGCTACTATTTCCTTGACAAGTTGAAATGAAAGTTACCTTTTAAACATCACCAGACGTGCTTCTTGCATCTCATTTGATATTGTAGATTTTCTTTTAAAACATCGCATATGCACAGTATTTGGCTGTTTCTGTTGTTCCATTACTTCAGGGACCCGTGGACTTACAGAGGAAAAATTAATCCTTGATGTTATTCAAGTATGTTTTTATTCTGTGTCAGAATTTGTTGTGAACTGTTCTTGTATTCCCAAAGCATCTTTAATTATGGCTTCCTGTATCATGGGGAAGAATATGTTGTCCTTTTGTTGTGATAGAAACCTGTTATTATTTATCACTTGTAGTAGTGCATCCAAAACTCCTCTCTTCTGTTATGCTCTTGAACATGTCTTATTCTAAGTGTTTGTTATGGGCTGGATGTCACAGACCAGAAGGCTCATGGTCCTTCTGTGGTCAATTTTACATGATACATTCCAGCTGTGGGCTACACTGACATAGACCCAAACAGAATTGAGACTTAACACCTATTCTGTTGCAGTCCTTCCTATGACTGGATGAGAAGAGTTACACAGAGGAAGAAGATTTCCAAGAAAGGAAAAGCCTGCCTGCTGTTTGACCATCTGGAGCCCATTGAGCTAGCTGAACATCTCACTTTTTTGGAGCATAAATCTTTTAGGAGAATTTCTGTAAGAAATCCACAACTTTGTCACTTACAATTAGGAGCCTGTCTTTAAAGAGTATTCACACGGTTTCACATTTATGACTTTTTTTCTCAGCATTTCAGTGTAGTAAAGCTTTATTCTCTCTCATATGATATACATAGCCATGCACTTCCTTGACCTTTTTCATTCCTGATGATTTTTGGCACTGAGGGAAATTCAGGCACAGTTGCTTCTTTTCGCAGAGGATTGTACAAGGACAAGAGGCAAAAGTGGATGAAAACTTAAGTTGAAGCTAAAACAAAACAAATGAGTAAGACAAATGCCAAAAGAAATGCTGATTTCTGCTGGCAAATATCCATATGAAAGGATCACATGACATTACTATATCAGGTGGCAAATGGAAGCAGTAAGTTCTCAAGATGAAAAATGAGACTTTTTTTACAAGTGTTTAGGAGCATGAGAGAAATCAAACTCCCAAACTAAGAAAAATATATGAGCATTTTTGTTTGTTTCAAGAGAGGAAGGAAAAAGAGATCAATGAGGAGCTGGGACCAGTCTAAATAGAATCACTTTTGATGTCACTTAATAATGTTCAAAGGTTAATTATGCTAGGCTTCAAATCATGGGAAAACAGCCTACTGTGATCTGTGCAATGCTAACCTCAAACAAGGAGAGAAGGACAAGAAAAAGCACGGATTTTTAATTAGACTGAAGATGCATTTGAACTCCTTTGGAGATTCCAGGATGAAAACTCAAACCTGCAATGAATTTTTTTTTTCCTTGCTGTTTCTAGCTTCTCTGTTAATCCTTCAGCTTGAATTTTGCTATCACAGATGATTCTCTGCAACCAATGAGAGTTAATTAATCTTGTACTACTTGTTCTCTCAAAAATATGTAATGGTAGAATATGATTAGTCTGAATTCTGTCTTTGGTTTTACCTGTCAAAGAAAATGGGGAAGAAGGAAGGGCAATGTTAATTATAACAAGAAAAAATTTAAAATTCTCTGAACACTCAGATACTGTTTATCTGCAGCTAGGAGACAAGCATCTGTTGTGTTAGAGTATATGCCCTCGTATGTTATTCTAGCAGGCTGGTTTTGATCAGCTAAGATCAAGAAACCCATCTTGTCTGGCGTTGCTAGCAACTCCCTACACAAGCTAAAGTTATGTTATTAGTTAGTGAAAAGCCCCCTTTAAGGGACAGCAGAAAAATGTTTTTCAAACATTTAGGGAAATTTAATTTTGGGCTTGAGGGTGTCAAAACCACACAGAATAAAATGTGTTGAGTAAATTATGGGAAATATGGAAGTAGCAATCACATTCATCATGCAGGCTTCTATATTTCCCAACACACAAGCAAGTTGTAAGTTGACATTTAAGGAAAAGCCAAATGAAAACAACAGCAAAATCTTTTAAGGAAGATTTTGTTGGGCAGCAGGGTCTGCTGACTCTCAGTCATGGTCACTTTCCAAACAAGAGGAGCTTTAGAAAGAAAAAAACGTACTAAAGTTTCAATTTGATTCTTCAGTTGTCCACTGTTTTACTGAAACTGCCTTTTCTCTGTTAGTTCACAGACTACCAAAGCTATGTGATCCATGGCTGCTTGGAGAACAATCCTACTTTGGAGAGATCTATTGCTTTATTTAATGGCATCTCTAAATGGGTCCAACTCATGGTTCTCAGCAAACCGACACCCCAGCAAAGAGCAGAAGTAATCACAAAGTTTATCAATGTTGCACAGGTAAGTCTTGCAGATGAGTCTTTTTCTCCCAGTACAAAGCAGGAATATAAATGGAGATTGCAGTAAACAAATTAGCCGATGCTTTTTGTGTAATTTTCTCAGTGAATAGCCTGTTCAACATCACTGGAGGTTATTTGTCCGGGTGTGGTGTGCCTGCATTTTTTAACTAGCAGACATAACTATACAATAATTTTTCTTTGTTGTATTCCAGTTGGCAGCAGTCACTATTGTGCATTTCTTCTGGAGCTGAGCTAATTAAAAAATGAAATCCTGAACCCTTCTGTTATGTGCCCTGTTTTAGTGATTTCCGCTATAGCCATGATGGGTTGTCTCCTTTAACTTGTTGTGTGTGACACTGAATAGCTAATACTTGTATTTCACTAATTTTTAATTATGCATTATTCATCTCTTCTGCAGAAGCTCCTTCACCTCCAGAACTTCAACACACTGATGGCAGTTGTGGGAGGTCTAAGCCACAGCTCTATTTCTCGCCTGAAGGAGACACATTCTCATCTGTCTTCGGAAGTCACAAAGGTATGGTGCACTCCAGAACATAGACATAGTGAGCTGAGCATCACCTCTTTGAGGTCTGATGGCTTCTGCAGTGCAGGTGTCTCACCAGCACAATACTTGGATCACAGCAGGGCATCCTGAAAGGCATTCCTCTCAGTGGAGCAGGATAAGCTCACAGTGATCCTCTGGCTGATTGCCTGTGCCAGAGAGGAAATTAACAGTGTCGACACCCTGACAAGAGTTGTGCTCAGATTAAGGAAATGCTATGAATGCTTTCACAGAGACTTGCTTCTCTGGCTATTTGTAGGACTGGAACGAAATGACAGAGCTGGTCTCTTCCAATGGAAACTACTGCAACTACCGCAAGGCTTTTGCTGACTGTGTTGGCTTCAAAATTCCTATTTTAGGAGTCCATTTGAAAGACTTGATTGCTGTCCATGTCATTTTTCCTGATTGGATAGATGAGAACAAAGTTAACATAGTGAAAATGCAGCAGCTTTCCATCACCTTGAGTGAACTGGTTTCCCTGCAAACTGCTTCTCATCATTTAGAGCCTAATTTGGATTTAATTAACCTGCTAACCGTAAGTATTGAGCATGTTTCAATTCACTGCTGTGATTCAAATGTTGAGTGTCAGTAGGAATACTCATATCCATAAAGTCAAGTGCACATTATCTCAGTTTTTAACAAGAAAAGGGAAAAATTACAGAACAGAAACAAGTTCACATGTGGTGTTAAGAAAGTCAAAGAGTTTTACTACAGTAATATGTGATGGCTGGAAGCAGTATCTAGATTGTTATAAATCACCTATTTTAAGAATGACAGATGGAGGGCTGTATTTATGTTAGGAGAAGTAAAAACTCAGTTCTGACTACTTAGAATGGAGGCTTATGTCTCCTGTGGAGCGATTGGGTGACATGCTGGCATGGACACACAAGAGAAATTCCAGCTTGAGCATCATTACATTCTTGCTCCCCTGTGCTTTCCATATGACGCAGTACCCTTCCTATCCAGTAAAGAAAAATGCGATGGATTTATACTAGGACTGATCAGGTACAGAGCTTTACACTAAGGAAGATGACAAATATGAGCCCGAGCTGGGAGCTACCAAGCTGGTGTGGATATACCTATGGCTGCATTGTAATGAGGCTGGGAAAGTTTGGGGGAATAGGAAAACCTTCTTCAGTTGTGCCTTGTGTGGAACAACCTGGGAATAAGTCTTAATCCTGGTTAGTGGGACAGGAAAGAGAAGGCACCCCATGTTGGCCACTGCAACAATCCTTTAACTTAAAATTTGAACTCTAAAGGTAGATATTTATTATCTTGTTTTGTTTTTGTAGGGACTGAGAGTTGCTTTCTCGTGACACTCTTTCCCTTCCTGGTCATTCCTTACAAGCTTGGCTTTGAATAGAGGGAAGTGGAACCTCAGGCTTTAGGGAACTGAGCAATAAAAAAGTGAGTCCAACAGGGTAGAAATTAGACAATGTGAAGTGAGAGATGGAAGCTGAACTGCTGCTGCCACTTTCACTAGCTGTTCTCTCTTGCTGGTGACAGCCTGTTTTCCAAAAGGAGCAGAAAGCTAAAGATTTTTTTTAAGACCTTTCAGGTCTTCATGTATCCATCATTGTATCAGCCTGATCTCACACAGTGTATCTGTTCTTCCTTTTTAAAAAAATATTTTCCTTGTTTTCTTTGTTTTCAGCAAAATGTCAGGGATTTTATTTGTATTTTTGTATTTATTTCAGTGTATTTCATTTACTAGGAGAATTAATTGAGTATATGATGGGTACTTTCTCACCTATGATACCCCAATGCATTCATTCAAAATAAAACTCTGCTGGCTTTGTTACAGTTGAACCAATCTGACTGTAAAAAATGAAATTGTATTCTGCAATGTTGATTCCAGACCTGATCAAGGGTTACAAGTAACTTCCGCTTTTTTTTACCTGTCAGCATGATTCTATGGTAGTACCTTTATGTGATGATGGAGACGGCCATCTAGGCTGGGTGTCTAGGTAGACAGGTGTAGGTATCCTAAAACCTTTCCAGGGTAATTCTGTCATCACATTAGTCACTGGAAGTGTAGCTGTGGATCAAGTATATTTGATAGTGTGGGAGTATTGATTTTAAATGGTGACTTCTGGAAAGGAAAAAACCCAATAAATTTCTACAAAAAAATCCTGGACCAGAATTTTGGTACATACCATGATATGAGTATTCCCCTTTTTCTCCCCATATGTAGATTTTGTCCTCATCTGTGTATTTGAATACAATACTTTTTGGTTTTTTGTTTTACACTAGTCTCTTAAACAATAATAATGGACTTATATTGTAGATTAAATGTTTCTATCTTTTTGTTAATAAGAAAGTTCTAAATTA
Source organism: Falcunculus frontatus (assembly GCA_013398115.1). NCBI lineage: Eukaryota > Metazoa > Chordata > Aves > Passeriformes > Falcunculus > Falcunculus frontatus. The sequence goes on along the minus strand of VZRV01005920.1, from coordinate 1,439,264 downwards.
TTGGCTGGGTTCAGAGAAAGAAGAGAAGAAAAGGATTGCAACCCAAAGCTGACAAGAACTGACAACTAAAAATACTTGACCTTGCTATGTGCAAATGGTCTTTTAGCAGATTTAGCCTCCCTTGCTGCCTATGTCATCTTCAGTTTTCAGAGCATGAAGAATTAACCATTCCTTTTATTGCTAGGTCTTATCTCTCTAATGTCAACTGTAAAAATTTTTCCCATCTTCGCCTTATTTAGAGAAACTTCCTCTCAAATCTAGTAAATGTACAGAAATGTGTAGAATGCTTTTGGATTTCGTGTGAATCAGCTGACCCAACCGTTTCTTCACTGCTGCTGTTTTCCCATTGAGCACCTTCTATCTGGGCAAGCTTTTAGTAGGTGTCTTGTCCTGATAAGCAATGTGTAAATCTCTTGCCTGGGCCCCCTCCCTTGCAGTGTTGCCTTTTACACTACACTTAGCAAGTGCTAACAGCCTGGCCTGTGCTTGCTTGACAAGTAAATCACTGGGTACTGGTTTGTTAGTCCAACAACTTGCACAAAAAGATAAAATGGGCATTTCGTGGGCAAGTGGGAATACAGCCTGGTTTTTCTCTTCCTCAGTGGTAGAGTCCTGTTTGTTCTAAGGGAGCTGATACCTTTCAAGTGGCTTTGAAACGGTGATGTTTGGGGAGACTTTGATATGAACTATGAAGTGAGAGCTTAGGTTAAAAGCTTGGGTGAGAGGTGGGTAGTAAACTTCAGGCCGCCTGCTCAAGGGGCTTACAGGCATTTTTAAAATGCTATTTTGAGTATAGACCAGAAGGGTTCATGGGGAGCAAGAGGACCCTTGGTTTCAGTGGTAGCTGCTGAATGGTCAACAGTTTGGAAAGTTGGTCTTCTCTTGCCTTAAATGTTTGCACGCAAACTTTAGAAGTCTTCTTTCCCCTCCATGCCCACACCCTTCCACCCCACCTCATTTTGTTGTAAGCATACAAAATCAGCTTCTAGCTTACAGAATTTTAGCTTTGAACAAGCAGCTGAAAGAAGCCAGCATTTTGCATGTAAGTTAGTATGCCACAAATAAGGGAAAGGTCTGCTGTATGGACAGCAGGGACACATGCCAGGTTTACTGGCATAGGAGACTTCGAAAGCTGAGGGGGATGCAAGCCCTGCCTTGTGTTGTGTAAATGAGTCTGAGCTTCATGGGCAAGCGAAGTAAATGTGTTACAATTCAGCTGCCAGTGAGCCACAGTATGTTGCATGAAGATGGACTCACTTCTTAGTGCATGATTGCTCTTAGTCTCTGATTATTCCTCCTTTCCTGACTTACCAGCCACGCTTGTTCCACCCTCACTGACTTTGTACCTGGTTCTGTACCACCCCCGGGAATACAAATTGTGGAGCTAAGAAGTAGTGAAAGAGGACCTAAACACAAGCTTGGCAGTGCAACAGAGAGGAAAAACAGCTCTAAAGACAGTTTTGCCATTAGAAAACTTGCATTCGGAAAGGATGCTTAAGGGATTTCCTTACCTGCTGTGCAGTATTTTCACACTGTTTTGTTTCTTTCTTCACAATGTGAACAAAAACCTGTGGGTAAATATTTCATCGCTTTTTGTGGATTGGAAGTGGATCTCAGTTTCTCAACTAGACCACAGTGTATTTATATGAACTGTGTTAGAACTTATTTGGTGCCACCATTTTACCCTCTCTATTTTTATGTCTCAACATCTATTTATCTAACCTGTTCTGAGACTATATGCAAATGACTGGAAAGTCCCAGTCATTTGTACGGTCTAGAGAAGAGAATGAGAACTACCTAAACAATCAAATTGAAAGTCACCCTCCCTAACTTGTATTCAGTAAGTTCCACTTAGAAAATAAAAAGTAAGTCATGCATTTCTGATCACTCTGCTACCCTTCTCAATTCCACCCCCCCAACCAAATTGCTCAGAAAAGAAATAGGACAGCAATGACAGTCAAATTAGAATAGAAACTGCCACTCACTGTAAAGGTTATTCTAGGAAAACTCTTATTACACTTTATTTGTCTGAGCAAAACTGTAAATAAAATATAAAATGAATGCTTATATAACTGCATAGTCATCATGCTTGTAATTTTTGTGCTAATGTATGAAACTTCTGAAATAGACAATACCTTGTTCACTGTGTGCTTACACACTGTGCCTAATGAAGTTATAACCACTGCTTAAGATAAGGTCATATAATTCAGGGAGGGAGAGATACAAGCTTGCTCAATAAATAGTAGTACATTTCCACTCCCAAATCCACACCTTCTTCATCTGGCCTGCTGAGAAAACTGTGCTCTTTCATAGGAACCTGACAACACCTTTTGAACTACCAATGCTACTCTCACTCCCTGTCTGACCTGATAATATCATGTGCTCCAACTGAATGCTGTTTATTTTATGCCACTAAGGAACCTCAGAATGCAGTCACTAAATATCTCACCATATGAACAATATTTATTACAGCACTTACTGGTTCCATGTTGTCTTTAGGACAGGCCCTTACCTAACCCTGTGACAGCAGCATGCTGGCTGGTAAAGGAACCTGCAGGATGCACAGCCTTTCACTGTGCCCTTAACCAAATTACAAAGTGCAAAAATTAGCAGTGTTTCAGCTAGACAAAATGAATAATGTAATCTCCAGTCTTCTCTAAAGCCATGTGTTCGCTTTGGGAACCTATTTTGGGAAAGGGCACAACTTCTGTCTTAATCATCACACAAAATTCTGCCTTAGAGAGGGTGGCTCCTAGAGGTGGTTCTGCAGTAGGTGTCATTGGTCCTTCTTGTTACTTACTTGGCACTTCAGATTCTCTAAAAATAACCTTCTGTCACAGCCATTTAGTCAGTAGTAATTCTATCTGTCTGCTCGGGAACATCCTTTTAACTCACTCTTAGCTTATCTGGGGATTTACAAGGTGGATGAGATCTTCAAATTATGTCAGTTCTCCAAAGCCAATTAATATAGGAACATGACCACAGGAAACATGCCACGTTCATTTCCTCTCATTGCAAAACATCAGTTACAGTGTTGATTACTCTTCTCCTTCATCACCCCAGAAGAGGAGGAATTTACGTGTCTACATGGATCAGTGCAAGACCCCAGCTGCCAAAGCAAAACCAGATTCATCCTACTTAACGCATATTTATGTACCTTCTTTGTTCTCAATAAATCCCATAGGGAAAAGAATGAGAACATGAAAGAAAAATCTTTCGCTTATCTAAAAACAAAGCTGAAAGGCAATTTGCCTTACTTGCTGAGAGGTGGTCAGGAGCAAGCCAAGCTGGGCTAAACTGGGATTGCTCTCGATGGAGCACTTTGCAGCATCAACAGTGGTGGCAAATGCAGCCTGCCTCTCCCAGGCCTCTGTCTGCCCAAGGCTTTCCAGAGAGGTGTTTGCTGCACAGACTGGTCTCTGTAGAAGAGCTGTGCTACTATGGCCATTCTTGAGGAACAAAATTTGAACAGAATAAAAGTCAAAGTCCTTCCAGCCTAGCACCTCTACGACTTCTTTCCTGAAGTTTTTGTATTTACCAGATTGTTTTGCTGAGGTCTCTCACGAGCATTGAGCTGCTAGAAGAAAGTGTGTTTGTGTAAGGATGGTCTTTGGAGCCAATGTCCCTCTTTGCATGAGGTCAGCATGCAGCCCCTCTCACGTGTGGGGTCGGGATGAGGGTTGTGCCAGCCCTCAAGCTCAGTGCCTGACGTGAGCAGCAGCATGTGCTCACCAGCCTGGGTTGTGTTTGCTCTGGGGAAGTCTGCTTTCCCAGCAGCTGCACAAGGCCTTGGCACGTCTCCTGAACTCAGAGTAGCAAAACGTTGTATTTACCTTCAGTGGGGAGGTATATCTCTGCTTACAAGCCTGTCATAGCCAACCCAGTCTAATATTACTGTTTTCCATTCTTTCTTACATAGCTGTCCCTGGACCTCTACCACACTGAGGATGATATCTACAAGCTCTCGCTGGTGCTGGAGCCAAGGAACTCCAAATCTGTATGTCATCTTTTACTGTGTTTTGACATATTGTTTATTTTGTCTTCATGCAGTTGATTAAATTTTTAAATGACAGTTAATATGTTTCCTTATTCATATGTACATAAAGCTTTTTAGTGATACACTTGTGTAGAAAACACATTCACTATTTATAGGTTTTAGTGCATATTGGGAGGAATAACTAGTGGTGCACACCAGACTTCACCGTTAATTATTTTTCAACAAAACCTCTGCAAGTCCTGGAAAACAAATATGCTTTAGATATATATCCTTTGTAAGTTTATATCAATTATTTATTGTGTGACCCTTAGCTGATTTTCTGGATGCTGGTGCAGTTATATAAAGCAACACTGAATTAAAAAATTTGTTTAAGGCAAGGTAAATAATTACTGGGGTATATTAAAACTGTTTGCTTAGGTATAATTGGCTGTATCTTGGGCTCTCAAGCAATGTTTAAACAGAGGAGAATAGATATTACTCTTTATTTGGTTATGTGCAACTAAAGATAATGCTGTGTTCATGCATTTTTCTTTATTTTTTGAAAGTCAGAGGATACAGATAAATCACATAATAGTTGAATTTCACTTGAAGTATTACTCTTTCTTCTGCTGCCAAAGGCTGGGGACTCCGCTTTCCTCTGAGCGTTTCTTCAGTGTATTAACATTCTTGTTACTTTTCATATCCAGCCTCTGATGCTCTCAGGCTGAGCCCCCTCAAGTCTGACAGCAGCAGAAGATGAGGGTGGCTGGAAATGCTCTGCAGGGTATGAGAGGAGTCTGAAATGATGCATTCCAGCGCTTTTTAAGGTTTTGAAACATTTTTAAAAGCAAGCAAGGAAGCAGAACCCTTTAATTTCCAAGTATAAGGATTCCCTGGGTTTAAAATAGTTAATCACTCTTAGAGACCAGTTTGAGGACCATGTGTGTGTGTTCCCAATGATGTATTATGGGCATTGATAAGGAAACTAATGAATATTTCCACAGTCAACACTAGCTCAGCTTGAACATTTGGAATTTCATTACTGAGTCTCCAGTCCTTATTGGATACGATTTGACCACAACAGTTGCTGTTTATTTCAGTCATTCTGGGTGCCTCATGCTCTCATTACTGCCAGCAAAGCTGAAATGCTACAGCCCTATGCCGTGGAAGGACTAAAGGACCACTACTGTAAATGAAGAAAATTATCACATTGCTGCTTTGATCCCCAGCCTGAGCTTTAAGCAGGACAAAAGCAATATAAACAGTGCTGTGAACTTTAACAACACCCAGCAATTGTGAGAGACTTTTGCATAAGGATCAATGAATAGCCAGTGACATTGAGTTATTGCTGCACCCTGATGGGTAAAAAGCTGCAGCTGAATCGACAGAAGCCAGACTATTTGAAGCCTACTTCTCTTTGATGGAGTGCCAAAGCACACAGGCTGTATTAGAGGGGAAAGAATCTGTAGGGCTTTTGTATGTGGAAAAATTTGTCAAAGGCAATGTGACAGCATAGTTATGTCATTCCAACTGCTCCTCGATTTATTGTTGTATGGGTACCACTCCCATGCAGGTGCTCTATGGAGGAAATGCCTCATGCTGCTGCAATCATTTTCTAGGCAAAAGTGGAGCTGATCTGTTAGCATATGAGTCTGCTGTCAACAGGGACTGGAGCAAGACTTTCCTTCTGCTAAAACTGGGAGGAGACTCTTCAGTCAGTAGAGCAGCCTAAAAAAACACTGAGGAATGACCACCAGCTGTAGTACAGCACCTCCCTCTCACAGTGCCCCGCTTTTCCCCACCCGTTAGTGATCTCCTTTTTGGGATTTTTTGCTAATATAGCTATTGTCTAGAGGACAACTCTGCCTGGTGCAATTATGCCACTGATGATGCACTTAGGTAATTTTTTTGCTTTTCAGTAGAATTAATTTCAATGCCAAAATACATAGATGTTTGCAAACATCGGAAAATGCTTTCTCAGTCTACAATACCATGGTCCCTGTGCTGGTGAAATAACAGGGAGATACCATCTGAATCACAAACTGCATGACCAGATACATTGTTCTGGAATGTTTAATAAATTTAGCTTGGTAGTCTCTGGACAACCAGTTAGCACCACATTCCTCATAGGATGCATTTCAAATACATAAATAAAATCATGGTTGTTCATTTGAGTCTATGAGTGAAATAGAAGGAACAGATATTTCCCTTCAGCTAGAGGTCAGTAACATGAAGTTTTCATTGCAACTTGTCAAAAAATCATAAAAATTGAATGAGTCTTCAAATTAAATAGCCCAGAAGAAAGAGGAAAGCTCCAGTGGATTCAGTCTCTTTCTGCCACTGTGCTCTCAGACCAGCAGGTGTTAAAAGCTCTCTGTGAGGTCTTGGTAGTCCAGCACCACACTGACACTTTTAGTACAGATGCTTTGAGTCAGTGCTTTTGGCAGACAGAGCTGGATGTCCAGGTTCACTGTACTTCTTATGGAAATTGAATTTTGTTGATATAGGGGTGTTTTCCTCCCAAACTTATTTGTGCACATTTGTATGGGTCAAAATCTATTGAGTCATTGATAAAAGCTGTTCTAACAATTGGACAAGGAAAAGCCCAATTAATAAAGCAACCCACTAACAAATCCTTTCTTTCTTTTCCAACCAATCACAGTAAAATATGAACCTGTGACCATTTCTCATCTCAATGTCAAAGTCTACAATACAAGTGCTGTACACAATGATATGTGTAACATCTTTACATGTCTTAATTGTCTCCCTTTCAAGTCTCAGCAGTTTAGAGCGAGACAGATGAGACCCAAATTCTTTGCTAATCAGCTAACACAGGGGCCTTCTGAGACTGTGGACTCTCTCCTTTCTGATCCAAAACACACTGGATTTTTTCTGCCTGACACTGCTTCACCTGCTAGATGTCCAGTGGCTGATGCAGGGAAAGGCCAGTATGTCTGGCAGCATTTTTCATGCTAACTGGTTATTTTTGAATCCTTACCTGAAAATGTGTTCAGATTTGTCCTATATTTTCTACCTGAAGAACCTGAGCTGCATTCCAGCTACTCCCAAAGCACTGTGCAGTGGTGTGGAGGGAGTCAGGCTGTGAGCTCTGTGCATCCAGTGAGCTGTCAGCTACTGTTTTGTCAAGATCAAGATGGTTTTAGAATAAAATAGTCTGGCTGGTGTTATCTGCAGAGCAAGTCAAAGGTTAACCCCTTTCTACTCAAGCTGCCTAGACAAATCAAGCTGTGCATCCTGGCACACCTCAGCTGGAAACCAGTGGGATTGCTGAGCACAATTCTGCCCCTGCTTCTGCATCCTGCTGTCTTGTTGGCGCCGCAAAGAGCAGGAGCATGAACTTATTCAGGTTGTGGCAGTCCCTCACATGGCTCCTGGGCACGGTCCCTCCAGCAGGGAGTTGGGGGCACACTGTGTTGTGGTGGAGAGTTCCTCAGAGGCTTTACTGAGGAGCAAAGCAGGTTTTTGGGCTTACCTATTTCTGATGCCCACCGTGTTCACAGACCCTCCTTCCTTCCCTCTTCCTTCAAGTCTCATTGCTGTTGAACCCTCTGGAGATGTCAGTGAGGAAGGACTGCTTGGGTTTGCTTCTGAGCTCCCTGGGTGGTGGCAGCACAGCTGCGAGGTGCCACAGAGAGCCCAACTGATTCTGTTAGTGAAGACAAGCAGCCCTTTAAAACCTTGCCCGATGTTTTGCTAAGCACATTTTTACAGCACGGGTACTGCAGTAGTTTTTGGGTGTAGCTCTGACAGTTCGAGCTGTTTTTAATGGGAAATTCAACTTCTTAATTCAGATTTGAAAATCCTTGTGTTCTGATCTGTCTCTCAGCAGCCTACCTCCCCGACCACCCCCAACAAGGCAGTAGTGCCACTAGAGTGGGCATCTGGAGTGGTACCTAAACCTGACCCTACAGTCATTAACAAGCACATACGGAAACTGGTGGATGTAAGTATCTGGAATATTACACTGGTCTAAGAGAATGATAGCTTTGATATTTTCATCATTATAATTAATTTCAAGCTTGTCATGAGATTGTTATGGTTGTGGTGGATTTCAGACATACGATAACAAATTTGAGCCTTTACTGATACGTTCAGAAATATTTATTTTATTCCTGCAATCAGCAATGGGATTAGTAAATAGGTTTCTGTGAACAAAGGAGGAGACTTTCAGGAGTGTCCAAAACCTGGCTCCTGTCTAATAGGATTGTCTAGCAAATGTAAATTCAGAGGGCAAAGCTGAGTTTTTGCTGCTCTAGCCACACAATTCATATCTGGTAACAGAGAGCAGAAAAGAAAGCTACTCAGAAACAAGGTCTCACACATTAATAGGTCCAATGAACTTTTCTGGAAACTGTTTCTGGTTTTCATCTTGCAGTCATTTTACTGTCCAGAGCATGTTATGTATGTTAAAGATAGCATTGTCTTGGTGTCACTTTAAAAATGTGGACATGAGGTCATGCAGAATTATAGCTGGGATCTTCTAGCTTCCATTTGGAAGGTGAAGTGCTGTGCAAGGTAATGTAAACAAAACTAAACACCTCCAGATTCCTTTGGAGAGACTGAACATTTTCTTCTGCTTTCTACAAATTAATAAGTAAGTCTGGGAGAAACTATTAAATTCTGACCTTGTCTGTGCTACAGATCGTTAATTGGGGTTACGTTGTTAAGATAACCTAAACAAAGTCTTCAGTTCTCTCACTCAGACTTCAAATATATCTTGTAGTTTTCTTTTTGTACATGCCCTTTTTTAAAAAAAGTTTCATTTTTCTTCTAATGTGGAATGTCAGAAATGCACATGATGTTCCTGAATTGCTTTTTTCAGTGCCATATGTGTTGATAAAAATAACTCCACATCCAAACTTCTCTGTGATAGCTTGTTTAAATAGGAAGTCTGTCACAATTCCTTAATCTTTCCAGAATGTGCTGGGTGGGAGTTTATGTTTATTCCTATGGTTGAGGGAGGTGCAGTCCCCCATTCCACAATTTTGGCCTGGTTCAGGACATATGCTCTAGCATTAAAACATGGTTTAGGGCTTTTATGAATACAGTTTACTAAAAGGCTCACACTACTCTGTACAGCTGTTTTCACTTTCCCAATATTTGTTATTTACTAGCTGCTTTGAGTTGTGCTTTTAGGCACTGTTTTTATTACAAAAAGTGTTGAATACTACTTGGGTTTGTGTTTTGGTTCCTTCTTTATGATGTTTTTTTGAGGTCTGCCAGTCATCAGTTACAGTCATTTGATAGAAATGGGTTTCATCAGGTTCTTGTTAAAACAAGGACAATACAGATACCTTCCAGGGGTCTCGGTATATTAATTTAATGTCTTTATCAACAAAATTTTAATCTAATGAAGGAGTCTGTACCTCACTATGTGCCTCTCAGATAGTCATGTTGACTTTGACACTTGTGTTTTCCCATCAGCATCACCCATAGCTTTAACACCCCCTGCATATCTCTGCAAACAGCTGGACAGAATATAGTAACTCCTTAGCAGCTAAGGGGGGCACCCATCACTGTATGTGAACTTTTAAATTTGATCCCACCTCTGTTTTTACTTAGTGGTGGATTGGGGCGGGTTGATGGAAGGGAATGGTTGTTAGACACAAAGAGCTCATGATCGGGGTGTCAAAATATTAGTGAACAAATTAGATTGAAACAGTACTGTGGCAGACGGTAGAAGTGACCAGCTAAAAGAGAAATGAAGCCAAACCATGTGAAACCCTCATGGGAAAGCTGCTGTTGCTTTTGTTTTATTTCTTCCCTTTTTTCATGATTAAAAAGTATACTTAATGAAGCAAAGAGAATATGTCATCACATGGGGCAGAATTTTAGTGGCATTTCCAACAAAGAAGAAAAGTAAAGCAAGAATAATTATGTGTGAAGAGGTGTGGAGGATCATCACTAGATAAATGCTGATGTTTTCTTTTAAAATTAGCCTTTTTTCCTGTAGAGTCCAATAATACACGTGTTGAAATACCAAGTAAAAACAAAAAGGAATAAACCAGCTGCAACAGAGCATCCGAATAGCTGAATAGAACATTAAGTTACTTGTAATTATGATGTTGAAGAGGCTGGTATAGATTTGGGATAAGCTAGATAATAGTACAATAATCTCTTTTTTTCCCCAGTCTGTCTTTAGGAACTATGATCACGACCATGATGGTTATATTTCTCAGGAAGACTTTGAAAGTATAGCTGCCAACTTCCCCTTCTTGGACTCTTTTTGTGTGCTGGACAAAGACCAGTAAGCTTGGAGATTTCTTTGTGGTGGTTTTTTTCTTTTCCTATATTTAAAAATTCAGAAAATACAAATATTGAAGAAACAGTGTCTCCCAAGTTCCTTGTGTCTGACAAGGTAACCGACAGCTGAATTCTGTTATCATTTAAATTCTTATACTGTAGTCAGTTCTTTAAGTCTACCCAGGTTGGAGTCCTGCTTTACCTGACACTTTAAAAATCATTTATGTAATAGCTTAATGAGGAATTCCTGCTGGGACTGAGTCAAAACCCTAAAGTACTGTCAAATTACAGGGGAGATGCTCTATCCAGACCAATGAAACAAATAAGTTCTGTACAGCACAGGGGAAATGAGTGCATGAAGCAGAGAGGGGGTACAAATATTCTAGAAGGTATATATAACATCTATTTCCTAGCCAGTTGGGCTTGATGATTCTTGTTGTCCAGAATCTCTTTGGCTGTGAAGGCTGGTGGCAAGCCAGAGGAATAACCACTTATGTGTGAGCAGTAAGTCAAGTTCCTCCATTTAATGGCCTGGTCTGTGTTCTGATACCACTAACAGGTGAGATAACAAGGTTCGTGCTGGAAGTTCAGTGTTACTGTTTAAAGAAAGATTAGAATCACAACTGCTGTAAGCGTTTTTTCCTTCCAGGGCTGTTGCAGGTCTTTCAAAGGATGTGCTTTGTGTGCTGCATGCTTTCTGCAATGAGAAAACCCCAAATTTTTCAGTGCCATGAGTAGTGACAGATCTACTCTACTTTTTATTTCCCTTACAGAGATGGTCTTATAAGCAAAGAAGAAATGATGGCTTACTTTCTGAGAGCTAAATCACAGTTTCAGTGCAAAATGGGACCAGGGTTTATCCATAACTTTCAGGAAATGACGTATCTTAAACCAACTTTCTGCGAGCACTGTGCAGGATTTGTAAGTATGATTTTAATAGTAGCATATTTTAAAAACAACTTTTATCCTTCAATGTATATGGGGTGAACCTGGCTCCGTACATTGCTAAAGTCTCTTGGCCAAATAATATCTCATGGCAGTCAGAAGCACAAAACATTTACTCTTGTTGTAGCTGTGCTATCCAGTTTTGATTTAGTAGTTTCTGAAAACAGGCATTTGTAAGAATTTCTATTGGGGGGGGAACAAAATTACATTAGCTAAAAACTGTTAGAGAGTATATGAATGGTTTTACTTGCTTTATCTTAAGTTCTTTAATTTGGCTTGGTTTCCCATGTAAACAAGCTCGAAGGAAAATAGATGTCTGGAACAGAGGATGTAGATGAGGCAAAAGCCGTTCTTTCTCAGGAAATTGCACATGGCAACATAGATATGTTCATAATTCTCTGAACTGCTGTAACAGCCCTAATTTTTTTCTCTATTGAATTAACAGATCTTCTAATTTAGTAAAGAAATCAAAAGTGCTTCCAGCAGTTCTGTATGATAAGAACTTTATTAGTTGGGGTTTTTTTTTTCAATTTGCTTTTTGTCTTAGCCATAACTTACCAGATGTCACTTACTAGAGTGCTCTCTACATATCTGGGAAAGGACTGGTTTTGTGGACATTTGTGTTGCTTGTGAACCTCTAAGTTTTCCACTTCAAACCAAATATAGTAAAGAATAAAGAATTACTATGATAGAGAAGTTACTTTAATGGACACACTTGGCTGAAATCAAATGTCCACATTTAGACAGCTGAAGCAGTAAGGGCAGAGGGCCGTGTTCTCTGCTTGTATGTGGCTCACATAACAGGCTGTAAACTCAGACCCTGTCCCTGCTCTCCAGAACAGATGTGCCTCTGCACTCGGGGGTAACTTTATTCCATGATCTTTTCCACTAAGTAATATTTCTTGGTTGAAAGTAACAACAACAGCACTGCTAAGCACAAAACTGTGCCTCCTTTCAGACCCACTCTGCTGTTCCTGCTCTAGTCCATGCTCCCATCTCCCACTCGCTTTTTTGCGACGTCAGTTTTGTTCAGGTGCTTGAAGTCCCTATCGCAGCCGCTGCTGCTGATTAACGCCATGGGGGAGAAGGAATTCCGCCTATTTCCGCTAGAACTGCAATAGCTTTAGAGGTGACATGGTCAATGCTGACGTAGGAGCGTGCTGGTGGGCTCCTGAGCTGACAGCTCCAGCAGACCCACAGGGCAGGGACAGCCACCGGCCAGAGCGTGTTGTTCCAGGCTGCCTTGGGAAGACGTCACTGCGTTCGTGACACTCGGTGCATGTTTGGAAGGCTTCCACCGCAAAGCAAGGCCCGAGGACTGCCCAAAACGTCCTCTGCAGCAGATATTTTTCTCCTGCATCAATTTTCTAATTGGCCATTGTTAGATTTTTCACATCTCCGTGATTACATCCAGTGCAGGAATACAAACGAGTAAGAGGTTGTACAGGAAATGGAAATAAGGTCATTTTTCCTGTCAGCTCACTGAAGTCATTGGCATTGTTCTGTGGATGAGCTGGACTGATAGGACAGGAACCAACTACAGAATCTGCTGCATATTTGTTCTCCATTTCAGTGCTACTCATCCACGGGTGGAAACCTAATTTCAAACTGATGCACTGATTCACAGTCAAAATAATGTGCACTGACCATGCAGCAGGATGAATTGACATGACAGTACAATGCACACAGTTATTAAAATGATACAAACTTTGAAGGTCAAGCTGAGATCTAATGCCATTAAGCAGCACAAAGCTGATATGCCCATGGCCAGCTGCAGTTCCGTCCCACAGCTTGAGTTACACCGTGTGGCAGGGTAGGTGACCGGCCATCCTGCTAAGCTTTATAATCTGAATTTGCACAGATCCTCTTACCTTGGAGCTGGCTCAAGCCAGCTTTGCAGCAAAGCTGTGTCAGACACATTCAAAGCTTTAGGTCAGAATTCATGACATGACACTTCAGCTAAGCTTTCACTGCGGTGTGTAACCACAACAGTGGTGCCAGATTTGAGTGGGAGGAAGGTACAGAGATAAGAAGGTGAGGAGTGAGGAGAAAGGTCTTCAGTGGGAACAGCTTAAATGAAACAAGTAACAATCCATGTCTCTTACAGTGATCCCGTAAAAGAGATCTGGAAAAATGGGTCATTGCTGCTCTTTCAAGAGGGACTGGGGTGCTCCACTGTTGCTGCCTGAGCGCAGCAACTGCGTTCACTGTGCACATGTATGGCATCAGCAAAAGAATAAACAGCAGGCCTTCTATGGACCCAGCTTCCACTGTTGTCCTTTCTGTTCTTTTGTTCACCATTCTTCTACCTTGTCTAATCTATTTTTGCTCTCTCCAGACCCTCATTTTTCCTTGCTATTTCTTTTGTGCAGTGTGTGGGATGTTTTTCACCCAGAATCTTTCCATTCTGTTTATTTTACTCTTTCCTTTGTATTCTGGATGTTCTCCATCTCTTCCCTTTGAACCTTTCTTTAATGACCATATTCACCCCCTGTTCTCTTGTGCATGGATACTTATAAATCTGGTGAGGAGCCACATGCAGTTTCAGCTGCCTGGATGTGCTCACCCCCCCTGGTGAATGAGTTCAGGAAAAATAAACACCAGAGTCCCCAGTTTTTTTCCTTTTATACTAGAATTAGAAAAATTGCCCCTTCCTCTCACTGCTTCTCAGAGTGGAAATGCTTGTTTTTATAAAGCTATGGCTGTAGATACCATGCTTCTGAGTACATAGAAAATAATCTGCTAGGGAGTTTCCCTGTTTCCAAGCAGTCCTGCTCATGTGGCAGTGAAAGCTTCCCAAAAGTGGGACCACACACACTGGCCCTCGGAGGTTTAGCATTTGGTAGTTATAAGTGTACATCAACAAGAACAGCTTCTGAGGGAAGGCAAAGATGTAATTCAGTGGCGTTTCTGCCTGCTTCATTCTTCAACTGTTTGGTTTTTTGGGGGGGGTTTAAGTGGGAAAAGGCAGGTGCACAAATCAGATTGTTATGGCTAGGTGTGCTGGGAACCAGTATGGGAGCCAAGAACCTAGTTTTTATCCCGAGTGGTGTTTTCTTCTGCTGTGTTTGAACCTCATGGGTCAGTGATGTATCTGAAAAATGGATGTACACAGGAAATTCTCCTGCAGATAACACTAAGGGAGCCTAGAAGCAGCATGCGCCCTGCTGTTTTCTCTAAGCTTGATATGATGGCAATTTTTCACCCATTCCTGGAAGCAAATGTCATCTGTGTCTCTCCTTCTCTGGTAGTCCCATTACTGCTAGTAAGTAGCAGAAGTAAGGGAGAAGCCACACAAGTCTTATCACCATTAGAGGGGGAGGTCTGCCTGACAGGAAGGGTGTTAAGAGCAGTTGTATCCTGTTTGTGCTTTTGTAGCCATTGGTACTTCCTCATTGTGACCTTGTTTTCCTTCCAGCTTTCTTTTCTGATTCCTTGACGTTCTTTTGTCTTTCTTTGCAGCTCTGGGGTATAATCAAACAAGGCTACAAATGCAAAGGTAAATAAATATTACAAAGGTTTTTTTTTCAAGCTATGGGTAGTGGGTTTTAGTACAAGTCAGTCAACCATACCTTTAATGGCATATGTTCAAACATATCTTGCATCTACATTTGGTATTGTTCATGAGCAGTGACTGCTGGTACACTACGAAGTCTCCCTGCGTTAGAGAAAATATGACCCAGGAGGAACACACAGATTCTGTGAGATAAAGGTCCAAAGCAGCCCCTGACTCCATGAGCTGTCACTTTCTACCAGTAAAGACCTTGAAAACTGGAAAACGAAGCGTTCTTATCCTAACACTGAGATATCCTGAAATATATCCCCTGAGATATGGAAAATGTCTGTTGGCAACACTGTTTGTCATGTACATCCATGTGCCTGTAGTGAAGCCTACTTGCAATTTAATAGTGGCTGAGCTAGAAATAGAGAAATATTTAATTCCTAGACTGCCCAGCAGATCTCCTTGCAAGATCTTCTTCAGACATTCAACTTATAAAAAATCCTAGAGCTCTTACATCCCTCTCCTTTGCCTTCATAAAATACTTAATTTCTTATGCAGTACTTGCACCATATTAAGCAGGTCAGACGAAAAGGGACATTGTAGTGGTCCTTACTGGCTGTAAAATCCTGGACCTATTTATTTCTCAAGCAGCCCAAATCTGGCTGAAGGGCACTGTTGATTTTCACAACTGTAGCTGCATCTCAATTATTCACAGGGGAACATTCACATTTGTACTCTTTTTCCTTAGTCTTACAACTGACTCCAAAGAGAAGGATAAAGAATTCATAGTATTTTTGTTTAGGATACACCATATTCCTGTCTCTCTCCAGCCACAAACCTCTCTTCCTCAGAGAAAGATGGGGGAAATGTCCATGGCTAAATCAACATATGCAATTCAGATATTCCTGATTACTGTCATCTTAGAAGCTTTGAAAGGGCTGGTTGCAGTTCATAGTTTTACTGGTAGGATGAGGGAAGGAAGGTAAGGTTTTGTCACATCAACCTGTAAACTCAATTTGAGATCTGAAAGTTGAGCTTCTGTCCTGCATCACTGCCTGTAGCAGTCGCCCAGTGGAGAATGAGCACAAGTGTTTCTGTAAAGTCAAAGTTACAGGCAATGAAGCATGAAAGTAAGAGAGCAGAGCTCTGAGCTCACTCAGATCCTACAGTGGTCAACAAGTGTGAGGGTGCCTGCCTTTTGTTGCAGCAGCTACCAGCTGCTCTGTGTTCCAGCTTCACTGGATTGTGACACCCATTAGGGATGAACTCTGCCTTGGAGCACAGAGCTGTCATCCTCTGTTTGAACCTCTGACACAGCAGGGGGAGGGAAGGAGTTCCTCCTTTCAGGCCTGCTGCTTACCCCAGCACTGGGGGTAATGAGGTAAAAGCTAGACTGAGTGGTCTGCAAGTGATAGGAGTTCTCCACTTCAAGAGAGATCTTTAGTGTATCTGGGCGGGAGCGTTACCTTTGAGGCAGAGAAAACCAGAGCTGGGCATGTACTGCTGTATTAGTCATATGATCAAGGTGTTGGCAGAAACCAGAACTCTCACTCATCATGCCAGAGCTGCTGCCCTGAGCAGAGTGGTTCTTACAGCAGAGTTACAAATGCAGCACCTTGGCAAGGCTCACCTAGAAGAAAATGCTAGGCTATGGAGCAGCAACACAGAAACAAGGGAGATGGGAATTTTCAAACAATGGAAAAGGACACAGAGGAGAGAGAGACTTTGTTTGGGGCACATCCTCCACCCTTCAGCCCTTTCTTACAGATAAGATCCATACTCCAGCCACACTTCAGATAAATGTACCTAGCAATGATGTATCCACAGTGATGCAGATCCTAGCAGAGGCTTGGAGTGCAAGTACTCAGCAAGTCTCATCTGGGTGGATGATACACTTCCACAGAGTTCATTCATGTGCTCATGTTGCTTACTGAGCTACTTAGACTAGTTTTAACCTACAGTAGTCTACACTGACATCCAGCAGTCCTTCCAGAGGCTTAGGGTATGGTGCTCTGGTGTCTTCTAACCAAATGTGTTTACTATAATGGGCCCGACTGGGTCAAATAAAAGCCAGCCAAATAAATAACCCCCCCTCTTGGGGGGGACTCATGCAGTAGAGAAGAAGTTTTATGCATGGCATACACAGGATCATATCAGTGATTCCACATCTCTTCCTTGAGACTATTTTATTATTAAAATATCATCTTCTCTCTTCTCTTCTGCTGCCATTTTTCTATTAATGGCTGTCATGGAAATGATCCATTTTTTTCGTAATGCACTCCACACCAAATCATCCATTTCTCTAACTCCCTTCACACCTTCTGTCAAACTATTTGTTCCTTCAAAGTCCTTCCTTGGTATCTGCCTGCTAGTAGCCCTGAGGGATTACCAGATAGTTGTGGCTTTCCATTTGATGACTTGACAGTTTCTTTCTTTACAGATTGTGGAGCCAACTGTCACAAACAATGCAGAGACCTGCTTGTGCTGGCATGCAGGAAATTCTCCAGAGGAACCTCTGCAGGCAGCAACCATGGGTCTCTGCCTAGCAGTCCATCTCTGCCTCCAGGTGAGAGCGGTTTTCCTCCTATTTTAAACCATTTTTGGAATCCTCTCTAATGGCAAGTGTCCTTGCTGCCATTTTTAATTTTTCCTTTTTATCAACACACAGAGCAGCACCTCTACTTTTCACTGCTCTATGGCGTGTGTTCAGTCCTCAGATTCCAACATCCTTTACTCCAGCAATGGCCTTAGTGTCCTGTCTAAGGCTCGCTATCGTCCTTACTGGCACCCCTATCCCAGCTGAAAATAAATGAAATTTTACTTCTCCTTTTTTGTCACTTAGGAGGAAGGAGATAGACATAGGGCACAATTCTAGCACCACCTTACCCCCTGAGCATGGCGAGAGATGGTGGGAGAATAAAATCTGTGCACATGGTGTCAGATTTCCAAGCAGCAAATGGATATTGATAATTATACCACTGCTTCATATAAGGGGTTACCTCCTCGCCCTCCCCCAGGCTTGTTGCCTTTTTGTAAAGACCTTTAAGTAGAATACTTAAACAAAACAATTCCACCCTCTCTTTCAGTCCAAGATGAAGTATTTGAATTTCCCAGTGTTGCTGCAGAACACCAGGACCTTGATGGCAGAGCTATCACCCTTGTCACTGGCTCTTCACGAAAAATTTCCGTGCGGCTGCAGCGGGTGACCACCAGCCAAGCAACACAGACAGAACCACTCTGGCATGAGCCAGGCTGGAATGATTCAGGTTCCCATACTTTCCCCAAAATGAAGTCCAAATTCCACGGAAAAGCTGGGAAGAACAAAGGCTTTGCAAAGTGGGAGAATGAAAAGCCCAGCATGCAGGCTGACGTAGAGCTAGAAGCCGAGGCCCCACAAGATGTACAGGATCACAACGGAATAGAAACCCTCCCAGAAAGACGAGAATCTGAGGTGAGTTCCAGAAGAAGCCAAGACAGTTTAGAATTGGCTCCAGTCTGAAGTCTCATAAGATCATTTTATGGATTTCAGGATGCTTTTTTTTTCAAATTTGTCATTGCTTCTTGCAAAAGAGTTGCTTTCAGAAGAATGCTAAATCATCCATAGATCCCTGTTTTGTACGCTGCAGTACACATTTACTATGACACTGTAACTGGCAGTTTGGGTTTTAGTGTCAGTATGAGCTTTTTAGGAGTTGGGTACCTTTCATTTTGAAAATTATTAAAATAGCCTGGTGGATATCTGGCCACTTTCTGTGCTGCTGTACCCTTGCACTGCACAGTTCAGGGCTCCATGTTGGACTCACAACAATTAGCATTCTGACAAATACAGGAGTCCAGGCCAGGTCAAGATATTAGTCTGATGTCTGTTGCTGTCACCCATAAAGTTTATGCTTCCAAAGCCTCATGCTTTTATTGACCATCTCTGCCAGCATGTAAATGCCTATTTTCTTCTGCTTACAGGATAGCTGATTGCTCACCCAGAAGCACAGAAAACTGAAGATGACAACTACAGCAAATGTTGATGGACTGTCACAGACCACATCTGGCCCTAATGACTGTTCCCATACCTCATCCTGTTAAACCCAACCATTGCCCTGTTTTCTTAGCCGAAAGGTGTTACAAGGCAGTATATTTATTTTCTCACGAGTAAGCCATTTGGATGAACATTGCACAGACACAGCAGAACGGATCTCTGCGCTCAGTGTTTTCTTTTGTATGACTTCTGTGGAAACTTCCTCTATATGCCAGTGAGGATATATTTGGCCTCTAAATGCACTGCATCATTTTGGTATGTCTGCCAGCAACAACAATGGTGAGGACAGAAGCCAAGCATCTAAGTTTGTTCAACAACACTCCTTTCCCGAGGCTTGTAATGATCATTTAAGGAAAGAAGTAGGTGTGTGTGTGTTGATTAAATCTCAAACAAAAATCTCTCAGAAAGTCCTCTAAACTGAAATTCTTCGCACACCTGGGGTTTTGAATTTTGGCTGTGTTTACATTGCTACAGTGAACGTATTGGTGTTCAGCACAGTGATACCAGTTCCCAGACTGGTGATCCTTTGAATAGGCAGCAGCTGCCTGAGACTGAAGGAATTCCAAGACACGATGTGTTTGTCTGGTTACACCACAATGGAGAAGGGTCATCTTTGCCAGCACTGATTATGGTAACATTAGCATGCAATAAACACCTTAGTTTTAAGTGTGTGTGTGTGTGTATATGTACATATGTGGATGTGATACTTTTCTCTGGTTAGCAAGCTGTACATGTTAAGACTAAATGTTCTGAAGAGCAATCTCCAAATTAGCAGTTTGCTAATGTAGGACCTGAATCTATAATGGTCCGGTTTGAAGTTGCATTTTGCAGAAGCATTAGGTTATTGAAAGAGCACAGCCCTCCTCTGAAAAAAGGAGAGAAAAACAAAACACCACAAAGCTAAAACCTGAAAGAGTGGCACACCTGTTAGTCTTTTTGCCCCATCTCCCTACAGAAACAAGGGCATATGTGTAGCACACACTCTGACTTAAAGCCACCCAGTTATAAGATGTCCTACAAAATCCAAGTTATTGCACCCTTCAATATGTTATAAGCCTTC
The DNA here is from genome assembly GCA_013398115.1 of Falcunculus frontatus. NCBI lineage: Eukaryota > Metazoa > Chordata > Aves > Passeriformes > Falcunculus > Falcunculus frontatus. Next base: position 1,419,484 of record VZRV01005920.1, on the reverse strand, counting down.
AAGACAAGAGAGTAATTTCATAGACTTCCCTAACACAAAACTGACAGCTGCACTCTTTTGTGGTAATTTGACTGTAGACTGCACTGGGACTACATGGTGCCTGCCCAGGTTTGCATCTTGCATCCTGCAGGTTTGTTTTCCAATACAACCAATAGCAATAGTAAATCTGTGGAGATAAAAAATATATTTTTAAAAAAAACCATTCTCTTTACCATTGTAAACTCAAAGAGAAATAAGCACTGCATGAGCACTCGTTTCCAAACTAGGATGAGGGCCAGAAGCATGCTTCACTCTTACTGCTGTGGGCAGAGAACAAGCGTTAGCAAAATCATGGTCTTTATTTCCTGTGGTGGGTCAGGTGACAGGTCACAGCCGGCTGACCACACAGCTACCGTTACAGCACACGGCCTGCACACAATGAAAATGATGTGGCGGAGAATTTGAATAAAGACATTTGGTTATGATCCAGGCTGTTGATGGATCTGTTGAGATAAGCCTCTTAACGCTTTATAAATGAAATGTTCACAAGCAACTTCATTCTTAATAACCCATAGTTTTGACCAGCGTCTAGTCTGTAGACCTCAGCTCATTTCTTGCAGGCTTTTAAAAGTTATTTGATTTACTCATCTCATCAATAAATCTCTTGCAAGCCTGGTAGCTTCAGTCAGTGATATGCTTATCTGAGCTGCAGATCAAGGATAGTCTGCAGGTTCACACAGCTGATCCTGCTAAGCAAAATATTGCAGCCTCCAAGGAGAATCACAAAATCATTAAGGTTGGAAAAGACCTCTAAGATCATCAAGTCCAACCTTTGACCAATTACCTTGTCAACTAAACCATGGCACTAAATGCCACAACCAGTTTTTTCTTGAACACCTCCAAGGTTGGTGATTCCACCACCTCCCTGGGCAGTCCATTCCAATGCTTAACAATCCTGTCCATGAAGAAATTCCTCCTGAAAATCTTCATGAAATTGAGAAGGAATAGGTGAAAATTTCAAGCACCTGCTACAGCTGGAAACCCTTTGTTTCAGGCATTTAAGGAAGGGGAACACAGAGTGTGTTGTTCGCAGTAAGCATTCATGGCCATTGAAAAACAAGAAAGACACATGGTAGAAATCAGCCTTTTTTTCTCACACACACACCCCTCACTGCCCAAACAGGAATAGATTTATCATAGACAATGTAATAATTTATTAAAAAAGCATTCACCGGCTGTTTACAGAATGTGGATCTCCTAGCTCCACAACAAGAATCTGAGTAGGGAGAGCTGACAGGGCTTTAAACAAACATTTTAAGAAGTCCTGTGGGGAGGCTTGAATATACAAAATTTTAAACATCTTTTTCTCTCCTTATTTCAAGTGGACATCTTTTTCCGAACAGGGGAAAGACTTTTCTTCACAAAAACAATTTAAGTTCCCCAATCTAGGCAAAGGAACAAAGAGTTTCTTGTTCGCCCTCTCTAACTTAACAAAATGCAGAAAGCATCAGCCATCAGAGTTCCTGCCTGAGCTATGTGTCTTCGCTGGTCTTGGTGAAATCCTGCCTACTGGAAGTACAGCAATTCCAGGAGACTGTCCAGGAGAAAGTGCGTCATAATGACAAGAATGCTGGATTAATGAAGTAGCTAAAGTCAGATACAATCCCAAATGGTGCTGGATACTTCCACCCCATCCATTCTCTCCTGTCTCAGGATCTTTTAAAAAACATGGGGGGAGATTGAGAGATTGTTTAAAACACAAACTCCCCAAAACATTACACAGTGGAAAGAAGGAAGGTTACGTCAAACCTTATTTACAGCTTGCTCTGCAAATGCCAAAGAATACAAGCAATAAGAGTAGGTGAAAAATGCAAGTGGTTGGACAGACCCTGCAAGAGATTATTTGGCTGTTTGAGCCAAACCCACTAGGACTTTCTGTGCTTGTGCTTGCAACCTCTGCAAAGCCTCATGGTGCACATAAGAGAGCTTCAGCTTTGCTTCCAACTTTATGGAGTAGCCCCGAGTGCTTCTCAAGGAGTCAGGGGGACATCTGGCTCCCTCAGAGTGAAATGCAAAGTCAGGTTTGAACCACAGCTCTCTCCTCTGCTCTAAATGTTCCAGAGTCTCATCCTCCTCTGTCCCCCACCCCCAGTCTTACCCAGCTTTTAGGCTTTAAAAGAATAATCCCAGCTTTACAAAGAAACATCTTCCTAGGCAGAAGCTATCTTCTCAGAGGCACCTTCCCCAGGCAGGTGAAGTCTTGGGCAGAGGCAGGGAGAATATGCTTGCTGACCAGAACTAGTCTGAAGCATGGATTTTCCCCAGCTAGGAAAGGTGAGCCGTTTTCCTTTCAGTACAGCAGATGAGCTGAGCTGCAGAGCAAGTTTAGGGGCAACCATTGCCTAAAATGTTACATTTTTCAAAAAATTAAACAGCCTGTCACCTCTGTGGACTGTTGCTCAAGGACTCCTCTATGAAGTCAAAGTGAAACCATGCCCTATGTGGCACCCCAAGGTCTTCCTCATGGGAAGCCTTTGGCTGAGATAGCCTGAGCAGCCACAGGAGGATCTTTGCAGCCTTGGACACCAGCTCTAGAAGCTTTAGGCATCTGTATGGGAAATAGCTGCATGTGAAAGATCCTGGACACAGGCTGGAAAAAACTGAATAAAACAAAACAAAAAAAAACCACAAAAACAACCAACCCAAAAAAACCCAAAACAAAACAAACTCAACCAAAACCAGAGAACAAATAACAAGACAGACAAAGAGTAAATGCAGGAAGAAGCACACTAAGAGACCTCTTTCTCTTTGTGACACCAAGAATGGAAGGGGATCCCAATGGACACTGAAATGGAGGAGGGGGGAAGGAAGGAAGGAAGGAGGGAAGGAAGGACTGGATGCAAATTTTGTGGACACAGGAGGCAGGAGAAACAAGGGTTTGTTTGTTTCATGACCATTCTAGCTCCAAAAAAATCTAATCAAGGTTTGCTTCATTCAGCATCAGCCTGCTAACTGATGAACCTCCATATAGCACAAGAAATAGCTTCAAGTACTTCTCAAGAGAGCCTTGACAAAAGAGCTGGCTCACCCAGAGTCATTGCAGAAATGGATGTAACTTTGGAAAAATGAGTTATCAGCACTGATCTGAACTGGATTTTCAAAATAAGCATTGCAGCCAACAGGCTAAACTCGGAAAACGTGTGTGCTGAACTTTAACGTGCTGTTTACAGCTGCTGAAAATCTGGTCCTAGGAGACAGAAAAGCCATCAGCAAAAGGCTGCCGCTAGGGCAGTATGAAATTTAGCCAAAAAGTCTGATTTTTTCCATGAGTGGAGCTAATGCTGGAAAGTTTAAAGAGTCCTTATCACCTTCATCTCTGCTTCATGTGTGAAAACGAATTATGACCTTCCACCTGCCCACAGCACAGGCAGACTCCCTCTTTCTTTGGTTTTACAATAGTGTTTTCCTACTTTTTGTACTTGTTTTTCTCTCCTCTGTTGTGGGAAAGACCCACATGGACAAGAGGGGAAATTACGGGACAATAAAGGGGAAACAATGACACTGACAGCAGTCAGAGCTGTAAAAAGCACAAAGTAAACACAATGGAAAAATATTTTTTCCCTTCTACCCTTGTTTGTTAAGCCATTAGAGGTGTGACTTATTTTCAGCCAAAGAGGGGAGAAGGCAATGTTTACAGCTGGTAATAGCACTTGCTTTTTCAGATTGTGTCCCTTTGAAAAGTCTTAACCTGAAACAAGCAAGCACATGAGTACTTTGAGAGCCTACACAGGGGAAACACCTCCGTGTACTGCTCTCCAATCTCAACACTGCTGTGCCTCTAACCTAAGGGTTTGCTAGGAGGCTGATAAAGCAAACTTGGAGTTCAGCATGAGCCAGCTTGTTTGGGACCGCTAAATCACGCTCAACACCTTAAAAATGCACTGATACATCTGCACCACTCCTGTTGTCCAGGGAAATCAGAAGTTCAGAGAGAGCAGCATCACAAGCCTGACAGTCAGCAACACCTGGACTCTCTACTGCAGTCTAAATATGGTAGAACTAAGACTAAATCATGTGCAATAAACAGGTATTTGAGGGCTTTTGTTTGCATGTGTTCATTAACCTAGCAGGGAGCTGAATTAAATTCTAGTATCATACAAATTGACACAAGCCTTTTGGACACCCAAAAGTCATCGGATCCTGGTGAGAATTGTTATTCCCCACTGCATTCTTCCCACTTCAGCAGTTTAATTTTCATTCCCTGGGTGCATAACCTGTTACAGGGAATACTCCTACACCACAGGACTTTTCAACCTCCAACCACTTCTCATAACTATCTGCTGTCGTGAATCTTGCTTCCCTTCTCCCCAGTCCTGTCTTAGATACTTGACTGGTATTAGAGCCTCTAGCTTCTAATTGAGCCGGAGGTTGGTTGAGGTACTTGCCACTTTCCTCAATTCAGATGCAAATAAGAGTTTCATGGAGACACACAGCAAAAGCCTTAAGGTAGGTTACCCACATGCTCTGGCTGAGAAGCCTAATCCATATCTTGAGGAGCCCCTCTGGGGCCAGCAGCCATCAGGGCACATCACCATGGAGCTGCACACTTCAGGATTTTGGCTGCTGAAGTAAGGGAATCTCATCAAGCGAGAGATTACCAGCCAACTAAAGAGAAAACTACTCAGGGGACAGCTGCAAGCCAAAAGGCTTTCTGGGGTGAGTGATGCATGGTGCAAGCTCAGCTTGATCCACTTTCTCTTGTTGTGGGAACATAAAAACAAATTTTTATCTCTTCCTTAGACCTGCAAGGAAAACCCAACTGTGACTACAGTGCATATGGATCATGGTATTCCAAGTCACATAGTAATGCACCTGACATGTCCCCCACTCCACATAGTTGTTACTGCACAGTGACAATGCTTGAGAGACAGCAATCCTAAACACAGGGAATGGAAAGGCAACACAAGTGAAGCCTTTAGGAAACAAAAGCTGCTAGAGAAAAAAAAGGCAGATGGAAAAAATGGAACAAGATGCCTACAGCTTGTGGGAGAAGAGTGGCAAGAACAGGAAGGCCATGAGGAAGAACACTGTTCCCTTTGCTTGCTTACTTAATTGCCTTCTTAATCTGTTGGAGTTCTGCTTTTGATCATGATGCACAATGAAATCAAGCACGTATATCCAATCCACCACAGTCTAATAATATCCACAACCCATCTCTCCTCTCCCAGCTTCTCTTTAAGAGATTCCTCCCAGTGCAGCAGTGCAGGAATTATGTTTGGAAAACAGTAAATATCAGAGCATCATACAGAGAATAACAAAGCAGTGGCTGTTTGCTTTCATTAATCAAAGCTGCTCTCTCCACATACACAAAGCTTGTTTTCTCTGGGGAACAAAGAAGTCACAGCACACTAGGAGGAAACAATAGAGCAAGGAAAAACAACAACAGCTGGCAGAAGCAAAGTGTTTTCTTTCCTGTTGGAAGAGTAAAGCCTCCTGGTTTTGCCTTCTGATTTTTTTTCAACTTTCCCCCTCAAACAGCAATAAATTGGGACTTGGCTTACCCTAAGTCCTGGAAGAGGGAGGCGGAGAAGCAACATATTTTGATGAGAAAAAGCTATCTGGGAGGAGGAAGGGGAAGCTCCTACCCCACCCCAGCACCAATTCACCATGTCACAGTGTGCAAAGGTGAGACTATGAACTGCAGCAACAGCTATAGCTTTGCAGAGGAACTGGCAGCTCTGGCCCAGAAAGCAATCTCTAAAAGCACTGATGTAACTCAAGTAGGGGCTCTCTGAAGAGCCTCCTGAGTTCCCTCTGGCTAGGAACAAGTTTACAGCACTCTAATACACTGACAGAACACCAGCCTCTTTGCAGTCAGGAGTGTGAAGAAAAGCAGAAGCTGTCAGCTTGAAGATATTACATTCCCAACAAAAGGCTCTTTAAATTTGTCAGTCTCTTTACATTTGCTAGTCCAGGACTGACCCCACTGTAGGAACCTTAATTCTTTTAAAAAAGCCCACGAATTACTTTTGCACGAATGCAGGTAGTAACCAGCTAATGCTCATGAAAAGGTATTACCCTCCCACAAGGGAGATACCTTCTCTGGAGAATGTTGCTATAAGAAACCATCAATATACCTTTGTGAAGCAGCAACATTCAGTTTTAGATGTTGATAATTTGAACGGCATTAGTCAGAGATAGATCTGTATCAAAGATCTGGATTTAATACAGAAAGTTTTTCCCTCCTCAGGCTTGTTAAATTTGTTTGAAACACTAAAGGAGAAAAGCCATTAAGTCAGATTCCCAAGCGCCTTTCACAGGGACCTTTGCTTCCAAACCCGTGAATCACTAGCGGCATCTAGTGGCCGCAATAAATGAAACAGATTTTCAGGTTGACTGGAATGAAATACAGGCAAATCAGCTCTAAACGATGTTTATCAGCTTATTTACAGGACTACTTCGACTTACAGCAACACCAGCGTTACAGAGATTCTCTCAGATACTCGTGTGATTACTGTAACCCAAGGAACTCCTCCTGCCTGCATCAATCTGGATTCAGCCCCAAGGACAAAAGGGGTAGACTCTGCCATCAGCACAGTCTCTGCTACAGTGATCTGAGCACAGTAGCAGGAACCTACATTTCCACAAGGCTGGAGAGCATCAGGGAAGTTCCCAGAAGCAGTATACCAAGTTCACATGGCATGCAGGAGCATAAGCTGGGAGACAGGTGGTCACACAGCCTAAGAATCACTTTACACAGAGAGTACTACGAGCTGCTACACCAGGTCAGAGGGAGGAACAGAACAAAACTCAGAGCAACTGAAGATCAGTTCCTCCCACCTCCTCCTGTTCTGACAGCTCCTCAAAGGGCAGAAGGCATGGTACACCTGGGAAAATTACAAAATATAAAATAGGTTAAAATATTAAAAAGATGAAGCAGACAGAAATCCCCATGAATTCCCAGGTACTTTAGCAACTGCTTTTTACTGTCAAAGAAAAGAAACTAAAGCAAACAGAACATACAGATACTTTTATTGCTCACCTTTTATACAACAGCACACCTTCAGCCATTTTCTTTCACAGCTTTTTGACAATGTTTATGTACACAAAAAACCCAGCAAGAAGCATTATGTGGCTTTCAGTAAAGAAAAAAACCCAAACATTAGAACACCAAACTCAGCCAGGTTTTGTTTTCTGCAGCAATAATAAAAGGGCTTCCTCCAGGCAGGAACTAATTTTCCCAGGCCGTAGTGCATTTCTTTAAAAAGACAACCCCCAAAACAAATTGCCCTGGATTTGCTGAGCCAGTGGTATTAACTTGCAAATAAAATAAACTTCAGTTTGTCATTTCTTCTAGCTGATTTCAAGTAAAAATTAGGTTTGGAGGAGGAGCAACTTGTTTTGGATGGACGCAGGTCAGTTTGAATTGCTACACCTAACTACAGGCCTACACACACTATCGGTTCACAATTTAGCTTAGTTTGAAATGATCTTTGCAGATTTTGGCGGTGGTCAGTCTTCAGAGTTGAGCGGGTGGGAAAACGTTGTTTAGCGGGAGATAAGGCTACGGAACATGGCATTCACAGTAGAGCTCAGATAACACAAACCTCGTTTGTCAGAGGAGTTCCCTGTGTGCACGCACGTGCTGTAACGTCATGGAGACTGAAACAAGAGGTCAGCAAGCCAAAAAGCAACACTCTGAACTGGTTCAGAATGTGTAACTCAACGATGATTTAGGGGGGAAAATGCAGAAGTTCTACTGTGTATTTTAACAGACAAATTCGACAGGTCTTGGTATTTCTCCAAATCCAAATAGAAGGCAAACACAGCAGGCACATTCAGAACAAAAGTGTTTTGAGCAGAGGGAACCAGTCCAGCATCCAAAAAGCATGGCTACTAGTTGATGTTTAGGGTGCAGGGGGTAGTGACAATGCCTTTCATTCAGACAGGTCGGAGGTGGGCGAGGTCTACACAAAGTTGTGCTTTGCTCAATGCAAAACATCCCACCCTAAGAGATTCTACCTGCTGTGTACAAACCTGTCCTAATTCAAAGCAGCATTTAAGTCAGGCCTCTGAAACCAGGTTTTTATTATGTGAGCTCTGCTGAAGTGTAAATTTTTAGCAGCCTCAGCTAGTGAAATGTCTTCCTTGTCCAAAGCCAGATTGATTGTACTGATAACCTCCATGCTGGAAGTGCTGCTCGAACTGCCCTCCTTGATTAAAGTTCTGTCCACCTCTGCCCCCCCAGCCACCTCCTTGACCTCCACGGCCACCACGACCGCCACGGCCACCCCTCCCCCCTCCACGCCCACCACCTCGGTCACTGTGGGACCCACCATCTTGATATCTGTTGTCTTGCTGGTAGCCACCACCACCACCCCCCTGGTAGCCACTTCCAGAATAAGAAGACGACTGGTAGCCACCATAGCCTCCTCCTTGGTAGCCACCGCCACCACCACCACCATGGTAGCCACCTGTTTGAAAACCTGCATCTCTGTAGTTGCTCTCCCTGTAGCTGCCATCCTGGTAGCCACCACTTCCGCCATCTGTCCAGCCTCCTTGAAGCTTGTTTCCTCTTCCACCTCCTCTGCCGCCATGATCATAACCACCACGTCCTCCTCGTCCCCCTCGATCATGGCTTCCTTGTTCATGACCTCCTCGCCCTCCATATGATGAGTCATAGCCTCCTCTTCCTCCTCGGTCATGACCCCCATGGTCATAACCCCCCCGCCCTCCATAGGAAGAGTCGTAGCCACCTCTTCCTCCTCTGCCACCGCCTTGTTGTGAGCCACCCTCTGGTCTTTTCTGCCATGGTGGCATCTCAGGAGGTGGAGGTTCGATTTCATTGGGCCTTCCTCCTCTGTCAGGCACTCTGCCCATTAACACCTGCAAAGGGAAAGGGAAAACTGCCATAGGAATTGTGACACCTCACAGAAGAGTCACATTTACTGAGACATCACAGACAGCACCCACTCCACGGTTTTTACATCCAGAGGCAAATTTTGTCTGTTTGAATGTGACAGATGTCTGTCTCTAGTTAGTAAAAATTAAACAGGGATCATCTAGTACTTGAAGCACTGCTAACAAGACAAGTCCGGAGACTTGCTAACAAGAAAAGTCAGTGCTTTTTGTTCAAACAGCAGGCACACCAGCATGGGCAGCACCAACACAGTCTTTCACTTGACTCTTTATTAGTCCAGAGTGCTAAACTCAAATAAGCACAAGTACAGTGCAACACAGTCTCTCCTAACTAGTGCTCTGAATTGCTGTAGAAGACATTGACTTGATAAATAAAGGTCAAAACATTCTGGTTTTCAGTAAGGATATCCAGACAAGTGTGAGACAGCATTGATCAGAGTGGAGCAAGACTCTAGAGGTCTTTAGCTGTCTAAGGATGGTGTGATGTTAAAAATTTAACAAGACAAAATAGGACAGGACATTTGTACTGCTTTAAGTCTTAAAACAATATAACAAAGGAACTTCAGTGGAAGTAGGCTACTTTGCTATTTCATGCTACTGCCTGGGAAAACATTTAATATTGATAATGGAGATAGGTCAATAGATTACGCATCAGCAGCAGGGCAATACTGCATTCCTACTAAAACATACATACAGTCTGATGATATGGTCAGCCTGTCTTTCCACTTAATTTCTTACACTCCAACAACATTAAAAAGGTGCAGAAATTATTTGGGGTGGATGGGCTGTGGTTAAATCAGCACACCACTATTCTCTCCTAACTTAATTAGAACTTCACATGACGTACAGTTGGTACTCAGAAGGTAGAAAAGCACACACCCATCCCCACAATTTTAAAGCACCACGTATGCTGCTTTACATAGCTAATGAGCTGCAAGTTCAGCACATATACTTTTGTGAGCCTATTACTCTTGTAAAATCATAATTTTTGAAACAAGGCAAACTGTTTAGTCTAAGTCATGTTTCTACTGTGTCATTATTGGAACTATACACTTGACTATAATCTATTTGTGTACCCAGAGCAATCTAATTTGTGGGATCCTTGCCTTGTGCTCTTAGTACATCCTATTTACATAAAGTAGAAACACAGTTACTACGTAGGTGTTATTTTAGACATGGTGACAGAATTAGGTAGCAGTAGTGTAATGACTTCAGTAATTCTGGTAAGACAGAGAAGGCCTACTCCCACTGAAAGTAATCCAAGGCATTTCAGCAATTTTTCACTGCCCCAAAGAAGGGACACTGTGAACCTCAACAGCTGAACTTGCACTATCCATAATGCACTGATGCATTATCTGGAACATATAAACACCAAGTTTCTCATCCTCTACTTCCAAATTCCACTTACAATCCTGAAAAAAAGTAGGATTTATTACTACATGCAAGTTACTTAAATATTCCTAGAAGAACAAAAGCCATTTGTCACCAAAGGTACCTTATTAATGGCACATGCAGTCTTCTCTCGGATGGACCCGCTGCTTGTTCTCATAATCTTTGACAGATCTTGCCGAGCCGCCAAGAGATTTGCAATTGATATAGTGCACTTAGTAGATAAGAGGGCACGTTTTGGCTGGTAGACTTTAGCCAGTTTTTCTGTTTGACTCTGTTGGAGTAAAGAAAAATAAAACCCAGTCAGTCAAAGCAATGGGACACCTCATCAAAAGAATCAAATCACCAATGAGTAACAAGCCACTACTGCAAATAGAACAAAAGTTAATATAAAATCAGTGAGAACCCCTTTATAACTAAGGATTACTTCAACAAACCTAGCATTTGTTACATTCATTTCTTAAGTACATAGGAAACGCAATTCTGACTGAACTGCCAAGACACCAATGAGCTGACGATTTTAACAATATATACATGCAGACTGTGTTACTTCCAGGCAGTCAAATACAGAATAGAAGTCTGTCATACAGTTATGTGAATTTCTGCTAGTGTCCAGAAGATACTGAAAGCAAAATACATCTGTGTTTAGCCTCCAGACCTCCTTCTGTGCCTGCACCCATTCCAGTTAGACCAGCATCACCCCATCTCCAACACTTATCAGCAGAAAAAGGTCCTGTTAACTCTTCACTCTTCATTCCAGTCAGCTTCTTCACAAAGACAAGGCACCAAGAGGGACTGGCAGAACTAAAAATGAGATCCTACACTCAACTTTGCCTTGTATGCAATGTCTCTTCCTCTACTGCCTTTCAGCATTAACCATTCCGGCTTTTTTGAACACCTTCAAAACTTTCCAGCTGAGACACATGAGAAATCTGTGCCACCAGACATGAGTTACTACACAGTTTACATGGCTCTTCAGTTATCACAAGAGTATAGTGTGTGATGCAGTTCGGATAAACCAGATTGCCATCTGAATGCAGATGATGACAGTGAGGACAGGCAAACCGGGTTTTCCAACATATCTTAACAGCACAAAAACTTAGGAGCACATTTCAAAATCCTAAAATCTTATTTTCCATCTAAAGGCAGAAAACATGACACTCGCTAAAGGTAGGAGATGCAAATGTATTGGACCGAGTACTAGTGTGTTTTTCCCTGGTAAGTTTGACTGAGTTCTGAGCACAGTATTTTGGTGCTATGATACTGTTCTGGGTGAAACTTGAAATTTTAACTTAAAAAAATCCCCAATAATAGACTGCAAGGTTTTTTTCCCCTGGTGTTTCCACTATCTGGAGAGTGGCTATTTAGTCATTCTATTGTATTCTGATACTTTTCAAATAAAAAAGGAAAATTACCATCTTGCTAAAGTTACTGTCAAAATAAACTGGAATATTACAGCAACATTCTCCAATTTTGTATTGTTATGCTTCTAAAAAAAATTTGCATTTTAATAGATATAAATGCATATACACAATTAGTGGGTTTTGTGAAAATATTCTGTGTAGCAAGTCAAGTTCAAAAATACCTGAGAATCCCTAGGAAAAAACCAAAAACACATGGATAAAGATGGCAAAGCTGTAACACAATTAGAAATCCCTGTTTTTTAAACATAATGCACATTTTTGTGCATTTTTATTCACTATTAAAATATGTAAAGAGTCAGCTAGTTCTTCAATCATCTACTAAAAAGCCTGAAGAATACAAGGTTTAAGAGAGAGTACACCAGTAGAAGTCCAACTCAGATGATGAAACAGAAAATGGGACAGGTCACAGTTTATTATTACATTACAGTTGCTTTTTGAAAAAACATTTATCAAAAAAACCCACTTGATGATTCTATGTGTCACAGTTTAGCACTAATAAATCAAACACTGTCAGCAGCATTCTTAACAGCATGTTAGCAGATCTAGTTTAGTCCTAGAAACTAAATTATATTTACTATTTTTTAAATTCTTGTAATTTCTGAGACATAGGAAATAGGGAAACCATGTATTTCTAAAAGCAGATTATGTATCACGTATCAAGGGAGAACAGATCTCATGTCACAGCCACTTGCACGGTTCAAAGACAGAAGAAGCACATAAAGTATTACCCTGTCTATGAGGTAAGAACAAGTAGTGCCTTAGCAGCTTTTCTCATGTGCATCTGTGGAGCTGTGCTTGCAGACACACTTTGAGTTAAGGAAATCTGATCGCTGTGGACAGCACAAAGTAAGATAATGGACGGTCAACAGGAAGATGCTTTTCTACCATCACACAAGACACAGCACCTAATGGTTCACATTATAATCATCACTCTGAACATGGTTGGATCAGTAATCTCTATTTTTTCCAGTGGCTTTGGTGTGTAGTTACACACAGCCTGTCTTCACATTTTACAAACTGATTTAAAATTCAACAAATCAGTTCTAAGTAAAATATTTTTAATCATCTTAGACTGTCATAAACTTCTTCAGTTACTCAGAACAAAACAAGACAACTCCTGTGATTATTTCTGACTCATGAAGGACAAAACAATGATGCAGTTTTCAGAGATACTTATTATAAAGGGTTACCATCAACCACGACTTCACAGCAAGTTGTCTGTACCTTAGCTCTATCTGACCAGCCAAAGGATTGCACAGTAACATCCAAACGTTTGACTAACAGTTTTCTTCGGACTTCGTATTCGTTGACTATGGCTTGATTAATTGCTTCAATTTTTTCCTGAAACAAAAATTTGCAAACATAATCTATAGATCGTGGATAAAACGTTTCTACTTAGTAAACTACATGGATGGAAGAGAGTATGACACACAGAGACACTATGCAGGGCTTAACATTGCAATTATCTACCTTGTCAAACGGACTCACAGTCAAGCTGTGTCTGCTGATGTTATTTTCCTGAAGCTTCCAAGGCTTGTGTTCAGCCTTCTACCATTTCTAAGAGCCCAAAAACTGCACACAGTACCCAGGAATTTCTCAACATCCACCAGGACAGAGAAACAAAGGTGAGAAGATACTACAGGCAACAAGCTGACGCAAGGGCATATGTAAGTCCTAGGAAACAGGATGTCCTTGCCTTCTTAAAAAAGAGTAAGCTTAAGGACAAAGATAGAGCAAAGATAAAGGACTAAAAGTACAGTACTGTAAGAGGATCTTGATTAAAGTACAGTCTGCATACAGGCAAAACAGCAAAGTGCCCTATAGGAAAAAGTCACCATGAGAAACACCTGATAGCAGACAGTGGTTTAGTTAGAGAAGTAGGTGAGATATGCACCATTAGGGAAATAATTTATGTATTGACAGAGGCCTGGCTGGAGGGGGGGCAGTGGGGCACACTTTCAGTCTGGACAGTAGAACCACTGAAGGAAGCAGACTACTGGGAGAAGATGTGCTTCAGCTTCAAGCAAGAGAGACAAGAGAGACCTGAAGTCTTGCAGCAGCAGCCACAGCTTTGTACTTGGTGCAGCAGCAGTGATTAACTCAGGCACCATCCTCCTAGAACAGCAGGTGACAAATCCCAGCTAGAGAATATCCTGACTCTGCAGCCTGGGTGTACAGTGTCTCTCCCAGCTCCTACCTGCATACTCACTGCCTCTTTGCATACTCACTGCCTCTTGGAGAGGCTAGGAAGGAAGCAGACTACTCCAAATGAGAGAAAGAGGAGGACATTATGAAAAGACCCATAGTTTAGCTAAAAAGAAGCCCCAGGAGCAGACATGACACCATCTCAGCAGGGCTAGATCACACAGACAGTGCTGGCAAAGGGCAGATGAGGAAGGTTTAAGCTACTGCACAAGCATGCTGGTCAGTACTACCACTGTAGATCTCTTGTTTTGGAAAAGTTTAGCCAGGACCTGGACCTAGAGATTCATGAGTCTAAGATTTTATCAGTTGCTGCACGTTCATTGCACCAACATATATATTATACTGCAAGAAATTATCTTCTTGTCTTCAGAAAGAGAAAAATCATTTTGCAACACACAGAATCAAGATCAATACTTTATATACTTGAAAAAGGTAACCGGCTCTAATACCTGCAACTACTCACCCAGTGAGCTGGTCCCAGTTGTTTCTTCAGTAAAGGTTTTCCAACATGATTTGGTGGAACCTTTGCTAGAGTTTCCTTCAGCTGTTAGGAGACATATAAAAATATAAGCTTCAGCTAATAAAATTAGCTTTTCAAGATTCAAATTAAAGGAGAGGACTGTTGGACAGTCAGAGGCATGACAGAGCAACCTCCAAAATCAAGTTATTTTCTCTGGAACAGAGAACCAAGCACACTTCTTTTGGAAGGCAACTGTTTTCAGATTGCTGGTAGTCTCAGCTATAATGATTCAAAAATTACAAGAAGGAACTACAGATTAGATCTATAGTTAAAATAAAGATACCATGAGGTGCAGCTCCTCTTGAAGCCAGAGGGATTATTCTACGCATCATCTCTTTAATTCAGAAAAAACCCCACATTTGTATCAAAAAGCTTCTATTAGGACCATGTGTAATATAACATGACCCAAAGAAGAACCCCTCTTTACAATCAAAAGGAGAAAAATCTTTAATATGAAATTTTAAATCTTACTTATATTTTAGGAGTTTGGGCACAACTTATTTAAAAAAATCACAACGGCCCAGAGAACACACACATGTAAGGAATACAAATAAACTGAATCACACGATTTGATGAAGTCTTAGGGAAAAGGTGTTAAGTTTTACTTTAGTTACACCACATTTTAACTGAAACATTTTTAAAACATTAGGTTCCCATACAAATTTGTTTAGGTGAATTTCTTGAAAAACATTTCTCTTTAACATTCTTCCTAAGGCCTAAGCTCAGCATTTTCTACGTCCCCTACAACAAGTGATGACATTAAAACGCAGAGCAATCACCCTGGAAGGCAATGATAGCAGTAGCCCCTGACCTCATGCCTTGGCATGGAAAAAGCCTTTAAAATCATTTTCAAAATTCTGACTCTTTGCATATGCAGTGAAACACATTAACTCTTCTGTTCAATTCAAACACCGGAGTTTCACAAGAGGCAAATGTTGCCCAGGTAGCAGAACTATTTTTCATCAGAACAGTAACACCATAAATATTCCAATTTTTCTTCTTTGGATCTTACTTTTTTTTCGATTCCGCTGAAGAACTGGAACATTGTTATGTTGGCAGGAGGCTTGGACATGCCTAAAGCAATACATATGCCTTTCAGCTCCTGAAAGACTTCACTGCCACCTCCTTCCTGGGCTTTTTTAGGAGGGGCATTGACACACAGCATTCTGGCAGCTTCCAGTTCTGAGATGAGGTATGCTGTGGTAAGAAAAATTAGATTTGACCATCAGATATAGCAGAGTTAATTTATTTTAGATCCAGTGAAAACTCAAGTGCTTACAAACAACAGATGTGCAAATGGACTGTTTTAGATAGAGCGAGGAATAGAAATTTTGTATCCACAAAACACCCGTGTTTATAATAATTACGGAGTTCAGTGCTAGAAATACAACAAACAGAGGACATGTTTAGTACAACAAATTAAAGCCTGGAAAAAATCCCTATGATTCCAGCAGGTATTAATCCCACAGTTCAACAGAGCACAGCCCTTTTCCTTCATGCTTTGCCCAGCAAAGACAGGAAACTAGGAGCATGGAAACAAGCAGGATGAGGGACTGGGATGTGTATTTCAGGGTAGTCAGGCAAGCACTTCTTGAGGCTCTAGGAAACAAGCAAGGAAATGAGTAAAGAGAAGCAAAATGTTGGATGAATCTCCTCTACTTCCCCATGCAAAATGCAGAGTAGAAAAATAGTCCCACTTAGAAGTACTATTGAGAATTCATGTTTACAATAACTTCAGACAGGAAGGCTGTAACTGATGAAATAGAAGTTAGAATGGCTGAAGTTAAGAGCCTACCATTACATCTTAAGTCCTTTATCAAACAAAAAGAAAAAAATCAAAATCACAATTTCTGAACACTGTATATGCCCAGAATTTCAGCATGTCATTTACAGTGATATAAATTTACAATTATATAAACAGCCTTTGCTTGCAGGTGTCACAACTTTAAGGTCTGAATTTTAAAAAACATACAGGTTTAACAATACTTTTCTCATTAATCATACTGAGTGACCACGGCAATAATGTACATAAACATTTCTAAATATAAGAAAAACTGATACTGCAGACACACTTGTGAGCAGGGAAGTAAAGCCACGGCTATATAAAAGAAGCTTATTATTTATAAAATTGGGACAGATAAAAAGATTAAGAAAACACAGCATTTTAATGATCTCTAGAATTTCTTGTAGATCTCCAGAATGTCTTCTGCTAAAAATATAGAATACCTTATAAGTAAAAAAATTCTTAGAATATGAAAAGCAGTGAAGCATCCTCTGTAAATTCTTTCAGCAATACTTTATACAGGGTTTTCTTACATTGAACTTTCAATTATTTACACTCTTTTCAGGCCTACTCCAAAAGAAACTAGCAGGAGAATTTTGTTTCAAAAATTTAGAGATCACATTTAAGCTACCTTCAACCTCCTCTGACAATGACAGAAATTTTTAAGTCTATCACTAAGACAAATGTTCTTCAGATAGCGATTCTTTTTTGCAGACCTCTTCTGAACCAGCCTGAAACTCTTGTACTTTTTGTTTTTGCAGATGCCTAACATTGTATTCTAGTGATGCTGCACACTAAGACAACCAATCCTAACTACTTAGGTTTATTTGGTGCTTTCCTCTCCCAGCAATACTGCTACATCTTCCAAGTGGCATAAACTGTGCTGCAATTCATTAAAATGTAAAATACCTGGCATTTCATTACAGAGGGTTATCCTGTTTCTCCCAAAAAACCTAGTTTCATGGCTCACATACAACAGGATACCTAATAAGTTCACTTGATGCAGCTAAAGAAAGCTGTGCAACTAGCGTGGTACACAAAAAAGGAGTTGGCACTATTGCAATTTCACATTTGACAGTAAACACAGTATTCCTGCCAGATGGGATACCAGAGTTCAGCTCCTGAACACAGCCTTATATTACCAAAACATACATCCCAAAGGACCTCTGGGATAAACTGTGTGTCACAGACAAGACAAATTTATTGAATGGCTTGGCTTAGAGAAAATAAGCTGAACGGAGATTGTTTGAGCTACAAACTATTTTAAATGCAACAACTATCTCACTTCATCTGATATTTTTGAACATACTACAAAAAATATTCAGATTAAGTCTACTTGTCTTTCTCCTACTGTTGAAATACAGGAACCTACCCTGTAATTAATTTCTTATACCTCAGATAAAGGCAGAACTAAATTTTTGTTTTAAATAGTTAAAGAATCAGCAGCAATTGAGGAAGCAAATAAAACATTAACTCATGTTGAATTTGAGATTAATTTAAAATTAGTACTACAATTTCTAAGTCTGAGACTTGTATTTCTTTTATTTTAATGTGAATCAATATCACACACCTTTTACAAATTCAAGTACTATTTTTTTCTCATCTAACTTTTCATAAGCAGAAATAAAACCAATTTAGCTATTGAGATCTGATGGGTGGAAAAGGGAAGACATCACCATTGCTAATGTTGATTTCCTTTCAATCAGCAGAAGGCAACAGTGAAGCTATTTACTAAGGATGATGATCAAAAGAACTGGGAGTTGGGATAAAACATTCTCTCTTTCATAACAATTCCAATTGTTGTCACTGTAGGAAAATGCAAGCTTCGTGGCACCGTGAAAGTCACTACACTGGGGGAGCTCCAAAAACTATGATGCGTCTGATGTTAGTGGCCATTTTTACAACCATGCTAAGTAGAGTTCAGTGGCTAAATTCTGGCAGAAGTCTTCAAATAATTCCATTTTTGTTGTGCCTTTTGAGAAGTAATAGGACAGGCTTTTTGCTCATGAATGCAAAAAAGGTTAACATTTACACTATCTTCCATCATATACTGGCTACACATTGATAAACCCAGAAGTGTAATACTGACACTGTAAATTACAGAAAAAATTATGCATATTTTTAGGTAACTACATTGTGGTACATTGTGGTAAACAAACCAGTACCTCATTAAGTGTAAGAAACAATACCATGAATCTTGCAGAAAACCAGATTTGCTTGCAAGCACCCTTTTAACTTACTAAGCAGCAAGAGACAGTTCTTCTGATTATGAAGGCGTTTTGTCACATCTCCTGATGTTAATGACGCATATGGGCAGTTCATTTCAGACAGCAACCCACTCATTTCAAGCTGAAATTCTTCTGCTTCATTTGGACCTTTGAAAGAAAAGAATAATAATTATTTATTTACTGGTAATATATATGGGACTATGATTAGAATGAATTAGCTATTTTTAAAAATAAATCTTTTGCTCGAGTTGCTATTTAAAATTAAGACCTGTTTTTATTGGAGGCAAAGTGCATTTCTTGGGTTCCTCCAAGACACATCACAACCTATTTGGAACCATGATATGCTTCATTAATAAAAAGTTATGTTTCACCGACAGCTTTTTCAAGCTAAAACAGACAGGCACTGGCAACTTCTACAACGAAAGGGGACATTGAAAACATCACAAATTTTACAGGCGTATTTTAAATATCAATTATCTCTTCCCATTACAAATGTCTCAGATAGTCACGACAAAGTCATGAATAATAAATATGGCTTATAAATTCTCTTTTTTTTTCTATTTCTTCTCCCTGTAAGCCCACATTTGTCAAATGATTTTATTTCATATCAATATCCTTTAAAAATAATTAAGACATATAAACCAAACCTTCACTGATATTTCTGTCAAAAATTACTGAAACTAATCAGAATTTGTTAGGTAAAAAAAAAAAGTGATGAGAAGTAATATTTTTTTATCTTTTGAAAAGAGACTTCAATTCCAAATGTCTGTTATTTCCAAACTCAAGACATACAAAATGAAGGTAGGACTTGATGGTACTCCAGTTAACATGTTTCTATCACTGTGTTTAAAGAATTTGAAATAGGTGTTGGAAGACTTCTGGATTGTATTTTTACACAAAAGATAGAATAGGAACCTTATACTATGAGAAGGGGTGAGATACTGTATTGTTACAGAGAAAGAATGTGAAATACACTCAAAGAAGAAAGAATGAACATGTCAAAAACAGAGAGAAAGGCAAGGAACAGATGCTTAGGTAAAAGGCAGCAACCTTTGGCCACTGAGTAAATACAAAGCCCAGCTCATAATGACATTATGCGTTAATATATTAGATATTCAGGAATATGGGTTATCATACCAATTTCACAATTTAATCTGTAGAATGTCATGACTAGCTCACCAAAAAACCCATATTTTTTTTAAAGCTAAGGTTTGCTTCCTCCACCAAAATGAAAAACAATCATTTTCAGGCTCCTTCTAAGAGCATTTCATGAAGAGGGAAAAATTCATAGCAAGCACAGAGTTAAGGTAACCAACAGTAAAAATAAAATATGGCTACTGTAGTCATGAGAATGTAACCTTGAACAGTAGTACTACTGACATCAAAATTACAGATGGAAGCATTGAAATAAAAGTATTCTCACGATCTAATAAAAAACCCCACTAGCATTAATGTTTCCCTAAATCCATCTAAAACTTTAAAAAACAGTATGGTTGAAAAATTAGAAGAAAAAGCTAATTTCAGAAGACAGTTTGATTGCCACTGTTATTTCAGCCTATACTGGCTGTTCATTAGGCAAGTTTGAGGTGGAAAACATCCAAAATCTGGCAGCACACAAACAGCACTCCCAGGTACAGCAGGTATCGTCAGCCCTAACCCCTGTGGCATGCAAGAACACACATTAAGTGCATGTTTGTGCTGGAGTTATGGCTACTTACTGTTGGTTGCTTGCACGTTTTCCTCTAGTTTACAGAACAGCCGTAACTCAGATACCAACCAAGCACAGAGTTTGGTGAATTCAGGGGAACTGGCTCCATGAGAGACTGCCTGAGCCAGCGCTCCATCGTCTAACAATGGACCTTTGTAACTGAGAAGTAAAACAAAAGCAGTTTATTAATGTTTGCTGTGACCAGTGTCCTTTGATAGGTTTATTTTATGCTGTATACATACTGAGAGCTACAACCACAACACGTCTGCAGTGCTGATCTCCTGGAGCAGTGATTCCTGGACTGAACTGTAGCAATAAGCACACTGAAAACATCTGAGTAAACTCAGAATTTCTATGCACATTAACTTACCATCCAAGAGACTGTGCCACAAAATATCAAAGGTTTCCTCCTCAAGAATGTTACCATGTACAGTGTCAACTTCTCTGCCTCCATCTCTTGAAGATGCTACTGACAGTAGATCTATCCAGGGCAACTGCAGTCTCAAAGAATCCTTCCTGAGCTCTACATACTGCTTTACACTATGTTGAATAATTACTGCTGAACAAGTGCATCTTTTCTGTCATTTCCTATCACAAATGAAAGGGTTGCCATACAAAACAAAGCCTTTGATAGAAATATTACAAAAGTGATCTGCATAACAATATCCTCTCCTGAAAAACCAACCTACCTAAATCAGCATAAGAAAAATTAATGGAATTAGTTCTTTGCATAAGCAAAAAACCAGACCTAGTGTAAGAAAGCATGAGTTTATTGATCAGCTCTTAGAAAACATCGTTTTTAGGACATCTGTTTACTGATAATCTCTCAAAGGGAGAATGAAGAGTAGGGAGAAGGCTGACTTATTAACTAGGTAGTAGCACAAGTCAGAGTTCACCTGAGTATTTTAGAAAAAAAATGTACAATATTATTTTGATACACTGCCCCCAAAAGAGAACGACATCCAAGAGTGCACATAACCAACTGAAATCTCTCTTGCGAACTTCCAGGTAAAGTCACCCACTACATCACAACAATGCAATGAGTCCAGGCAACTCTCGGCAAACCTCAGGAATATAAAAAAAAAAAATCTCAGATTGAAATGCAATTCTCTTCACTCTGCTCCTGTGCTTAGTACCACATACGAAGGATTTGGCCTTCACCATAGTTGCCTGTTACTTCAGCCAAGTAAAATGAAGAAGCCACACTCAAAAATAACTTTTACCTCACAGAGCAGCTTGATTTGTAACAGAGTTAATCTACTGGCAGCTGGTGGGAAGCTGTAATCTCATGTATTACAACCCTACTCCATGACCACAGTAGGCTGGACACTTCAAGAGGCTAATTAGAGCAAGTTTAAGACCCATCCCACAGACATTTCAGACCTACATGTGTAGGCCTGGGAACATCTGGGACTCAGAATAGAAGCATCCAGTTATAGATCAAAGTAGAAAAGAAGCACTGGCAAGCCTTTTGCTTTGGCAAGACCAGGATTTTAGACCCTGGTCACATTTTCTAGAAGCACCTTTTCTAGGTTGTTTTCCTTAACAGAAGTAACATCTTGAGTGTGTTCTGATAATTATGACTTCACCTACACATCAATCTGGCCAATAATCCAACTTGCAGATTCCTAACTGAAAGCAGCTTTTTCCTTCTGTTTCTGCCAATGGCACATGTTCTAGAGCTACGCTCTCTTTTGGTAACATTGTGCTATCCCGTCTGTTTGCTTTTTCAACAGTTCAGCCAAACTGGTTTACAAGACCAGAGGCCACTATCTGAACACCTTGAGCACAATTACACAAAGAAACAGCTCTTTAACATGCAATGCTATAAAAAAAAAAAAAATCAAGCAATGTATTAGAAATGTCTTCAGTATCTGATGAGAAAACATAAGTTGAACCATGAAGACCGTGAAGCTACTGCCA
Source organism: Falcunculus frontatus (assembly GCA_013398115.1). Classification (NCBI taxonomy): domain Eukaryota; kingdom Metazoa; phylum Chordata; class Aves; order Passeriformes; genus Falcunculus; species Falcunculus frontatus. The sequence goes on along the minus strand of VZRV01005920.1, from coordinate 1,397,406 downwards.
AAGCATAAAACCTCAAACACCCCAGACTTTCCAGACACCAAGAAACAGAAGTCCTTTAGACATATGCAGTAGTTTTCCCAGTTGTTACCAAGACTGCTGAGGTCTCATGTCTTTCATCCTCCAAATTTTCTTTTCAATCACTGTTGTCAATTTAGCTTCATGTGACTTATTTGTTCATCTGCTTTCAGTGTTTGCTTTACTTATTTATGTCAAAAATCTACAACACTTTCTGTCTCTAACTGCACAAATCAGGAGCACAAATCCACTAGTATCTTTTTAAACATATGACAGAAAAAAGAAGCCAATCACAGTATTTTCATCGTGGCAGAGCGGCCTTTTCACATTTCAGTCGGAGAAATACCTGCCAAAACAGAAGCCTATTTGTCAAGCTTTGCAACTATCATCACTAACTTAGCCTGGAAATATAATCTTTGTTGGAGCATAACGACTCTAGTCACAAAGTGATTTATGGGAATGGGGCCTATGTGAGTAAATACAGCTGTTTACAGAAGTGAAATTGTAGCTGCCTGTCCTCTGAACGCTCAACAGTTTACAGCCATGGGAGCTTACAGCAGGATGTGTTCTCCATGCTCTCTCTTTCGTATCTATGCAACCTTTACTGACTCTGACAAAGTAACAAGTTTAAACAACAAAGGTTTCCTGTGCTATATTACACTTCAAAAAATGTAAAGAGGAAAAACACTCACTAATTTGCGATTCTTTCTACTTTTTTTCCCCACTAAATATGAAGCCTAAAAGTTTTCTTCTTGTCTGACTCATCTTTAAAGGTCTCTTTATCCCTCCCCACCCTCAGCTAGGACCGCTGTGCAGAAGGGAGGAGCAACCGACCAGATGGCACCCAAGAATCAAAGAGATCAGCTCGCAGGGAGAAGCGGCACGCTCGCCAAGGCCGTGCAGCTAAAAACCTGCCCGTATGGCTTGGGGAATCATCACCAGCCCCGCTCTGGGGGTAGCTCTGTCAAAAAACGACCATTCCGGGAGCTGCCCGGCGCTGTGGCCCTCCGGAGAGACAGCGGCCCCGCCTGTGCGGGACGGACAGCGGCGCTGTGTCCCCTGCCGGGGCCGCCCTCTGCTCCCGGCCCACACCGCGAGCGCCCCGCACCCCCACCCCCGGACACGTACCCCAGGTCCTCCAGCGACTCGAGCACGTCGTTCTCCAGGAGCTCGAACTCCATCCTGCGGCGGGGCACGGGGGGCGGACCTGCGCGACAGCGGGACTCAGCGCCACCAGTACTCGCACTCCCACCGCCCGCCATTCCCCCCCTTCTCCAGCCCATCCCGGCCCCGTGGGGGAAGCTCAACTCTCACCCCCCGCCCTGCGGTGAGGGAGAGCCCCCGACGCCGCAGCCCCTCTCCCCGCGCTCCCCATGCTCGCCCTCCTGCCCGAGCCCCCACGGCCCCACGCACAGCGCTCGCAGCTGCGCCGCCGACTGCCGGGTTGGCATCTCAGGGCGGGGAACGCGGCGCCGCAGGCCCCCGGCCTCACTCTTCACCCGGCTTCTCTACGGCCGCCCGCCCCCGTGCCTGACCGGCGCCGCCTCCGTCCGCGGCGGCCTCCGCCTATCCGCCAAGCGGAGCAGCATTGCTAAACCGGGACGCGGGTGCGAGGCCGGAAGACGGGTTGTTTTCGTGGGAGAGGAGCCCGGGACGAGCCAAGGATCTCACTTTTCTGTTCAGGCGCCGGCACGGGCAGACCCGGAAGAAGAACTCCCCCCTCCCCGCGGCGGAGCCCGCACAGGAATGTGCTGTGGCGAGCGGCGTCGCGGCAACAGGCGGAGGGAGGGGGGAGGACGGGGCGCCGGAAGGGTCAAACCACGCCTGGCAGCGAGAGCGCGTCCCCACCCTGCGAAGACCCCGCGGCACGGCCGGGACCACAAATCCCAGCGTGCCTTGCGCGCAGCAGGGCACCTCGCAGGGGGCGCCCGGCAGCGAATATAATTAATAAAATTAATAAATCGAAATCGTCTCCGTTCAGTTACTAAACGGAATCCACGGGTCTCGTTTCTCCCTCTGCTCCGTGCCCCGGCGGCACGGGCTGCAGCGGAGTCCCGGTCGGGACGTGGCGTTTAGGGATGCTGAAGGCTGCGCTGGGCGCACCAGAGCCTGCCCGACTGTGCCGTGGAACTCCTCGAGGCGACGCTCTGGCAGCTTTTTAAAAAATTATTTTAAATTCGGGGGAAGGGGGGGGGGCGGCAGGGGAGGGGTGTAGCAGCGTTCACTTTTTCCAGCTGCTCAGTTGCCAGCATCTTAAGAGGGAAAGCTTTTCGCGTGGGTACAGATCCATCATTGGTAACAGAAAGCTTAGTTGTGGTGCTTAAGGGGATAATTCTGCTTGCTCTCTGCAGCTCTGTTAGGCAGCACTGCCCAGCTGCCTGGGACGCAGCAGTCCCACAGTACATCGGTACTGGAAAAGAGGCACGGATAAGAGGGTAGGTTGGGATGGCTACGCCATGCTAGGGAAAGCCAAAACCACTTGTGCCAATAATCCCAGTCTGTCACCAGCAGCGAGCTGATGCTGCAGGAGCGGAGTCCTGTACTTCATGAAACTGCCTTTCGCAGGCACAAAGAAGAAAAGCTGCAGCCAAAATATGAGGGATCTTGTATCCTCAAGATAGGTAGGAGGATAATGAAACAGCACCTTGAAGACCTCGAAAGAAGAAATACTTCAGTAGCAGACATCTCAGTCACCAGTTCTGGTACTAAAGACATATCAATCTACACATTTAGGGGGAAATTGCCTCCTAAAGACTAAAATCTTAATGTCAAAGGAATAATACAGGCATTCTGTTTGTGTATTTACTTCTAGTTGTACAGTGGTTAGTACAGTGTAGCCACAGTCCACTTCAAGTTTTTTTAAAAAGGAAAGAGATAAAGGCTTCTGGCAAGCTGCCTTGTCACTGCTGGGCTGTGAGAATTACCTGATTTTCCTTTAGCCCGTTCATTTTTGATTCAAAGCATCTTAGGTGTTCTGCTTGGGAGCCTTGCCTGGGTGGATAATCTAAACTGGAGATCTGGGGGATTGGGCTTTTCATCACAAATTCAACACTGCTGCTAAAAGCTTGTGACCTTTTGCTTGTTGGTTGACTTGAGGTGTTCTGTTTGGTTTTTGTTTCGTTGTTGGGCTTCTTTTTAAATGTAATGGTTGGGTTCACCTTGCTTGCACAGGTGGAAGTGTACAAAGCTGGGCAGTATGTCCACTGCCTGACCCTGCTCAGTTGCTGCTGCTGCTGCTTGTGGTCATGGTAATGTTTAACCCATATTTCTGAACCTTCTTTTTTCTTGCCCTAAATATAGAGTTTAAAAGCATTCATAGGAGCAAGCAGTACATGAAACAATTCATTTTGTCACATGGACACTGTTCCTGGGTCCACTCCTGAATCTGCACATGTTGAGAAGAGAGGATTTTGTGCTAATTTCATGGGGATGTTTGCTGTCATCTACATTTACTGCTCAGATAAGCATCAGCACAGAAGGGTTGTATTCATCTTGGCACTCAGCTGATGATATCTGCCTTCTGAAACAAATAAATGTATTTCTCTCTAGGGTTCAGTTGTGCCAATACTGCAGGGTAGGGTCAATTTGGAAGGCATCTTCTCCAGTCTGTATCACTCAGTTCCATAACTGCTTTAATGTCCCTTCTGTGCTGTGGGAACCAGTAGTTTCTTGAAAAACATGCAGATCTTGTGGCTGGGGAGAACAGTTGGAGAAGTGTGATGCTAACCTGGAGAAGGCAGCTACAATTTTCTCCTGACGACAGGGATGAGAGCTTTGCTTTGTCATTGTCTATAATCCGTTGTGATTTTGTCTTTTCCCACCAACATAGGGTTTTTCACCACGTAAATTTTGGAGGCATGGGAGGTGTGAATGGCCACTGCACAGCATCCTGGCCCCTCTAGAAGAAATTAGTTTTGACACTGGACAGTTTTTGTTTCGCATACAAGAGCCTCTTGAACAAAATAATATTGTCCTGAGCAGTTTGCTGTTGCACAATGAGATCCAGAGCTCTGCAGATGGGTTACTTCTGGGAGCAGCAGCCACTTGGGCTTTTGGCTCACAGAAAGGCTGTAACTGCGGTAGATTTCCCTGGGCTACACAAAGCTCTGCAGACTCGACAGCCTGCAGAACTGAGCTCAGCTCTCCTCGTGTTTGTTCTCTCCCTGGGGTAAGTTTGTTACACCTACTTCCCTCCCCGCCCTCACTCACAGAGAGCTGTAGGGCTGGGAGTCCAATGTGTCCCTCAGGCAGCTTGACTGCAGCGTCCCGGCTGGAGCCAGACATGACTCCCTACACTGTGCCACCGCTGGAAAAGTCATGTAATACTGATTTCTCCGATGGGAAAAGGCAAACCAGCCCAGGCTGCTGCTGTCCTCTTCAAGGGACCTCTGTAAACCCCTCCTGGCCCCCTCAGCCCTGGAGGGATCAGGATGTGTGTGGTGGATATTGGTCAGGTGCTCCCAGGCTGCTACATACAGGTTAAGGAAGTTGGCAGCCCATGCATGGCCTGAGGCTCTGCAGCCCAAAAATATTTATTCTGAGAGGTGGGAGGTGCTTCACTGCTTGGATGCCAGTTGTCATTAAACAAAGACAATTGGTTTCCTGTGTACTTGCCTTTTGTGACTGATTGGTTTTGGTGTCTGGGATGCTGTGAGCTCTGACTGAAGATAAATTACTTCCTCCTGAGCATATTCTCTCACAGCTAATAAAGTAAAGCTGTAGCCCCTCCTTCAGCTTTGTACCAAAAGAACCTGTCACCGGTGTGGCGGAGGCTTGTTGAACTTGCCCAGGTCACTGAAGACACACCCTGATGGTTTAAACCTCACTTCTATAGGAAAGCTAGCCAAAGACAACAACCTTAAGGCAGGCTTTATTTCATCACAGACAAATTTATTTTCACAGTGTTTACACCACCCCACCTCAGGTCTTGCCTGTTGGCTCTGTGGTTGTCAAAAATCCCCATGACAGCAGCATGAAATATGAAATCTGCACTTGCAGAACAGCATGAAACACACTTGAGCGTTACCAGGTGCAGAGTGGTAAAGTGCTGCTAAGCACTTCTGTATCAAAATCAATTTTTTTTACTAATTTCTCTGAGGATGCTGCAGCTTCTTCCACGTCTGGATGCAACAGAATCCAGCCACTATACTACAGCTAAAAGCCCACTGTCTGCTAGACATACAGCTGTATTTGCCGGGTATGTAGGAATGTCAGTTCTGGCTCAGAGCATGCTCTGGTTAGCCAAATGGCCTGTTGGTAGTACTACATGAAACCAGATAACACAAAAGATCAAGAGCAGGACAATGACATATGACACTTCCCCTACTATTCACCCAGCTTCTGACTACTTTCAGCTCCCCAGACTTTCTTCAGTCCTTACTGCTGTGCCATCAGGTTCTGCCTGAGAGGATTAGAGATGACAGGGTACCAGGGCCAGCTAACAGTGGGACTGCCCAAGGCCAGTTACTGAGGGGATCCGCAGCCTGTGGGTGACTGTGGGTGCCAGCAAACTGAGTGGGGCAGTGAGCCTTGAGGTCATGCTATGATCAGGTATCTGCGCCTGGAGGGAACAAGGCTCCAGGGCTGGCTACTGGATAAATGAGCATCTGTCCTGTTACTCAGGAGGCCCATGCTGTATGTCTCTCTGTATGTTCCAATATAGACCTTCATCCCAGAGAGAAAGAAGGATTATGGTGTTAGTCCTGTTTCCATTTGCAGAAGTGCTGTTTTCTGGTTTTATATATGCTGGCCATGTGCATACACACAGATGTGTTTGTGTGCTTACTGGGAGTACACACTCAGCCTTGATGCTGCCTGGACCTGGCGAGACAAAGATGCAGGCAGCTTCTCTTCTGTTGGGTTACCAGGTTTACCAACTCCAACCAACACTTCCACTGCAGGCAGGAGGTAATTTCTGCTAAAGAACACAGTTAAAACGCAGCCTTTGTGTGGCAGGTAATTTTTTCACTAGCTGTACAGACCATGTTTCTGAGTATTTTCTGGAGCAGCTGGATCTCTGCTGCTGTGATGCTTTGATAACGATTAAAGTACAGGCCATCCCTTCTAGGCAGGCTGTTTGAATCCATCCCTGGATTACACACCTCTGTGAGCCAAAGGATGTCAGTGCTATGGTAATTAGTTTACCAGCCAGCCTCTGCAGTAGAAATTAAGGAAGGAGAAAGGCAAAGTGGATCTGTAACACAACAACAAGCTAAGAGATGACAATTCAATACTTAAGATTATACTGATGGGTATGACTTACTGTGTGAAGTTTGCATGGCGAAAATAAGAACGTCTAAGATGTTCTTCCCTGAGCAGCAACAAACTAGTTTGTGGGGTTTTATCATATATAAAGCAGAATGAGCCTATCTACACACTGTAAAGCGATCTCTCACACATTATTTTTGAGAATAATCAACAGCTATGATAAATCTTTGAAAAAAAAATAAGCACAGGCTGTCTTTATTCTTTTACATGCTTGGCAGCTGCTGTCAAGACATTTTTGTTGGTGAAACACAGCACCACTTCCCTTGAAATGAAATACTTGTGAGAAGAGTTAACAAGGCACTTCTGTGAACACATGACAAAGAAGTTTGCATGAATAATTTAACAGGGTAGCTGAGTTTAAAAATAGCAGCAAGATTCCAAATTAAGTACAGAGACAAGAGCTTTAAAAAGCCTTTTTTCCTACTTTAAGCAGCTCTTCCAAGGGATACAGAAAGGCCCATAAAGCCCCTATGAATCAAGAAGCTTCAGAATCCAGGGCCCTCTCCTACCACTAGTAATACCTCGTAGTAGCCCGTACTTTTTAAATCCTCTTTAGAGAATAATTTTTAAACAAACAACACTCAGGAATCAGTATAATTTCATAAAAGTTTAATTTAAAAGTTTGTTTTTAGAATAACACTATTTAATCGAGAGAAAGGAATCCACATATAGAGTCTTCTTGGATGCTGGCAAAAGAGCTAAAACTAGAGACATACCCATGACCAGTAGGTTTAACCAGTAAGAATATAAAGAAAACCTCACTGATTAATCACATTAATAATAACGAAAAGAATGTGCCCTCATACCAAAGAGAGGAGCAAAAGATATCATTCCAGTCATGCAAATCTGCACTCACCTTCTCAGAACAGATTTCCAGAAGTCTGGCAATTCCAGGTAATATTTTCTTAACTCCTGTGGAAAGTAATCAAGAGCCAGCAAAGACAAACACTTGTTACAGCAAACTATGTTCATCCTAAAATCCCACTTACTGGAGCATCTGGTGGGTTTGACTATTACAATCCCAAATCTTAGGCCCTTTTAATTGTTTCCCTCCCCTCTGCATCAAAACCTTTCAGTAGCTAAACAGCTAATCTAGAAAGAATTTGTCAAGCTGTTAGACTGGAATGTTAATGGATAATGACTCAATCGGCCACTTGCAAAAGCAGTGGGTGCTTAGCTGACACGGTCACGGGCACGGCCCAGGTACAGAGGGGGTGCACACCCAGCACCACGGGCTACACCTGGGGTTTGAGCCAGATAAGGGAGAAGGCCGATAAAAAGACCCTTTGGAAATGGGATAGGTGGGGAGGCATTGGGGCATTCATGCGTAGGCCTGAAGGTGTTAATCCCTTCCGATGGGCCATAACTGGCTTAACTATGCTGTCATGAGAGGCAGCTGACATGTCTTAGAAGGTGTCATAAACCGCCAAGACTCCCAAAGTGCCCTCAAACTAATTCCTGAGGCCTTTCACCTATCCTTTTTTTTTCTTTATACATTTTCTTAAATGTTATTTTTATGCTTCTCTATTGTTATATTTCTATAGATAATAATCAAACCAGCTACATACCTCCTATCCTTTGCAACCAAATTGTTCTGAAATAAACCTGGCATATATAAATTTATAAACACTAGTCATTTAGTGTCGTTTCACTCTACTCCACCCCAATGGATGTATTATTAACAAGAACCTCAGGTACCCCACCTTCAGGGGCGGGTTGTAACAGAAGCGTAATACAAAATGAAAACAGCTGTCAATGAACACACTGTGAATGTAGACTAGGAGAAGGGATTTGTAAGAAGTAGGATAACTAAAAGCCATGTATGTGATGCTTTGGTCTAGGATGCTAACCATATAAAGCATAAGGTTTCATCTTACAAACCTGAAATACACCTTCAACCTGTAAGTCCTTCTTGCATTCTGAAGCACAAATTCAACTCCTGGAGAAATAGTTATACATCATTTACTATCTTGGATGATCTCTCTTCTGTAGACATTGTAGGCAGCTTGAGGCAGGTTGTTTATGCTGTATCTTGTATCAGGTGCCAGACAGATCAAATGTGAATGATGAACGACTATAGCAAATGCAAATATGGGATGTTTTTTTCACCCAGCCAAACTGAATCCATTGCATGACTTCATTGCACTGAATACACAAAATACAAGTGTGCATTACTTTTGTAACCCTAGCTTGGACACAACAGAGATACACTGATTCTGAACCATTCTCTCACCTTGATAAAGCAATATAACGTGTGAAACTAACTGGCAGAGGACATGAAATTTAAACAGTACCTGGAAAGCACCATATTAAATGGGTTTAATTGCATTAAGCCTTCAGTTCTTGAGAGAAAATGCAGTCACTGATATTCCTTTGCTAATGGACTTTTTATTTTTTTCCCCACCCATCAAGCATGTTTAAACACCCATCTTGCAGGTGCCTAGCTACAAGACTCCTCTCATCTAATTATTGGCATTTACATTTAATTCCTGTTTTTTTCATCTCTGACAGGATATGAATACAGCCTAATGCAAGATCTGATATGAAAACCATCCCTATAATTTCTTTACCAGATAGCTGTTACAGGGCTTTTCATCCATCACAGCTACCACGGCTCCTAAAGCGTTATTTTGTCTCTACATTCATATAAAGTTTGTAAGCAAATGAAACAGGGTGGTAACACAAATGGTTTGTAGTATTTCAGTGTAGCTTAGGTTCTGGCTGAAAACTCCTCCACAAAAGCAGCTTCTTGAAGAAATACTGTATTTGATTAAGAATTGAAAACATTACCTTGCGTAAGTGCTCTACTGTCTGTAAAATGAAGATTCTTCAGACAAGCTGCTGGAAAAGGGAATGCTGTTTGCCTTAAAGCAGCTCTGACGCAGATTTTATTTCCTGCAGGTGTTCAACTGTTCTCCACCACCTGCCCCAACAATTCTAATGGCTCTGCTCTCTGCATCCCCAGCTGACGGACAGCTTCATGGGAATTGTAACAGCAGCTTGACTCATTTTACCAGAGCCTAGAACTGCTAACATATGGCAACCAGCCTTCTCATCACAAGCAAGACGACAGCCCAAGAAGAGGTGGAGGTTGGATCAGAAAACAAAACCCAGAAACTAATTCTAACTATGGAGCCTTGGATTTCCACTCTAAGGTAGAATAGAACAGTCTGCAGCTGTGTTATTCTGCTCAAGTTGGTTACAAACATGAATACATCCATATTGTCTGAAAGCAGCTGACAGGAAAGATAGTCTAGCAACCAGAACTTGCATCTCTCTCTTCTTCTTTATGCCAGACAGAAGCAGAGGAGTCAAGTAAAATAAATTTTATGGATGCTTTACACTCCCACACTGCTGGCACGTAGGCTGTTTGCACCTAACTGTGCAGCAGGCAGAAAAGGACTGAGTTCTGTCTCAGAGAATGATTTTGCTCCCTTTAACCTTTTGTCATGTTCTGAGAGAATAATAAACCAACACAGTATTACATCAGGCACCACATGAAAACCTGTCTCAGGTGATTTCTCTTGCCCTCTGCACTGAAGAAATACAGTTTTGTCATGCTTTGAGATGCACTGGTTCGGTGGATGGTTGTGGGTTTGTTTTTTAAAAAAATCTGCTATCATCACTTACTTTCAATAAGTATTTCTGAAAACTGTTTGGGGTTTACCAGGATAAAAAAATAATTTACCTCTGCCCACTTTTCCTACTCTTTCCACGAGAAAATTTTAGCTCTCTGTGAGGCTTCTCTTAGATAAGAATTAGGCATTTATTTCCACCCTTGGCAAAAATTAAGGAATCATAAAATCACTAAGTTTGGAAAAGACTTCTAAGATCATCAAGCCCAACTGTTAACCCAGCACCATTGTGTTCACCACTAACCCATGTTCTCAAGTGCCACATCCACATGTCTTGTGAACACTTCCAGGGATGATGATTCTGGAAAACCTCTGCCAAATGGCAGAGACCTTTTATCTTGATGTACTACTTGTACTTTTTACCACCAGGACACAAATGCATTTGGAAAAAAATTACCAACAGAATGATGGTTGCTACATTTCTTCCCTGCTCACACGCCATTTAAAATTCTAAACCAAACAAACAATCCCCTCAAAAGCATATATGCTGCTTAGTTAAAACTTAGTCAAAGACAAGATTCCAGTGAGCTAGTAGCAAGATTTACCTACCCAACAGATTACCCCAGGAAAAATTACCGGTTTTTGCCTAAAATATTTGAAGGTTTCTTCTCCTTTCCAAATGTACATTCAAAGAGACTGAAGAAGTATTAAAAACCCACCTGGCCTTAAAACAGATTGACAGGATGACTACAGCTTTTCTATGTCTCTTCTCCCACTGCTTCTTCATCAAGCTTGGTTTTGCAACAAAATTCCTCCAGGAGAAAGAATGTGCCAGCCTCCATCATGACAAATTAAAGATTACAGCATCAAATGAAGACTTAAGAGTTAATCCATTCTTCTTTGAATTTACTAGGTATTTGGGCCTGGCTTGAAGTAGCGTAAAGATACATTCAAACTGTGTTTGTTTCTTTCCCATCAGAAGCTTTCCAAAAACCAGAAAAAAGGTAACTTCTTAGGCTTTATGCAGTTTTTAGAAAACTACGTCAGGAAGGAGAGGTAATGTTGTATTGCACCATTCAAACAGACAAGTAAATCCCCATTAACTTACCCCTCCTCCTGAGGATCTGGAAGAGTCCAAGGCCAGCTTAGAAATTAGGCTTCCCAGTCAGTGCACTATGCTACAGCTCTGCCAGTGCAGGGAATGAGTACAGCGGATGAATCATTTACTGCAAGCCTCTGGAAACCACAGGGAAAAAAAAAAAGGAAGAAGAAAAAAAAGAAAAAATACATAAATAAAAATACATGCCACTTCATGAAATTAGTGTTAATGCCTCTTGTCTGTCAATCTTCCTAGACGTCATCACCTACACCACCCATTATGTTCTTGTCCATTACAGAGGTTCAAGGAGTACCTTTTACTCCTTCCCCAAAAGAGACCAAGTTAATCTTCCTTCCAGGAGTAAAGAGCCCTACGTCCTCTCAGAGGGCATAAAGGGCATAAAGAGAAGTAGTATTTAATTTATACCACAGGAAAGTTCAGATTCTGGAAAGCTTTAGACAAATATGGGGTAACAACTCCCAGTTTCTCCTTTGCGAAGTTCTTGCTTGCCCTTGGTGCTAGCTCCTCTCCATTCATGGCCAGCCAGGTTTAGCACTGACCACGACCACTACTTGTAGAAGCAACTGCAGAGCACAGAACAAGGATAATGTAAATATATTGTCCTTTCCCCAAAAATAAAAGGTTTTTTTAAATTAAGTTCCACACAGATAACACAGGATTCAATAAGGTTGTCTGAAGAAGACTGTCCAGATTGCTCCATTTGCCACTGCATGGCACTGAGACCTTCATGAAAACCAATCTGCAAAAGGAAACTAACCAGAAAGCATGTGTGTATTCCAAAACAGCACCATCTAAAATGCAGAACTCTAGAAAAATTCAGCCTTCACCTTGGTATTTCCCTTCCCTGCACTTGTATCTCTCAATACAAGGCAGGTAAGAAAATCACTTCCCCTCTTCCTCTGTGGATTTACAAGAGACCAGGCACTTCACTGAAAAATTTTGAAAGAAAATGGGGGGGAAAATTTATCTGTCAAACGTAAACAAACAAACTCAGGTATATAATAAAAAATACAGAAGAAAATCAAGAAGCAACTACAAAGGACTTTTTTATAAACAAGGATTTAAGCAATCCCTACTCATCGCCCAATTCCATTTTGAAACTATCAAAGCATGTCAAACCTTGCTTTCTTTGGTTTTGACAGCAAATCAGCTATCTGATGAAAGTAGGGCAATGATACTAACAAAGATTTTCTATATTCAATGCAGTAACTGCTTGACATCATAAAACCAGATCAAAGAGACTTTCCCAAAACTCTCTTCCCTTCTTAATTACCTTTTTACTGTTGACTTGACCATTTATACTAGATTTCCAAATTCGGCTTGGACAGTTCTTACATTTCTTGTATGAAAACCACTGTAAGACTCTGAGAAACGTTTCATACCTTCTTCACACACAGTCATGGAAAACGAAGACAAATGGTGATTTTGCCCTCTCCAGAGGTCCATGTGCAGGCAGTGATTTCAGAAATTCAAGCTCTGCTTGGGTCCCTCCCTGATGCCCCACCTCTGGTTTCACACAGGGTTCAGGACTTTAAACAAACTTCCACTGATGAGGTTGACAGTAGTTCTTCCATTCACTTCAGCTGGGAACAAACTGGTTTTTACTGAGCAGGCTAACTGTTGAGCATCTTCATCCTCCACAGTTTCTCAATTTTATCAACTACTACAGGAGTCAGAAACTAATTGAAATAAAACACTTTCACTGAGTTAAGGAAAAAAAGAAAACCGAGAAGAAAGCCTTGTCGACCTCCATATGTTTATTTTTTTAAACAATTTACAAATAAAAATGTTATATTTATCCAAGTAAACACATTTAATACTTCAGTCTTTAACAAGCTATACAAATGACAACCATCACACTAGAGCTTTTGATAGCTCAAGGACCATTCAGGGTCGGCATGCATGTGTCTGTATCACATGAAGCGAGTCCAATTCCTGACACCAGGGTTCTGATCTTCTACTTCTTCAGAGCTGGTCAGCTGCTAAATGATTTAACACAAATAGTTACTGGATCACAATAAAATGAAAGAAAACCCATTTCAAATCACGCAAGTGACCTCAATATGTCTGGTCCAGGTGTCAGGCCACAGAGCCTTACCGATTAGTTTTCTTCTCCAAAAGCCAGTCGGGACAGATTTTCTCCCCTTGCTTAGTGATGTGGCATCCATACATGAGCTTATACAATACAATGAAACACTTTAAGTACAGATGTAGTACAACAGTAATTACAAATCACAGAGACAGATAAACAAACAAAAAAATAATTCTAAACACATTCTTGCATTTCAAACAACAAAAGTAAACAAACCCATGCATTACAGTTCAAAGAAATTTTCAGTTTTAGTTCTTCTGCAAGTCTCCATTTCCTCAAGTTCTAAATTGCTGTTCTTGAGCTTGTCTCAGCAGCTGGGCTACTCATGGTGCTACTGACACAATCTGGGTGAGCTGGAAATCACCCAGGAATGGTCAAAGAATAAAAGCCCCCAAAATAAAGAAGACGCACGCATTATAAACGAGATTCCATTTTAATAGCAGAGTGTAGAAAAGAAATTGGCAAAAAAATTCACATGAAAAAACATTTTACACAATTAATTATGTACAGAATAAAGTACGTGACTGCCTTCTGATGATTTACGTTTCACTTTAGTCAAGTCCTACCACAGAATGCAAAATACACCCAAAACTCTCAGCTGGAACAAAAAGAAAAACAAACAAAAAACACATACATAATCCCAGCTCTGGCTCCTCAAATATTGGGACTGGCTGGGTTTACTTCAACCCACTGGGCTTTCTGCTATGCTTTCAGCAATTCCTGAATTTGTTATAGCTTCCAAACTACTGTCAGCAGCTTCTGTTTGCTCAGTCTTCTTGATCTGGATGCTGCACACTCCCTTGCCTCCTGAGCTACCCACCTTTCCGTGTGTTTCTTTGAGCCCAGGAATTAAAGTTTCCACGCACCCAGAAGCCTGACCTTCTGTGCTGCCTCCATCACAACTCAGTGACGGCATTTCAACAGTGCCACCTTTGCTCTCCTCCACCTGCAGAAGTATCTCAGACCTGGGAGAAATGCCCTGCATTTCTAGAATTGGCATGACCACTTCTGTAGTGTCACTATTTGAAGTCTGTGATCCAGGCTGCAGCATAGGTTTTTGAGAAATCCGTGTGCAAATTTTATCTTCACAAGTACCAGAAGTCAATGTACCAAAATTGGTAATCTCTGTTTCATTCACTGTTCTTTCAATGCCCAGTTTCTTAAGTTTACTGGACTCCAGTCTAATGGATGCAGCAGTTTCTAGTTTTGTGACTTCTTCTATATTTTCATTTAAAAGTCCTGCTGAAAGGATGCCAAAACATTCATGTTTTACCTTACTGTCTCCCAAACTGAAATCAGTGCTTTTCAACTCAAGCTCTGCTTTCTGGGAGGGAGTCTTCATGTGTTTTGGATCTTCTGATGGTCTCTTGAAAAGAGAATTATCTAATTTTACATCAGATCCAGTGTGTCCTAATGATTTTTTTTCATTTTCAGCTACTGATTCTAGACTGGATCTGAGTTCAACAGTGTTCGAGCAGGTACTGACTAACTGTTCCACTCCCTGCCTCTGGGTTTGGTTATCTAATACTGTATGGCCTGAAGGCTTAGGTTCAACTTTTCCTCGAGCTTCTAATAGGCTACTTCTAGTTTCTGTCTGTTCCTCTGTCAATTCTGAAGCATTAGCCCCACTGGAACCAGATTTTATTTCTGCATTTGGATTATTTGATAGATCCCAGCCACCTTCAGAACGAGTTGTGACTGTCTGTCCTTTTCCATTACTAGTTCTGGAAGTGCCCCAGAGCAAATCTGGACTATCAGTTTCTGAGTGAGTTCTACAGTTATCATTTAACTTTTCCTCTACCAAATGGGAATTTCCCAAACTTTGAATTTCATTTTGTGTTTCAGGTAACAAAGTCTTTGGGTGTAGGCTATGCTTAGGCTTTACTGCTTTCATTTCCCGGTCTTTTGTCTTTGTGTCTTTCTCCAAGGTACCAGAAACATTTGTGTTTGTAACTGGAGTTTTATTTCCATCTTCCTGTCCAACCTTCTCTTGGACCTCAGTTTTTGGTAGATCACAGAATTCCAGACTGCCTGCCTGCTCTCTACCTCCTGTATCAACAAGTCCAATTTCTGCAGGCATCTGGATACCAGAAACAGGATTTTTTTCTGGTAATTCTGTGACTGACATTTCTGATAGGTGAGGCTGAAGTGATTTCTTGTTCATTTCAGCCTGATTTTCAACAGGAACCAAACTCCCTGTTACTTGATTATTACACTGTGAAGAATCCACATTGTCAGAATCCTCTTTCAATGAGGATGAGCTACAATTTGTTCTGTGGTTTGCAGACAAGTCTGCAGGTTTTGTTAGGTTAGAGTTTTCTCCATTTGGAAGCGCAGAACTTGCAAGCTTGCTGTCAGCTGAACCCTTTCCACCACTACTATAGAAAATATCATAGAGATCCTTAGCATTGGCTGTGGCCAGGCAAGAATTTCGTTTCTCTATCTTTTTTGCTTGTTCACTGAAAGCAGTTGAAGGTGGTGGTGGTCTCACAGGCATTGCCAACATTGTCTGTTCACTTTCAGATACACCTGGAGCTACTTCATCTGCAGGGATGAGAGCTGCCGGCTGGACTGCTGGTGGAGGATGGGGTGGAGGTAGTCGATCTGAAGTCTGAGAAGGCTCATTTTTCTCTGCTGCTTTCAAATCCTCCTCTGCCCCTTTTAAAATTACTTCTTCTCCTCCAAAAGCTTTTGATATGATATCTGGAGGCAGTAGAAGATCTGCATTTGTTTCTTTTACCACTGGCAGTGGTTTGGTGGTAGCTCCAGAGGATTTAATGGATAAAAAGGTGTTCAAAGGTGGTGGTTTACTAACTGTTGCAGTATTAGACTTCCTGAAAATCATGGTGGGGACTGGTAGATTGGGGAGAATTTTTGTTGGTGTCGGTGTGGAAACAACTGGTATCCATGGGCTAGTGTGTGGAATAACAGTTTTCCCAGACAGCTTGATTTCAATGGGCTTGATATGGGATTTCACAGATGGACACTTGTTCTCCTCTTTGTTTCCTTCTGTGTTCTCTTCCTTTGGAATAGCTCCTGGGGTTTTGTCCTCTCTCTCAGTCTTTTTCCAGCTGAATTTCCCAAAAGAGGTCTGGCCTGGTGATTCCTTTTTAGATTCCTCTTTCTTGTCTTCTTTCTTCTCCTCTGTCTTCTCTTCCTTCTTCAGCTTTACCATGATACCCATTTTTCGCCCAGAAGAATCTATTTTGCCTTGAGTTTCATTACTCCCTTCTCCAGACTCCGGGATGCTCTTTACTTCCTCCTTCTTTATTATTTTTGGGGTTTTCTCATCCTTCTCTTCTTTCTGTTTCTCAACCAGTTTGCGTTTCAGCTCGTTTTGCCGCCTGCGCTCCGTTTCCAGAACTACAGCCAATCCAGCTTGACGGTCTAGATTTCGCCTCTCTTCATAGAGTGGATTTTCATCTATGTATTTCTGTGGAAATAAACAGCAACATTTTAGCCACTGTTTCCATGAAAAAAAAATAAATAAATGCAGCTCTCTGACAATTCTGACTTGTTCAGTAAGTGCAATCTCAATATTAAGAGAACGTTTTCCTACAAAGAAATTGAAGTACTACAAACTGCTTGCAGCAGTGCTGTCACTTTACAGTAGACACTGTTTCAGCCTCATGCAGATAAAATATCAGTCTCTATACACTGATGTAGTGGGAAGATCTGCTTATTTAGTTCAGTAGAACATACTGAAGATAACCAAATACATATACTCCAAAGAGTTAAAGGTCATTCTTCAGGAAAGGAAGACAGAACAAGCGGAAGCTAACACAGGGAACATCTCATTCCCAGGACACCAATCACCAACCTTATATTTCTCATTGTGGGGATGACTTTTCACATGTTGCTCTGCTGATATTTGATCTCCAAAAAATTCGTGACAGAGCTGGCAATAATATCCAGTGACGGGAATCAGAAACTCAGAGCCTGAAAAGGCCAAAGAAAATTATCAGAGAAACAAAACTTAATAAATGCCAAGCTCTTAAGTCAGTCAAAGAACAACAGCAAAACCTCCAGTAATGTTCTTTTTGGAACAGTTAATGCTGGTGTCCTTACGGTTATTGTATAGGAAGCACCATTACCAGGAACAAACATGTAAAGTGAAGAAGTTTCTTTAGCATGGTTCAAGAAATTATTTAAGTGCTCTCCGTTGAATTAAGGTAGTTAAGTATTCAAGTAGGTTAACATTTCCTACAGTCTTGATCTATTTTCCATCTTTCTGGTATAGTCTGCTCAAATACTAAACATCTGTTTTATAAACAGAACACAAATATTTTATTTGAAGTTCAGCAAGACTGCATCCTTGCGCCTACAGAATCAGCTACAGTTATCTAAGACACTGCAGATTTTTTAGTGGGCACTACTAGAAATACGTAACAGATTAATAGGATGAGTTGATCACTGGCAGGCCTTTTAAACATTCAGATTTTAAATCATATATTAATTTTCAAACCACTTACAGCTTCTTCCATATGTCTGTCTCAGATTCTCTGTATCCACACTGTAACAAGTACTCATCAGTCAATTTTCAGGGACACCTCTGCTAAAAATGTACTGAATGGAAAAGTCTACTACAAGACTATGTGGAATACTGTGCAAGATCTGCCCAAACACTGCCAACTCTCGTGGTCGTGCTCTGAATTCCAATTTGTTGGCAAAAATTGTTTCAGAACTACACTGGAGAAAGTCAACTGGTATTCAAAACAAAAAACTGATCTTTAAAAGGAAGAGAGGAAACCACACCATTTTCCTACACTCTTGCTTTATGACCTTTTCCACAAGAACAACTAAGAAACTAAATAATTTGCCTTTTACCAAATAATACAGTACCTATATGTGCTTCTATACCAAGGTAAAGTTCTGAAAATTCCTTTCTCTGAGCAAATGGAACCTGCCGGAGGGCAAAGAGGGATGATAGCCAAGTTAATAAAAATTAACATACCTTTGGCAGGAACCGTTATCTTATCAATGCGTTTTATGGAGTCTTGTTTGGTCTCACTCTGGGTCTTCGAAGCCCAAGGTCTGTTGTAAGGATCCAGGGTCTATTTGCACAGTGACAGAGGTATATAGGCTCATATATTACACTAGCAAGGCAAGTACACGTCTTTTTCCTTTTTAATATCCTTTTTGAACAATGAACATTAAAATCAACGTGCAAATATTTACAAGAACTAATTTTCCTCTCTTTTCCCTCCCATTTTACAATTTACAATGACAAAATAGCCTGTGAAAAGTGTAAAATGTAAATGATCGCAAAGAACAGGTAAACATGAAACACAAGTGGCAAGCCCGACCAAACTGAACACAGGCCCCATTTACGCTATTTGGAATACACTGGTAGCTGTACAACTGCTCAAGTCCAATATTAGGGGAAAATAATTTGATAAGCTACTTCTTGGGTTCATTATTACTTCAGGTTCTTTTGTAAAATGTAGTTCTGTGATGTATGTTTTAGTGTTAATATTCATAGCAATATGAAATGCACTTAAGTGAAGGAAGCCTGCAACATACCTGTCTGTGTTTCTTATTGTGCATGTGTGTGAAAAAGTCAAACATGGTCCCGCAGATGGTATTGCAGTCTTTGCACCAGTGGTTCCCTGCATCATAATATTCATAAATATTGGCCAACTGGAAAGGATGTTTGGAGGACTGTGAAGAGGATTCTGCTGGCTTCGGGCTTCTACCTCTCGATTTCTCATTAGTAGTTTTTGATTCCTAAATTAAACAAAAGGAAACACTTCTCTAAGACAAGGCAGGACAGACATAATACTCTAGATCTCAGAACCTGCCTCCAGCAGAAGCCATACACACCAAAAAAAAAAATAAATATATCACCTGCTTTTCAGCGCCCAGGTTAATTCCACTGTTTCAAGAGAGCTGGTATTGCCGACTAAGATGCTGCGTGGCTGCAGTGAAGAGTTTCCAATAAGGCTCCCAGATGTAATGGCTGGATGGTTGTAGGTAATCAAGGAACCAAATGAACAAATTCCCTGTGGCATGCACCTTTCCCACTTTATTGGTTTCACGTAACAGTTCCAATTTACCACACTAGCCAAACAGTGCCCAGAAGACCTAAAACAGTTCCCCTAGAGGCATTCAGAAGTTACTTTTGTAAAAGTAGCTTGGATGAAAGCAGAATGGAAAAGGAAGTAAAAATCAGTTGACTAAAAATATTTAACTCAATCAGTTTTATCAGATTATTTGAGTGTTCCTGAATTCTCCAGAAAACTTGTTGCTTAATAATAAAGGAAAGATGGTGTTTTGTTAATTACCTAAGCATATAAAGTGAAGGATGTTGTGATTTAAACATGTAGTGTTTGCACTTACATTAATCTGTACAGAAAGACGCCATATAGTGATATATAGATATTTCAGGACTCTATCCAAAATTAATACTAAACTAACACTTGTAGCAAAACAAATATTATTTGAAATACATCACAAGTGAGCCCTAGTAATTTAGATTATGATAGTACTAGATGTATTTTGAGTTGTGAGTTACATTTTCAATGGTTTAAAGTCCATCATGTGATCCTTTTGCATGGCAGTCTGGAAAGAACAGCATGTTAACTTAGCAGACTCGAGTTGGTTGCATGATTTCCAAGTTATGCACTATCAGCACATTTATTTAAGCAGATTCAATATTGTTAAATAACATCTGCCTTACTTTAAATTCCTTAACACCACCCCACACAACATGCATTGTAAATCAAAAATGAAGAGACAGTCATGCCACTATGCACCCCACAGATATCCATACCCCAATATAATCTAGTTCTTGGTAGCAGAATAAGAAGTGACCCAATGAATATTTGCATGTATTCTGTCTGCAAGAACATAGCATTCTCTTAAACAATGAGATCAACTTATGATCTGCAGGAGGTGCATGGAAGGATGTTCACAATGTCACACAAGCATCAATGTTTATGTTATTTATAGATATAACACCTATAAAAATACTATACCAATCAGAACTTTAAAAAGACAAGGCTTCTCAGATAGACAGGTGACAGCCCACTCTTAACTCCAGTTTGTGCATTACCCCAGCTCAGAGAATCTTTGTAATTTGCTACTATTTAGAGCCCAGACGGGGTGATCTGTCTGTTTAGCACAGTAACACTGGCTTCACCTCTGCACTGACTGTGTAACTACAACACACAGACACAGGTTCAGCAGCAAGGGTCCACAATGTACCTTGCAAATAAGCAGAAAGACAAAGGCTTTTGCCCTCAGGTTGGCAGAGTCAACCAATCTCAGTGTTGAAAGGTCTGCATCATCTTTCTTTTAATGAAAAAAAGTTAATAATCAGAATTACAAGGTGCATTTTAGAGGCTGAAGGCCGTGTTCTATGTGCCTACATACGTATGAAAATATTAAATATTCCCGTCCAGAACTCACAACCTTCCACATTAAAATAAGGAACTATGAAAAGGAGATCATTATGGGTTTGGACAATATAGACAATGCAAATTAAAATAATGAAAAGTATATTCACACATGCCATATCTCAAGAAAAGAAAGCAATATAACTTAATGCAATGTAGGACTTAAACATTTTTGCCTACTTTATGAAGTGGTGACTGAAGCAAATGATTTGTTAAAGTAAGTGGACAGTAAACTTCCGAGGTGTTCTGAGAAACAACAAAAACAAAACCAAAAGCAAGCCTTTAAATTAAAGATACCTAATGAGTTCTCAGACTACAATAAAGCATAAAGAAAATTTTACAAGATAAACAGATTTGAGTGACCTTGTAGGAAATACAGAATCACAAAATGGGTAAGATTGGAAGGGACCACAGTGGATCATCTGGTCCAACCTCCCTGCTCAAGCAGGGTCATTCCAGAGCACATGGCACAGGATTGTGTCCAGATGGTACTGGAATATCTCCAGTGAGAAAGACTCCACAACCTCTCTGGGCAATCTGTTCCAGTGCTCAGTCACCCGCACAGTAAAGAAGTTCTTCCTCATGTTCAGCTGGAACTTCCTGTGCATCAGTTTCTGCCCCCTGCCTCTTGTCCTCCTTCTCGGCACCACCGAGAAGAACCTGGCTCCATCGTCTTCGCACCCTCCCTTGGGATACATTGATGAGGTGCCCTCTCAGTTGTCCTAATACCTCTTACCCTACTAACATTTTCCTATCTGCAAAAAATATATATGTTAAGATCTACATAAAATTCACCTACAAATTCCCATTAGCTATTTCTGTTACATATTTGGATAAACATCTGAAAAGCAGGATAATTGATTTCCTGAACACATGCATAACCTTTCAGATGGTAGTATCCATACTACTTTCAAAGTAAAAACTATCTTCTGGAATGCAGTAAGCCTGTTCTGGTACATCCAGCACAGTGTAGTACAGACCATGTCAGCAAGACCATACTGATGCATACTGACATTTCTTAAGAGAGAACACATGTACATAAAAATCATGTTAAGCTGACAATCACATATAAGTCTTGTGATTTGCTACTATCACTACCCAGTGAGAAGACCAAAACGCTCCCAACTTTCAGAGAGCTTTGCAGCTACAAACATTCCTCCCTGAAAGGCCATGCCAGAAATTTTGTACAGAAAAAAAACTCTGTCCTCCTGGTACAGTATTTAGAACAAACAGCTACAAACACTCATGATACTGTTCAATCCAACCAACACCTCAGCAAAACCAAGATAAAAAACAGTAAGTGGTGCTGAACTGCACAAAACCTGAGGGACATTATATACACTGATACATTGACTCCCACCTGCATGCACCATCAAAGCCAGTGTATGACATGATAACAAATGACATCAAATGATCCTTCAGTAAATGTCTGGGACCAGCTGTCTCCCCAGTGCCCTCTTTTCTTAGAGGGAAAATCATTAGCACACAAACTATAAGACTTTACCTTGCTGGAGGAAGACGTTTTCTCTACACCTTTTGCATTTTCTGACTTGCTGCTCTTTTCCGAGGAATCTTTCGTTTCCACAGATGGTTTCCGGGGTTTTTCAAATATGTTAATCCCCAGGATCTGTGCTACTTTGTCAAGCTCAGACTGCTTCTTGTCAGCTGCATCAGATTCTTTATGTAGCTCTGCAATCTCCTTCATAATATTCTCTTGTAGTCTGTTCACCTCAACCAACAAGGGGTCTTTGTGTCCATCCTTCTCACGACGTTTTTTCCTCAACATCTCTCCTGTGACAATCAAGGAAGCAGAAGAGTCAGAAATGCAACAGGAAAATTGACTTTAGATCTGTACAATAATTCCAGCAACAAGTAAAATACTAATATAAAATATTATGGCTAAATCTTGACTATAAAGTTGCAAAGATGGAACTCGCACGTACAGTATCACTAAATCTGCATGATCTGCCTCTATAGGACTGCCATAATACACACCCTAAGAGAGGCACCACAGTCCTCCAGAGCATGAATTTAATAATCACTGTTTCCCTGTGACCAAATGAGCAAAAGTTAAATTGCATATTCTAACCTCAAAGTATTATTTTCCAAAGGTGAGGAAGTAAGTATTTACTTGAACCAAACAAGTTTTAAAGACACAAAAATCAACTCTGTTGAGAGAAGACTTTTCCATCTCCAGATAATATTCATGAACAATTGAAAGGCACAATAATATCTTCAGTTACTATTTCTCACTTCTTCTAAAGAAGCACTAAAATGCATAAAGTACAATTCCTTTAGCTTATCAAGCTGCCAAGAAGATGCAAGAGCAACAGTTTGCTTCAGTATAACAGCCAAATTTTGATGTAATTGATTTTAATATAGCAACTAGGTCACTGTTTTCTCAAGAGTTTTGCATTGCAAGGAGTATGAAAATACTGTTATGGACTATTACTGTTTCAGTCCTCCCTTCTCCTATTAGGTACCAAGACTTGTGACACATCCCAATGGTGGAAAAAAAAGAAGCAGGGGCTGAGTCGTGGGGGAATAATGCACTTTACCTTGCTGTTTACGAAGCCTGTCCAATTCCGTCTTGAGATAGTAAAGCTTCTTCTGCCGCGCTTCTCGATCACTCTTCAGTTTTTCTCTCTCTTCTATCACCTAAATAAATTGGAATGTGTCTGGATTTTCTTCTCTTCCCGACACAAGTTAAACAGTCTTGCAAAAATGACAGGAAGACCTCAGCCTTCCAGACACACTGCTCACAATTCCCAAAATGTTCTCGAGTATTTTAACACAATAAATACACCTCTCCCTCTGTATCTGAAGGTAACTGTATTGTGTGGTCATGCTTCAATCCTGTTGGTAGGCAATTTCTTTTCTTTTGGGCAGCGTATTCCTCTAAACTGCTCTGTTTGTTGCACCACTTCCTAAGGCCCTTAGGCTCAGCTGACTATCTTCTACAGGGCTAATCAAGATCAATGCCAAATGGGTATTCAAAACTCATGCAGTATCTCTACAGCTAGCATGTTCCATCGACTCTGGCCCATTTTAGCTACTAGTTAGGTTTTGCTTCAATCTTAAATGAAATATCAGGATGAAATTTGTTTCTTGTTCAATAAGGTAAACTGTGGCATGAGGAGCTCACAAACCCTTTTTCCACTTATTTTCATTGATTCTCATAGAAGGAAACAAAGCAATATGCTAAAATGAAACCTGAAAAGTTCTTTCAGTTTCTTTTCCAGCTTAATTTTTCAAGAGACAAATCCCATTTTTTTTATTATCTTCACAAGGCTCTTAAAACCAGACTCCTCCCTCAAGAAACAAGTGATCTTGACTTCCCTAGACAATCACTTCTCCTATGGCAATGTAAATGTTGGCTGGATCCCTGAATCCTTCCTGAAGCAGTTCTACCAACACAGTAAAGCCACATCTTAAACACCATAAGGGTTTTTTTAATTATTATTTTGGGTTTGTGTGCTATTTTTTTTATCACCAAAGCACCATTCTCTCCTTCTGAGTTTTCTGCAGCATGGGGGCATCAACCAGAGCATGCAAAGTTTTACACTCCAAGCCATCCCAGAAAAAAACCCAGTGGACTAAGCCCAACTCAAAGATGTCTCTAATGCAGACAAAGCCTTAGTTTTACCAAGATGCATAGATAAGCTACCAGGGTATGTCATGGCAGGAGAAAACCACAGACCTTTAGTCAAGACAGCTCTTCCAAAAGTACTAATTTCATTAAGAACAAAATTTCAGCTGTGTCAGCTGAAGAAATTATTATTCCTGCAAGCAGTGGAAGCTCACTTATTTGCTGATATAGCACTTCATGCAAGTGAAGAAAAGGCTCTTATAATAAAAGAGCTTATTGCAGCTTCAATACTTAAAGCGAGTGTGGAAGAAAAATGGGTACAGATGTTTTACCAAGGTCTGTAGTCACAGGAAAAGTGGCAACAGTTTCAAACTAAAAGAGGGTAAGATTTAAGTTAAATATTAAGGAAGAATTTTTTAACAATGAGGATGGTGAGGCACTGGAACAGACTGCCCATAGAGATTGTGGACTCTCCAACCCTGAAGTGTTCAAGGCCAGGTTGGATGGGGCTTTGAGCAACCAGGTCTAGTGGAAGGTGTCCCTGTCCACGGCAGTGGAGTTGAAACTAGATGATCTTGAATTGTCCCCTCCAACCCATATAATTCTATGCCCCTATTTTAATAACAAAGACCAAGTGGACACCAGTCTGAAAACTCAAACGACTTTTGGGAATCTTCCAGTTCTTCGACAGTTGTGTAATTGCAGTTTCCTATATTAAAATACGTGCTTCCCCGCTACTCTGTAATTATTGTACAAACCAAAGTAATTAGAAGAGGAAAACATTAACACCCATAACCTGGTGTCAGAACCTCCAAGTAGAGTTTCCCTTAAATTCTTCTTATTTTGTGATTTTTGTAAGAGAATTAATATAAATATAGAGAGAAGATTGCGTGCAATGGTGAATGACAATATCCTTTAGTTTGTATTTAAGAATGTCTAATGCAGGTATAACCATGATATTATTGTACAATGTAGCATGTTGAGATGGAGCCTCCCATGTTTCAGTTTGTGACTCTTGCCTCTTGCTCTGCCACTGGACATCAGTGAAAAAAGCCATTTCATTTTCTTAACACTGTCCCTTCAGATATTTATGTATCTCCACATATCTTCAGGTATTTCAATATGTAGAGCTCAGCAGGATAAAGCCAAGCTGCAGCCACCATGTGTTTTCTCTGTAAGATTTTGGGTGGTCCAAGGAACTTCAACTTTGTTTTTGATTTCATCAGTTCTGCCATAGCCGATGGCATACAACTTTGGGGGGTGATGCCTTAGGATTTTAGCTTTTATATTTTTCATATCCTGTAATGCTTTAGTGTATAACTCTAAGACTCCATATAGCCTGTTAGCTACTGTTCTCCCATTCCGGTCAGACAAAACAAATCCTCTCTAGGCCTGAACTTCAAGGACACCTTAGTGTCTCAGGCCACAAAATATGTAAACAAAGTGGCTTAAGATGGGGGGGAACAAACTTGAGGTAATGACTTCATTACCTGAAATTGTAATTGGAGAATTAACCCCAACACGCAAATGGACCAAACTTAAGAGAGTATGAAAACCCGTGACAAGGTCATCCATTTTGGGTGTAGCCTCTTTGAAGGCTTTTGACTGCCCACAGTGTACCTTGAAGGCCCTTAAATAAATACCCACTTTTATCCTCTTAATTTTGTCTAGCCTCTGTTTTTAGGTAGTGCCATCAACGCATCAGGGGATTTAAAACACATTTTTCAAAAGTGTCGCAGATTAATACAGACAAATGCCTAAAAATCTTTAAGAAAAATAAACTAGGTCAAACTACTTTTAAACTGGAGCGACTCCAAAAAAAAAAGAAAAAGGTGCACCCAAAGAGAAAAAGCTTCCACCCCACCAATCATGCAATCCAACACATTTTGAAGTATCAGAATACCTAACGTACCTTCTGCTTTTGAGCTGCCCGATTTTTTTCATCTGACATCCTTTCTGTGGTATTTTTGAGAGCGTGTGAAGACAGACGAAGGGATGCTTTGGAATGAGAAGGAGTGGTAGGGACTTGAACGAGCACAGAACCGTCTCTTTTTACATCAGGGACATCCTTTCCCAGAGAGACTGTCTCAATCACCCGGAGATTGGGACGTGTGGGGTTCGCTGACATGGCCATAGTAAGAAGACCATGAGCTTCTGGGAGCGTAGGATTAGGCTGCTGGGCAGGGGGGTACATGGGCCAGCCAGGGGCTGCATATGCCATATAGTGCCCATATGCATCGTATCCTGGAGGAGCCATTGTGGGAGGTGGATAGTTTTGGGGTATTTGAGCAGCAGTGTAATGGGAATAGTTGGGAATTTGGTATTGGGAAACAGAAGTAGGTGTAGGTGGCAAACTAGGAGGAGTTGGTGGAACTGAAGGAATGAGAGAGACAGAAGGAAGAGGCTGTTCTGGTGCATGTGGAGGTATCTCCTGTCCCACTGGATTGTTCTTAGTATATTCTGATTTCTGAAGAGAGGATGCATCTTTAGACTGCTGGAAAGAGCCCGGAGGTGATGCTGAACGCTGCTGGCCTGACTCGGGAGAACGAGTGTCACTCCGGCTGCGGCGCAGGTCCCAAGTGTCCAGTCTGCGCGTGTCTGAAGAGCGACGATCTGGAGAACGAGATGCCAGCTTTTTGCCATGAAGGCGTTCCTGGGTACGAACAGCCAGTTTTCCAATTTCAGCAACACCAATGTCAAGCCCAATGGTTTTGAGTAAGTCATGGATCTTTGCATACTCTGCGTTTGGCTCTTCTAAAGGATCCATCTTGACAGCTGGAGCAGGAGAAGGAGGTGGGCTCATTTTCTGGATTATGATCTCATTGCCACAACTCACTGGGGGCTTCTCGCTGGGGAGAGATTCAGTTTTGGTCTCTTCATCCTCATCACCATATAGAAATTTCTCTTCATCCTCAATGTCAGGAAAGCTACGCCTCCTCTTCTCCTGAGCACTGACAGAATCAGCCATCATGCCCAGAATCCGGGAGAAACCACTGCCATCCTGACTGGCCCTCTCGTGAGGCAGCAGGAAGTCAGTATGGCGATCAGCAGGCTCTGACTTGGGTTCTATCTTTTCTTTGTGACTTAAGAAGCTTCCCAACTTCTCTTCAAATGTCAAAGTGTCTTTGGGAGGCCCAGAGAGTGGGTTCCACTCATACAAACCTTCACGCAACTCCTTATTTGCAGACTCCGCAAGAGACTCTTTGTTAAACCGTTTGAGAAAGTTTTCCACTTCAGAGGCAAAAGGAGCCATGTCGTTGCTCTGGGGCAAAGATGACTGACTAGAAAGAGGAGGAAGGTCTTTGCTGGGGGCTGGACAGCTTGAAAAGCCCTCGGGCTGAAAGAGAGAAGATACTATTTACTACAAGGCCTTCTAAGGCACTATGCACCTCACAGAACAAAGGAACGTGTTCATTTCTCCTTGAGTTCACAGCTGAATAACAGTGTTTGAAGAGACAATATACAGTTGAAAGAGAACACAGAAGATTACAAACCAAGTTGCCTGATGATTCTGGAATGCTATGTCCAACAATGAATGCTTATCTCAGAGAACACACAAAATCACAATTCTATTTCAAAAATTTTTTGCAAGCGTAAGAACTGAAATTTTAAAATTGAAACCCTGTTACATAATTTTGGATATGCTTTGAGTTTAGTCATAGTCAAATACGACTTCAATACCTTAATTCAGGAAAAAACTACTGCATTGGGGTTATTCCCAGTCACTTCTTCGGATATTCATAATTAATGCTGTATTAAATAGCATTTCCAGTCATAGGAAATAGGAATGGGATCCTCAGTATCGGAGCACTCCTGAGATAAACATGTCACTGTCAAACCAACACTGATCAGTACAACAGGGAAATCAAAGTGATGTGTTAAAACACAAAAAGTCAATTTATCACAGTAGTCACAGCCACTTATCTGTCCATTGCTCTAATTTTGAGACTCAATTGGTATAGGTTTGGTACAAATTAAGTAGGGCTGATCCCAGCCTACAGTCCAAAGGGAAAAAAATAAGGTAATTTAAAAGACGTTTTCAGACAGCGGTACTAAGGATGCATTACGCCGTTTTCTAAGTCTATAAAGAAACAAGAAAGAGACACTGCGACAGGGGAAGAGCTTCAATCAATATCCTGACTGCCTGTGGTACTACAAGAGTCAGCTTTTCTATAAAAGCTGGCCCAGATCTCTGCATCCTGGGTTGAATTTCCACAAAGACATTTTATTCTGTCTCAAATTTTTTTTATACATATATATATGTCACAGCAGGGGCGGTTGGTAGGGTGCTGTGACCTTCTGAAAGTGTCTCCAGTTGCTGGAAGCCGCTCAGCAGGGCCACTACACTCACACACTCACACACACACACACCAGATAGCTGTAAAAATGCGCCGACAGTAAAGAGATGGGAAGGGTCTTCGTATGGAGTTCCACAGGGTAGGTTTATTGCAGCCACACACATGAAGGGGCCCAGGAATGAAGACGCAGAACATGGGAGGGTCCAGGTTTATATACGGGGACAGAGAGCATCAGGGACCAATGATCTGAGGGCACAGGGGCGGTACACAGGTGGGGCTAGGGTATGGGAACCAATAGGGAAACCCTGAGGGAGCGGCAAAGGAGCAGGGGCCAATGGGAGAATGGGGAAGGGAGAACATTCTAGGCAGGGACATATAAGGCATAAAGGGGCAGGGAGGCCAACGGGCCAACTGGGAAAGCAGAACTGGGGTACATTAACATAACCAGACAAAGCATTGTGGGGGGAAGCCCTTTTTGTCTCCCTAACCTGGAGGATCTCCAGCCCTAGGGACTGTCCCACCAAGAGACCCCTATGTATTATTGTCCCACTGGTGTCCACATACATATACTCTCTGATTAAGTACTATAACCACTTAAAGTTTCCACAGCATCTCTAACTTATACAGACCTCCAGAAAGATACCTATCCTTTTAAAAACAAGGAAGCAAAAAATTGGCTTTTCTCTTTTGGAAATCAAACTAACATTTTGTATCGTGAAGTAGCTATTTTGGAAAGTAGAAGCACATAGACAGACACACAGACACCAAACCTGAACAGCAGACTCTACTTCCATCTCTACTCGTTTCTTCAAAATAGATTTTTTGGGCATGGGTGGGATTTCTTCAGGCCTGTATGTATACCGAGGCTCAGAAGTCTGTAGCGTGTTAGTCAAGCCAGGGATCACGTAGCCACTGCCTGAAACATCATGATTCAAGTTTCTACTGCGCTCTTCCTCTTCTCTTTTCCTCCTTGCACGGTCAAGCTCTCGGAATTCTTCATTCAGGTATGATGGGCTCAGGCTTCTACTACGGCTGCGGCTTCGTCTGCGATAGTTCCGCGTTCCTGATGAGAAACCCTGATGCTCTCCACTCACACCATGCATCTTCTCATCCTTTTCATACCGTGGACGCTTTATTTCTCGTCCCCTCTCCTCTGCCCTCAGTGGGTAGGGAGATCTCCTCAGTTTGTCGCCATCTCTGTCAGATCCACGAGGCAGCTCCTCCCGACGGCCATAGTGTGGACTGTAATCTGAACGGTGGAGGAAAACATCTCTGTTGCGGTAGTCTTCATCATGCCTCGGAACGAAGGGACTTGAAGGCTGATCTTCATGCGCTGGGTATCTCTCAAGGCCTCGAGGACATGTGAGACCTCTAGTGAATATTGGACCATCAGCCATATCATCCCTGTGTAAGAGAAACACAGAATAAATATAAGTACTTGAATCAGAGTAAATGAAGTCTTACTCCTACTCAGGGGTAAGAAATTTCCAAATCCGTTTCAAAATAACATCTCCCTCACTAAGCAGAACCAACATTTTATGTACTTAAAAGGCAGGGTAGAGAGGGAGACTTATTTTTAATGGTACTGTACATCCCTCCTAGGAAGTTACCCTCCAACAGTGACATGAACAATTCAGCTCATACTGAAGAATAAGAGCCTTGAAAAATTGATAGGATGGATTCGTTTCTGTGAATGTGAGAGACTACACATTTAAAAAAAACCCTTACTATCATATTTCAGACCAAAATCCCTTTCCTCGCCTCTCCCAGCAAGATGCCAAGGTCAGATTTCATATGAATTATTCAAAGTGTAATTCAGTTTCACACTGGCAAATGCAACCAGATCCTCTTTTTATCTTCAGCTGTGGACAAGGACCACAAATTCTAACATTTTCTTTTGCAACAGATATGTGGACAGCACTGTCACTAATCACATTAACCCCATACCCAAAAAGAAGCACAGTTTCTGGTATCTATAAACCAGGGAGATTAAGTGTAATGGTATCGTTCTCCTGTGCCAGCCCCTGCATTATTACACGAAGTGGATGTACAACTGTCACAACATCAGAATAACCAGCTTCTTCTCTTCGAGTATCTTCTTTTGGACCAATTCCTACACACATCTCCAATTAGGAGTACTGTTTTAACTAAGGCGTTTTTCTCCACGCCTGAAAACTATTCTGGGACTTTTCTTTAGATAAGGCAGAAACAAACCAAAGCACTTTAAAAGTTACCAGCTGCTGGTTTTACTCATTGGTATTTCAAAATCTATCAAGATCGTCCAAGAAAGAAAATGTGCTCCTTAAGGGAAGTCAATGAGACAGAAAATTCTTTCCTGAGTGAATCAATTTGAGATAAACTACGTACAATGGCCTGAATCCTCAAAAATCATCTCCTCCTACTCAGAAAGGTCCCTCCATAGATTTGAGGAGTGACAAATCAAGTCATGCCAGAAGACATCTTAAAAAATCTGCAAATAAATTACAGCCCCAGTTTTTCACATCAGACTGAAGAATAACAGAGATGCACCGACAAAGTCTTTTTCTTGAGTATTTTCATAGTTCACATATGCATGTTTAAGAACGAAACCAACACAAAACTTCACTTTACCTTGCATCATTGCAAAGCATTTAGTACTTTATCAGTCCAACATATCTTATAAGCAAATCTGGCATGCACCTGTACCCATCGTTTTACACGGTATCTTTCCAGTTTTCCTCAAACTACACATATCCACCTCCTCCAAAAGCACAAAAATATCTAAAAATAGCTAAATTAAATTGCATAAATAAATGTTGTTGTCACAGCCTACATAAAGGTATGTCTATTCCCAGTGTCACATTTTCTGAGAGCCTGCTAAACCTGTACAAGCTGCATGAACAAACCTGATGGAGTAACAGATATGTTTCACCATATACCTTCAGCTGACTTTTGTGCAAATAAAATTATTTAGATGCATGTCTGGCAGCTGTCACCTACAATTCAAACACTCTGACTGCAGTGACAAAGCAGAGGAATTTTTAATCATACTTCAGAAAGGAAGGAGCAGCAAACCTACTGTATTTACAACTAGCAAGACATTCCAAATACACTCTGAACAGCTAAGATGCAAATTTAAAACCTGAAGATTAAATACTGGTGTGAGAAAAATGATTATTTGCCTTACAGGATTCTTTGAAACATGTTTTCTGTGCATATAGTCCAACAGAGATATGTCCCTCTTAATTGGTTTGGATGCTTTCATCCAATAATGTCCACTACTGGCTACTGCATCCCTGAGAGAGGATACAAGGTGGTACCACTGTGACCGTCCCAATTCCTTCACCAACAGAGAATCCATGAATCACTGGAATTTGCAGTTTCAGAGATGGAAAACAGATCACAGGCTACACACACAATGCCTCAGAGACCTACAACTAGTGTAAGGTAATTTACTTTCTGGCATATTTATTCACATACACAGAAACAGAAATAAATAGTGGTATTCTGCTGTCAGCAACCAACAGGACTCCACTTTAATACACAGTCTTTGAACAGGGAGTCAGATGAGCTGTTCATATTCAAGCCAACTGTTACTCTTGATATTATGCCAAAAATGCTATTTCAGAACACAGCTTAATGCAGACCAAGTCTCAGCAGTGATATGGTCTATCTTTTGTATTAACCTCAGATGAAAGAATTGGTGGGATGCTCTCTATAGCTTATGCCAAATAGTAGTAGAATGTCTTAAAAACACTGAGTGCCAGAGAGATGGAAGACAGGGAGAGGGAAAAGATTTATTTTTCACTTTGACAGATGGAGATTCTGGAAAACAAAAACATACTTATCGGTCGAAGTAGGAGACTGAAGCTGCTTAGGTGACCTTGAAGACACGGTCCAGCAGCATTCAATATGCCTACTTAGACATGTGCAGGAGATCAGCTGCCCTAGAAACTTGGGGCAAGTTCTTACAGATGTTTTGGGATGGACCTGCACGTCAACACGCACCCTGAGGAAGCCTCCTCAGGCATCCTGAAAATCCACTGCTGCAGGAGACTCTAAAAGCCTCCCTGACTTCCATCCTTTGGTATTTTATTTCCTTTATAGGCTGATGAACCTCTCTACCATCCCAAAGCCCTACAAACTACAGAGAATAATGTGTCAAAGTGATTGCTTGAAATACAGAAGTAGCTAGGAAAAATAGCTGAGAATAACTAAATTCAGAATTATTTGCTCCAATTACTTCAGAATTTGAAAAGACATCTTCAGGAAACACTTTTTTCTTTTGCCTTTTGTTTTTTTAATTAGAATGAGAATGTACCACATGCCAAATAAAAATATGGTATGACCAGTAACAGTAAGGACCATTTTACAGCCCGGAGACAGATATAAAGTCAGTGTCCCAGTACCAGGGCAGCCTCTCAGAGAGGGGAAAAAATACATGATGAAAAATACTCAATAAACAGTGTCCTTAACCAAATATCAAGTGTCTTTTGAAAACAACCAAAATGGCTAGCAGTGAAGAAATTTAGAATTCAGAAGCAGTACCTAGATGATTTAGGAAAAGCTAACAGGTGACTTGGTTGTCACATACTTTAAGCTTCTGGACAATGGGCATCACTCAGAAAAGTGCAGCCAGCACAGATTAGACAAAAAAAAGAGTAAATGTAACAACATGAAGTTCTTGCATACTTACACTAAAAGTACATAGGAAGTCACTTAAAGATTAAAGTCTACATGGTCTCACTTTATCTTCTTCTCATTCTAACTCATCTGTCACTTTTAAACCTTCTCTGGAGTCTATTCTTACCATTCTTTTTCGCATCTATGGGTTCTGTAACAGAGAAGTCAACTTCTGTGATTTCTCACTCTTAAGTTAGATAAACTCTACCATACCTGATGTTACTTCTAACCATGCATCAGCACCACAGAACAGGTGAAATCTAAAATCTCACTTGAGAAAATGAAGCAATGGGACAGACACCACCAGCCCCTGCCCTCAAATGCTCCTAACTTGCCAAAGAAGCGCCAGCTCTCCTACATACCACTTCCTTCTCCTTCCAACCACTGTACTCTCCCCGAGCATAAGCACTCATTTCATTCAGAAGATTGCAGACTACACAGCGGATTTACAAATCAAACACTAATGCCAGGAGAACTGTGGTAAAGGCATAAAAGTGACAGTACCGAAAACCAAACTCTCCTTTGGCTTTGTACACCTGCTGAAACTTAACTTGACACCTGAAAAAGACAGGAAATTTATTTATTCTGCTCACTTCACTTTCTCTCATCTTCTTTTTTTTTTTTTTTTGAACAGTTGATGATATTTGCATCAAAAATGGAAGTGGTAGTGCTTTTTTTTGTGCTGGATGCTTATCCCTGACCTGAAAGTGCAACTGTATGCTTCGGGGCACGAGCTAGGCCATCTTTAACTCTGCAAATCGAGACAATTATTTGCACAGTTTTCTGATTTTCTTTCTTTTGCCAGATTATACTGGTTCTCCTACTAAAGGCAAAGATTTCCAAATTGTATATACTAATATTTACACTACACTGTTCACAGCTATATTTTTAACACAAAAGAATTCTCTCCATTACCTGTTTTCTCTCCAGTTTCAATCAAGGGATCCTAAGAATTCTAAAACTTCTTTTACAATGTATGAGACGACCTGACTATGTTCTCTTCTGTAAGGTTTTTGAAGTCAGAATAATAATCTTCTTCAAGCTGCTCTAGGGTTTTCTTCTAGACTAGTCTTAAAAACCAGGTAAGTAGACAATTCGTCCCAATAAATGAGAAAGTTGAAGCTTTACACTACCCTTATACTAAACAACCTTCCTTTCAGTAAGGACTAGGTAGATTCATAAGAAACAGAAGGTGGCTGAAGCAGTGAAATGTCAAATGAAGTGTCTCCATGTGACATCACACCCTTAAGGGGAAGGAAGCACCGGAGGGTTTGACATCACACTCCCTCCTGCAATATATGCTGTGCATGCTTAATTTATATGGGATTTAGAAGCAGCTGACAAAAATTAGAGAAGAAATATCTGTTTATAGAGTTATACAGGCAGAGACTTTTGTTCAGGAATTCCCTGCACCACAACTTGCGAGATGCTGGGGGAATATTCCCGGGAAGCATCACTACATGCTTACTCTCACACCCTAGGCATTCAGTTGGCTAATGAGATGTTTGGTCTCATCCAGTAGAGCCATTCCCACACTGTTTCCCCCACGTGAATCCCCACCTGCGCAGGATCATACCTGTCACTCAGGTTATCAATTGGTGAGCCCAGTCTATCAGGCAGCCTCCTTCGCTCCGGTGTGCCAATGCAGTACCGGTCATTACCAACAGTAATCCGCAAACTGTGTTCCAGTGAAGACTCGGAGCGGAGACTCGGTGAACGCCTCTGTAAATGGAAGAAAGAGTGCAAGCCCATCAATCAGGGGATTTTAACCTCAGCTACAAAAAGGAAAGTGATTCTGCTCTGCTTAATAAATGCGACTTGGGGGGGGTGGATCGATTTAAAAAAATCAAACTAAAAGAACAACTTTTCCAAATACTTCAGTTCTATTTAGTTACTAAAGAAAGGGGAAAGTACTGACTGCATTTAACTTCTCATCCCAGGTGCTAATAACATGCTCTATATTTAAATTATCTAGAAATTTTCAACTCAAAAATACATTTCATTTACATAAAGCACCATTGTGGAAGATGTAAAACCAAAGAGAAAGTCACAAAGTCCCAAATTTGCTGCTGTCCTCCTTTCTTTGTAGAGAAGAAGCAGCTAAATAAACATTGCATGAAAAACAGTGCCAGAAATTTCTTAATGAAGTGTCTGGATTTCTGGCCCTTTACAACTTCAGTAACAACATGAACCAAAGTATAAACCAGTGTAAACAAAGATTTTCCTAGCAGTGATGTTTTTAGCAGTTTTCCTCACCTCATGCTGCTTTCAGCAGATAAGCACAACATAATACTAAAAACACCAATGACACTAGAAACACCTTCTATAGTAATATTCCCATTACCATTATTTTTTACTGGTAGAGATAAACCAGAGTAAACTAAATAAATCTCTCTGAAAAATCTACGGTGGAGAAGACCTGAGCTCACTGCCTCTGCACAGACCTTCCTTTGTACACATGCACAGTGCACAGAACATCATCACTGGTAAGTTATGCTTAACTAGTTACACCTCACATTATTCTAAAATATAGCACTGGAATACAGGAATGACCAGAGTTACAGAGAGTTCCATAAAAAACAGATGAGACTGCCTAAAGACAGAGATACTTGATTTGCTTTTTTGAACCAACACAATTTAGATTCTGCTTAACAGGAAGCAGTGAACCAGCTTCAGTTCTGCCAAACCAGTCATGCACTGCACACCACTTTTACTGCTGAAAACTGCAGTAGCAAGCAGCAGGTGCACTGAATTGTCTGTATCCACCCTGAGAACATGCAGCAGATTCAGCTCAGTCCTCTGACAGACCAAAAGAACAGTACATAATCTCCAACAGAAACCAAAAGAATTCCCTCACAAGTTTACCTAACAAAATTCACTTGCAGTACAAATCTGTACTAGAATCCATTGTGCATACAGCTTTATTCTAAGGTAACATACTAGTGATTTCTGTTTTGTTCCATTAAGCTGAATCCCAGCATTTATCAGAACACACTTTAATGACTTTTTAAGACCAACTGTCTTGTCCAGCACAATAGGATCCTGCAACAGCCTGGCTGAGATACAGCATATTCAAGGTGCACGTGTCGCATACAAACACATTCTGAAGGCTCACTTTTGCCCAATATAACACTGAATTTTGAGGGCTGCCTCAAGAAATTACTATCTTCAAGGCCATCTTCTTGTCATCGAGACTGTGGGCATATAGATGACAATCACCTCCACTGAAGACAGAGAAGTGATGATTACATCTCAAAACAAACTCTGGGCAAAGGAAAGAAATAATTTATATTAAGAATGTTTGGATTGCCTATGACTGACCTATACAGATTGCCCAGAGACAGCAACTAGGGCAGTAAATATTTGAACTTCATTATTTTTTAATTTTTTTTTTTTTTAACTGGAGAAATTCCAGTTTTAAAAGGTTTTTGTATTTGGAGCACTGAACACCACCACTAGTCATACCTACGTGTGCACTGCACTGCATTTTTCTCCCTTCCTGTTCTGTCACCTAAACCACAGTTACCACTGCTATATTACTGAACAGGTTGCATACCTGCTTGTTACTTCTCCATTCTCTGTTGACCCCACATGCTCCAGTCCTCTAATCAGCCAATTTTCTTACAAGAAAGCAAAGAAGCTAAAACAAAACATTTAAAAAGAAGAAGCACGCAGATCAGCAGGGATAAATAAAAGCAGCATGTGTCAGCCTTGCAAGAACAAATGAAAGTCTGCCAAAATCTCTCACTGTAAAGCCCTGATCCTCTCCTCCATTTCTCAGTACTCGCCCCAAACCTTTGCTGTCACTCCATGTTCTTCCAATCGCCACAGAGTTTTTCTCAGCTATTAAGAAACTAACACCATCCCTACATAGAACATCCAATACACGGCTCCACTGTCAGCATCCCAGTTATGCACAACAAAATGAGCAACAATGCTGTTACCTGGAAATGCATGTACTCCATCTCAAAAATAATAATTAAAAAAAAAAAACCCACACACAAAAAAATCATGAAAAACCCAAACAAACAAACAAAATACCCCCTCCTAGAATCAACAAAATGTACTAAGAAATCTCTAAGGCTGCTCCTTTCATACTCCAATTCATATGAAGGACAGGGACAATAACCTGGAGCTTGTACTCAAATATTTTCTCCATTTCAACCCCATGCCCTTATCCCATCAGTGTTTTCATTCTACATACTACATCTCCCACCCTTATGCATATATTCCTCTCTTCCAAGTCCTCTTTCCTTGTTGCAACTTAGATTTCTCCCCCTCAGGCTTCTAAGTTCATGGTCTTTCAGCTACAGCTTCAAAATCCCACTTATTAACGTATTCGTGTAACTCTCCACATCTGCACATTTTGTATTCTCAAACTTCTGAAAAGAGAGCATCTTAAGTCATAAAACCCTAACTATTTTATTAAAACTTTACCCTAACCAGTCATGATACCCAACATATCTGCTGTCTGCTTTGCTTCCATCACATTTAGTTTGACTCTTTGGAAAACACCAGGATAATCCCAGCTTTTATCTTTCTCTAATTAATGCTACTTTTGTAAACAGAACTTTTAAAAAGTAAAATAAACCTATATATGGATTTTATGTTTTGTAAAATCACTTTTGAAGAAGAAGTAGTGTCAGTTGTCAGTCAAACACCTGCTGGGGGGCAAAAGCTTCCATGGAAAAAATGTGGATGTTACACTCTAAGAATTACTTACACTGGGCTTTAGCAAACGCAAGAGTCAGCACAATATGGGTTGAAGAGCTCTATTTAATTGTCTCAAGATCTCTCTTATTGTGACAATTGCTTCCTACAGAAGGGCTTTCCTTAAATGCAGTAATCCTGTAAATAAACAAAAAATCCATTTGGCCCATCAGTTCAGCATTAGCTAACCTGCTAACGCCTAATTTCTAGGATTAATAGTTTTTCAATCCTTCTCTGAAGTTAGAATAGGCAAGAAAAACAGCATTAATCTCTAACAATTTGCTGAGATGACTGATTTAACTTGAGCCAGGAGGGTGCAAAATAACACTAGATGAACAGTGTTCATCAAAAACAATGTTCGTGTAAAGTGGACATTTTTGGTGGCCTTCCCCCCCCATCAAAGGGAGAGTGGGAGGCTTCCAGTCAAAACTCCTAGATCAAATTTCTCCAAGTCTGAAACACCAACACAGTCAGCATCGAAAGTTTTGTTACAGCCAGCACAGGTTCACAGCCTATCATGGATACAGTGAAATGGGAGACTGAGTGATGGTGAAGTCAGTTTAAGAAAGTCCTGTCCTGGATCTCAGCTTCCCACCCATCAGTTGTGATCATGCAACTGTCCATCAAGCCACAACACAAACTGACATGAACCAGATAGAAAAACATTCCCTTTTAAAGAACTACTTATTTTCAACACGGATGTTACTAGTAATGCAATTTGCAAGGGTACCACACAGAAAACTTAATAGGATGGAGATAAGGGTGAAATACCACATAAAAACAAATGGCCAGAGGCAAGTTTCTTAGCCTGTCTTGGCTTAACTGTCAAAGACAACATTATCTTCCTGCATCTCCAGGACAGCTCACCTTTCAATAAGAAATAACACCAATACCTAAATTTTAATGCCACTACAATCACCTGTGACCTCTTCTATGGCTGCAGCTCCAAAGAAATCCGGTAAGAATCTGTACCACCATGAGAAAGGGCAATCCCCATTCTCTCTTGGGGGTCCCATCAGGCAATGAATAAGCAGACAACATACTTCTGTTGGACTTCCGGCTACATCAGTCCACCCTGCAACTCACAAATCCAAGCCTGAGCACACAGGAGAGGGCAGAATATACTGCAAAGCAAGAGGAAAAGGCGAGTATACCTTCCTTTCCAGCTGTATGTGTGCTGGATTAAGTGACCACGCAATCACTGCCTAGAATACCCCAGTATGAGAATCTTTTTTCTCACGGTAATACAAAAGCACAATGAACTTATTACGTACCACAGCTTAGAGTCACCAGACAAAATAATCACTGCACCAAGGAACAACAAGAGAAAACCTAAGTGAGCGAATGCCACTCATGCAAAAAAAAAAAGGTCTTCACACTTTGATTTAGTACGAAGGTATCTGCATCCAAGATGCCATCCACTTCAGATGCCAAAACAGAGCTTCACACGCCCAAATCGGACTTTGCCAAGACAGAGTGAGAAGACTGGAACACCCTGTGCACAGCACCAACTACAAAGCAGTGCCTATCAAAGAACACCTCTCAAAGATATAAATCAGTAACAGTCCTCTTTGTATGCCCGCCGTGACAGCAGGAAGAATTCAGACAAAGTACTCATTCAACATACTATCTAAAAAGTTATATTCCCGTAAGATAAACGATATTTATGCACTAACACAAGCCAGCGTGTTAAATGGAGGAAAATTACTACTTACATCCTCTGCCTTAGCAAAAGACAACATCATCTTTGAACCTTCTCTAAAACGGCTCTAGCCGGCAAGACAAATAAAAACGTAATGGAAATTAGTGGGAAAACACTACTTAAAATGGAAATCAATTTTTTTTTTCCCCATTTGGCTCTCCAAGGAATAGGGGGGAAATTGCCGCTCTCCCTCCGCACAGGGAGAGCCTGGGGCCGGTGTAATTTTGCAAGGACCTCGCAAGTTTGGGGCTCTGACAGCCCCCCGGGAGAGGGGGCAGGACCCGCACCGAGACCCCTCGGCGCACGGCAGTATTTACCCGGCTGCTACCGCCGTCTCCGTGCTCGGTGCCCCGGCGGCCCCGGGGCCCGCCGAGCCCCGCTCCTCCCGGCGGCGATGGCAACCTCCGGCTGCGGTGCGGCGACGGGGACCGGCGGCAGGGCCCGCGGTGGCCCGACGGGGAGCGGTGGCGGCGAAGCGGCGGCGGACGGGGCGAAGCGGAGCGCG